>CAVLJG010000002.1:896752-1408210 GCA_963669975.1 Acanthoscelides obtectus | reverse complement strand
TTGGCCGTGAAGAGTGAGGATCGTGGTACGCTGACGACGAAATTTTCTCTGCATAGTCCAGTCCGTACCATCCTGGGTCTCTAGTTCTGCACAGGCTGCATTCCATCTGCTGTTTTGGAGTTCCGCGAGTGCGTTCTTCAGAGCTAGCGATGCTCTGTTTCGCGCAACTCTCGACTCCTCTGTCAACAGCTGGAGATATTCTCGCTTGAGTCTTCTGTTCTCCCTGATCAGGTGCCTAATATGGTGCGGTGCTGGACCATTAGGTGTCTAGGAACTGCCGTAGTCTCGCAGTGGGTGCTGTCCCGTGCGCTCGCAGGACAGCATTCTCTAGCTCCTCTACTGCGTTGTCCAGTTCCCTCCGCTGATCGGATGGTTGGAATTTGAGTGATATTCCTTTGGACGTTGGATTGTAGTAGTTCCAGTTCGTCCGTTTGGTGCTCAAGCTATCTCGAGTTGTAGACCCTGTGCCAAGTGTTAGTAGGATCGGATTGTGGTCCGACGATCCTTCCACCAGGGTCTCTATCTCGAACTCCTCTCTGTTGCGGAGGATGGCTATGTCCAGTACCGCAGATCGCCCATGCGCGTTCTATCGTAATGCCTAAACTTATAAAGGTGTAGTTTAGATTTTCGCCACTTGGCCGCATCACGCAAAACAATGGACGTGATTCGCCCCTGGAGGGTGCTGTGCTGGTCAACTCACCAGCAACGTGAGATTGTTGAGATAATGCACCGTCAGTCGATGCAATGGCCAAAGATTGAGAAGATGTGGTCGCTGCATCGACTGTCATAGGACAAGTGGCAGAAGTTGAACGTCTAATGAAGCAGACGGTTTTGAGGGCACTGTCAACTTGAATTTGGATTTTGTTTTTGGAAGAGGTGGGAAGTCGCCGCCTTGTCGGTTTTATTCGTTTTATCGCTGCGCCTTTTCCTAGACTTGGCCTGAATGAATCCGTCATTCTGTATTTCATCGTCGGTCGATGTCACGTTATCAGTCAAATTTTCAAGAGGTCTTTCTAAGTTGACAGCCTTGTCAGAATTGGAATTAAAGTTTGGGTTATTAATTAACCCTGTATCTGCCTTTGCGCGACACGTTATTGAAAAAATCTAATATTGCCACAGGTTATCAGTTATGACTTATAGATGACATAAGATATTATAAAAGTTGAAAATTAACCTGGGAAAATGACTTTAGAATTAGTTGCTTGCAAGCAACATTGCGAGATAAAGTGTAGGTTCAATTGTTACTTGCAAGCAACATTGACCGATAAAGGTAAACCTAATTGCACTGGTTTATATGGAAATACAACGATACATTTCAAATCATTTATTTATAAAACGAATATCAAGAAATAATCAAATATATTTTCTAGATTCACAAAATACAATGTGATGAAACAGCTAAATCTAATTGGAATGGAAAAGGTAGAAACAATTCTTATTTGGGGTGAAACAAACCCTAAGATTGCACTTGGTACAAAAGATTGTTGTAAATCCATTGGCACAGTGCCTGCATCTATATACCTTTTGTACCATAAGTTGGCCAATGACCTATGCCATCTTTTGGGTGGTGATATCAGGTCTCGGCAGTATAGGGTTTGATATTATTTTCGCAGGGGTTTTATTAGTCGAGGAATGGATGGTCTGCCACGAGAACTTTGTTTTCCTGCGTTGGCCAACGATTTGGCTAATTCGGAAACGGAACTCCTTTAGCGGTTTTGACGTTACACGTGCTGTGTTGCAGTCCTTTCTATACAGAAACCAGGCGTTGATCACTAACATATCAAGAACCCATGTGAAAATCGGGAAGTACCATCTTTTCGATCTGCTTGTACTGCGATACACACCAATGAATTGGCCTTATCGACACCGCCCATGTGCTTATTGTATTGCGTTATAACGGATGGACAAAGAATGGCAATTTTTTTTATTCCACTTTCGAATATATTTTTTTCGATTTTACGGGATTTAGGCCACCGAATGTACTTGCTAATAGAACACATTTATTGTCAGCCCATTTTACTACTATTAACCTTTGTCTGTATCTGCTTTATAAGCGTAGGAACCTCTTCCCCTTTTTTGAAGCACTTTATCGGTTTCAAGTTGTCATCCAGCTATTCTGTCAGACCTTATAGTTCCTAAACCAAGTATCCCTAATCGGTCTTTCAGATAAATAAATAATTTTACACTTGAAAACCAATTGTCACAGAATATAATAGTGTTTTTCGGTTCGCTTAGGGTTTTGCACAGAGAAATGACGGCGCTAGCACCTACACCTAGATTTATTTCATAATCATCTAACTCATTCGGAGATCATCTAAGCACTTCAAATGTCGCAACTCGCTGATAGGGTATGGAGTCGGCAATATTACTAGCAACCCCAGCACGAATGAAAAATTTAAACCCCCATTTGTGGGGTTTATTTTGGTTATACTGCCTCAAGTTGCCCGCATATGTGCCTTGTAAGACACCATTATTTCATCTATTGAGTATTGAATTTAAAACTGGAGTTTATAACAGTTCTTGAGTACAATTTCTAATAAGGGTCTAATTTTGAAATATCGATCCTTTGTCTGGTCTGTTATGTTAGTATTATCATTGAAATAAACCGTCTTGTTTCTGAAACCTCTTCAAGGTATTATATTGGCCACGTGATCTACTCTATACTAGCTGCCCAAAAATATTCTATGGCAGGAAGTTTTATTACACCATAATCAGTATAGATAGAAAATCCGTTATTTCTGACGGATTTATATCAATACATTGCCCAAGTTGCTGAGTACTATAAAGATTTGTCTGATAGACCATTATATCCATTAGATCAAATGAAAAAAACTTTGTAAAATACTCAATGGGAACTGCAATGTTGTCAGGTTCAGGAAGTCTGCTGAAGGTATGTTAGCAGAAACTATGTCGGCTTCAATCCAAGAATATGATTCTTGTGGTGGTGGCGGCTCAGTTTCATCGTCACTTTCTTCGAATTCAGAATTACTTTCTGGAACCAGCATGTCAAGTCCTGAAGGCACTTTTTCATCGTTAAGCTCATTTGTTTGGGAAATATTTCTCCGTCACTGAAATCATCGTCTGATCTGTGGGACTTATGATCGGTGCCTTCTTTTGCCGAAAAACATGTATGCTTATGGTTGGAAAATTATCCAGATCGGAAGACTGAAAAAGAAAACTAATTATTCTGGCAATGTTGCTTGAGAGATACATACTAAACAAAGTCATTTCCCTGCCTTATTTTCTGATCTATCGCTTAAATCATAAACATAAAGACTCAACCTTCTCTTATACCAACCAAGGCTAATAGAACATAAAACAAATGATCTTACCATTTGCAACTAAAATCTCAACTACAGATTCATACTTGCACCAAACACCTGTTCGACGCGCGGCAACCATATTGAAAGTTTTGACTCAACTTTTATAAACAGAGGTCGCTCATAATATTATACTAAGCGACATATAAATCCGAACACCCAGTTTAAATGGTTTTATTTTAATAAAATTTTGTATAAGTAGTTAATGAAGCATAATAAGTAAATGATAAAAATTTCAAAATGATTGCACAGCTTTAAAGCCTTTTGACCTTTAATAATATGTGGATGCACCCTGATGTGCTACGCATTCTCCAACGCGCCTAGGCATGCTTCTGATCAGGTGGTCAATGTGTTCCTGTGGTATCTCATTCCAGGCAACCACCAACTCCTCTCGAAGTGCTTCTAGAGTCTCAGGAGGACGTTGCAAATTGAGCAATCTCCTACCCATCATATCCCACACGTGCTCAATTGGGGATAAGTCGGGAGATCTTGGTGGCCATGGTAACAATGTGACATCATTATGTTGAACGAAGTCTATTGTGACTCTTGCAACACGTGGTCGGGCATTATCTTGTTGGAAAGATGGATCTGCCAGGGTGTCAAGATAGGGTAAAAGATGGCGTTCTAGAACTTCGTGGATATAACGCTGCGCGTTCATGTTACCTCTGATGAAGATTAAAGGTGACCTGGAACCATAAGATATAGCACCCTAAACCATAACTCCAACAGTGTGATGAACATGTCTTTCAACAAAAAACTGTGGATTCCTCCTTTCACCACGTCGCCTTCTAACCCTGGCACGACCATCGTGCATGCCTAAACAAAATCGAGACTCGTCACTAAAGACAATACTGTTCCATTCCTGATCCCAGAGTGACCGTTGTCTGCACCACTCAAGGCGATTACGTCGGTGTTCTCGAGTTAAAGGGAGGACCCAGTGTGGCCGGTATGAAAACAAGCCAAAACTTCTCATTCGTCGGTAAACACTTCGCATGCCAATAGGTCTTCCGTGTTCTGCAAACCATTCATGTCCAATGGACCTGGTCGTGGAGAAACGGTCCCTTAAGGCCAATAATCTTAGGCGGCGATCTTCACGGTCTGTTGTTCTACGGCGGCGTCCAGTGCCCCTTGCTCTTTACGTACGGCCTTCTCGAAGCCATGCCTGACAACACCTAACCACAGTGTCTACACTTCTTTGCACTCTAACTGCAATTGCCCGAAAAGAAAGTCCAGCTTCCCGAAGTCCCACTATGCGTAAGCAGTTTTTTATTCAAATTTTCAAGAATGAAACATCTAAAGTTAATCATATACATCTAAAATGGAGGAATCTTCTGAAACATTTGTCATATTTGACGGTGGTGCACTAAACGGTTCACTAGATAAATACTCAGTGCTGTTTATCATGGGTTGGGTTTCTCTAGGAACAGTAGAATATCCAGGGTGATAACTTTGTCCCGACGACGATTCTGTTTGTGACCAGTAGTTTTGACGGTATAATGTACTATCATCAATGTTGAGCACAGGGCGGGTTGCTTCATCAAGAATTGACATTATTTTCATTTTAGTTGCCATTTTTTTTTGAGGAGGCACGTTTTTTGAGGTGCTAACTAAAGACAGCATGAATAACCTGTCGTCATCTTGATTCTCAACCTCATATTGTTCTCTACTTTTGATGGATTTTTTAAGGGCTTCTAAAAATTTGTCATCTTCAGGTGCATTATTCTTTTTGGTTTTCATTCTTTTCGGACAACTTAAAGCTTGACTGCCTTGTTGCAAGTCTTGTTCAGTATCAGGATTTGTAGCTTCAACATCAGGATCTGACTCTTTTGATTTTTCTTCGACCTCAGACTCTCTTAACGCGACCACCTTCTGGAGAAAAAGCAGTTGCTTGAAAAATATATATTCGCTTTTACGTGGTCTACGACCAGACCCAGACTTCCAAGATTTTTGCCGGTTCAGCTCTCGTGTGAAGCAACCACGAATACTTTTCCACCTTTTTTGCAAAGTATCAGCTGAAAAAAATGAATAAGTTTAGTATATCCATTCATCAATCAATCAGTCAGCCTATTGCAGTCCAATAATGATGTTATATTTTCTTTTAGGTATTTTGCGTCAGGATGTTCACTCATGGAACTTTACTACAACTACAGACTCGGTCATACAACAATTTGCACAATAATTAGAGAAGTATGTAGCGTTATATGTCAATATCAGGAACAGTTTATAGGTCTTCCAAAGACAGAAAATGATTGGGAAAAAGTTGCAAGAGGATTTGAAACAATCGCAAACTTCCCTCATTGCATCGGCGCCATTGACGGGAAACACATGAGAGTAATAAAACCGATGCATACTGGATCACTATATTTCAACTACAAGCATTATTTTTCAATTGTACTACTTGCTCTGTGTGACGCTAATTGCAATTTTCTTTATATAGACGTTGGAGCGTATGGAAAAAGCAGCGATTCAGCAATTTACGAGTATAAAGATAGTGCTTTATATAATAATCTCATTAACCAATCTTTACCTGTTCCTGCGGCAAACCCATTGACAGAAAACGGTGACAATGTTCCATACGTAATAGTGGGAGATGAAGCTTTTGCGTTACATGAAAAACTCGTGAGACCATATGGAGGATACAATCTTAGTTACAAGCAAAAAATATTCAACTACCGATTATCAAGAGCACGCCGATATATCGAATGTACTCGTACATTTGGGATTTTATCTAACAAGTGGAGGATTTTTCACAAGCCCATGAATGTACATATAGATTTGGCAAAAGCGATTGTAAGGACATGTTGCATATTGCACAATTTTGTACGTTCAAGAGATGGCTATTCTTACGAAGATACTCTAACGGTAACAGGACTTGAACCAGGTACAAGTCGAAATCGCGATAGAGGAGGAAGAACGGCACTCACAGTTAGAGACAAATTAGCAGATTATTTTGTTACTGAAAATCCATTACCATGGCAAGACAAGTATGTATAAATGAAAGTTAATAAATGTACCGACATTTACTCACCTAGTTGTTTTTTTTCTTGGTTTGTCATTTCGTCTTTTTCTTTAAATATGTTTACTATTTCGTCCCAACCTTTAATTTTCAAGTTACGGTCGCAATAATCATTTGATGAACTATCCCATAAGCAAGGCCGGTTTTGAATTCCTATTATAAATTTTTCAGTATCGAAACTCATTTTTCACATCAACTATCAACTACTATTCCGAGCGAGCGTCCAAAGTGGCGGCTGACTGGCGACTGAGTGAGCGAGGTACAGCTAACATGTGTACAATATGATGGCAACGACGCCACGGCGCCAGAGTAGCCAGTCGCCACGTAGGGAGCTGTAGTTTGTGGCCACGCTTCCATCTTGGCGACGTCGCCACACCGTCGCCAAGTGAGTTAGAGCCGGTCCACACGGCGCGTTGCGTTGCGTTGCGTCGTCGCAACGCAAATATTTTGACGCATAGCCGGCCACACAGGCGCTGCGCCATCACAGCGTTACTGTGACGCAGTCTTAACGTTCCGTCGGCGCAGCGACGACGCACAGGTGCGGCAAGCATTTTGTAAAAATATCGCAGTCAGTCTATAGGAAAGCATGGATCGGAAAAGACGTCTAGCATTGCTCCTATTACTGCGTCACCGCCGAAATCGACGCAAGATCACAAGACGGTATTGGGTCTGTCCTTTCATTGCATTAAGAAATAGTGATGGACAGTTTTTTTTGTTAGAATATCGGGAGCTGCTATTAGACGAAAAGAAGTTTTATAACTTTTTTAGAATGAGTGTATCCAGCTTCGAATGTTTATTGAAGTCCGTAGAACCACACATATGAAAAAACTATACTAATATGAGGAATCCAGTGGAACCAGTAGAAATGCTGGGAATTACTTTAAGGTAATAATTTATATAAGTAATTAAAAGATAACAGTTTTTGTAATTTGTTTAATTAGTAATCAACTCAAGTTTACAGATTATTTAAGAGGGACTTAATCCAGTAATTACAAATTACAAAAATCGTATTCGGTTTCTTCACTTGCTTGAGATGTTTGATCTGGAGATGTAATTGAATTATTATTATCAGAATTGAATGTACTTTGAAAATTGCTTGTTTGATACCCATATGATAATGGTTGGTGAGACGTTGATGGGCCACTCACATATGATGATGTTTGTCCATACCGCATTTCGTCTATCATTTGTATTACTTGACTTTGGAAACGGAGAGTTTGTCGGTCGGAAAAATCTTGAATTGATGGCAATATACCTCTGAAAAAGGACATATGGCGATTATCCGGCTCCTTGAGAAGTTTTAGCCCTTCTCTTTCAAACTCATCCATTTGCATTGCCCTTTTGCGCGCGACTGGAACATAGCGCGGAGAGTCGTCTGTGGTAATATCATCATTTGTAGACGTAGATTCATTGTTGATTTCTCTAGGCGAGTCTAAGCTAGATTCGGTGGCATTTTGTTCCACTCTTCTCAAAAAAAGAAGTTGATTATATAAATGATACTTTTTCAGTTTCGTAGCGCCCGAGCCCGATTTTGATGCTTCTTTTAATTTTTTTGAATATCTGAAGTAATTATCTTTTACACTTCTCCATTTCGTCATTAAATCATTACCTGCAAAACCAATAGTAAACATGATTTAATAAGTTATACATCGTGAATTACTCGATAAAATTTAATGACATATTCAGATATCGATAACAAACACTATGTGACCAACTCTGGAATCGTGAAAATATAACAGCTGTTACATACAAAAATCAATACCTACTGAATCAAAATGTATGCAACAGCTGTTATTTTTTTCGTGATTGCAGAATTAATTGTTCACGTAGAGAAAGTTGTTTGTTATCGATGTCTGAATATGTCAGTATTTTTTTTTCGGGTATCTATCTATCTCATAAATGCATATTAAAATAATTATTTTCGTTTCAGATACCTAGGAAGTGGAAATTCAATAACCGATTTACAAACGGGGAAAATCTACTATTGCATATATGATACAAAGAGTTTGTCGTGCTATCTGGACCAATCTTCTTCGAGACAACATCCCTGAACTGACAATTGAAAGTTTCCAAACAATAGCGAGGGATTTTGATGTAAAGGCAAATTTTCCTCACTGTGTTGGTGCCATCGACGGCAAACACATCCGTGTGTGTAATCCTTCACATAGTGGCTCACTTTTTTATAATTATAAAGCCTTTTTTTCGATTGTGTTGCTAGCTATTGTGGATTCAAATTACAAATTCGTTTTTGTCGACATCGGTGCATACGGAAAAGAATGCGATTCAACCATATTACTAAATTCTAAACTGTACGAGCTAATGATTAACAACAACTTACCACTACCTCAACCCCAGCCACTCTCTGGTAGCAATATACCAACCTCGTATGTATTTGTGGGTGACGAAGCTTTTGGACTGAGCAAACATATTATGCGTCCATATGGTGGTAAAAATCTTGACTTACAACAAAAGGTTTTCAATTATCGTCTAAGCAGGGCCAGAAGATATGTCGAATGCGCTTTTGGGATTATGGCAAACAAATGGCGCATTTTTCACAGACCGATAGACGTGTCCTATGACTTCGCTACTGACATAATAAAAGCATGTTGTGTACTACATAATTTTGTCGCTGATCGAGATGATTTTAGACAAAGAGATACATTTGCTATAAGTGTTGATGAATTTCTCCCAATACAACCCGCAGATGAAGAACAGACAGCACCGAATGTCATAAGACAGCATTTTGCGACCTATTTTATGACTAGAGGAACTCTGCCTTGGCAACTAAAGAAGGTATAATAGTATTAAATAAAAAAACAATAAATATCTGTACTGTGAACTCACCAACTTTGTTTTTTCGTTCAGCTGTGAAATTCTCGTAATCAGGAAATAAAACTTTTGATATTTCTTCCCAGGCTTTTGTTTTTAAATTTTTATTTTTAAAATCTACGTTTGACTTGTCCCATATAATTTCCCTTTCCTGAATCAATGTTATGAAGTAATCCATGTCAATTTCTTCAATGTAATTCATTTTATCCTGCTTATAAAACTGAATACAAAAACGTAACGTACTTAAAATGAAATGAGCTTGCGTGTATCCTCTCTGTCAACGCACAAGCAACTGAGCGCTGCCGTTCCGACGTCGCACGAGTACACCCCCTCCCGCTTCGTCTCGGGGGCTGCTGTCCGTCATGTGTGCGTTGCGACGACGCAGCGCGCCGTGTGAACACCTTGGTTATTGGCATTGGCAAGGACAGCGCTGCGTCGACGCAACGCTGACGCAACGCGCCGTGTGGACCGGCTCTTAGGTACCATACATTCCAATATGAACTGTTTGGATACGTAACCGGCGACGTCGCCATGGCGTCCCAATGAGGCAGAGCTCTAACATCAGATTGCTCAACAATTTTGAGTCTTTCATCTAACGGCATTTCATCTAATAAATCAAATAAAGGTAAATTATCTTCATTCAAGATTTCATCAAGTTCTTGGGTTGTTAATTCTTCTACAGAATCTACTTGTGGTAAAATGGATAAAAGATCGTCATCCTCTAAAGCGTTAATTTCAATTCTACTAAGTGCATCGGCTACAACATTGTCTTTGCCTTTTTTATATTTAATTGAAAAATTATATTCTTCTAACTGAAGCTTCCATCTAATCAATCGCTGATTGGGCACTGATAAAGAACTCAACCAAACTAGGGGCTTGTGATCATATTCGATTAGAAAATTTTGACCAAATAAATAAGGACGGAATTTTTTACAAGAATCAACTATTGCCAATAGTTCTTTTTCAATAACGCTGTAATTGCGTTCAGCAGAATTTAATGTTCTAGAGTGGAAAGCAATAGGCTTATCATTTTGAATAAGAACTCCTGATAGGGCTATATTGCTACAATCAGTTGTCAATGTAAATTTTTTGGAAAAATCAGGATAAGCCAGCATAGGTGGGTTACAAAGAGCTTCTTTACAAGGTTTAAATGCATTGATATAATCTGGATTATTGATATTGATTTTTTCATCTTTACGTAAACATTTTGTGAATGGCTTAGTCAATTGTGCAAATCCTTTAATAAATTTACGATAATAGTTCATAAGACCTAAAAATGACTGGATTTCTTTAATCGTAGTCGGGAGAGGATATTCTTGAATTACTTTGATTTCATTTGGGTTTGGAAGTATGCCTTGTGGCGTGATTACATGGCCTAAGAATGGAACATCTTTTCTCAGGAACTCAGATTTGTCCAGTTGGATTTTTAAATTAAACTGATTCAGTTTTTGGAATATTTTTCGAAGATGCAAAATGTGTTCGTCTAGGGATTTTGAAAAAACAATGATATCATCCATATAGACAAAACAAAAAACGTTGATATATTCTAACAATACAGTGTTCATCATACGTTGAAAGGTAGCAGGGGCATTTTTTAACCCAAATGGCATACGGACATATTCATAGTGGCCATTTTCAACAGTAAAAGCCGTTTTTTCTATAGACTCAGGATCCATAAGGATCTGGTGGAACCCTTGTGCCAAATCAATAGTAGAAAAATACATGCTTTTGCCTAAATTTTCCAAAATTTCTTCAATTAGTGGGAGTGGAAATTTATCGTCAATTGTTATTTCATTCAGTTTTCTGAAATCAATAACCATCCTATATTTTTTAACACCGGATGCATCCATTTTCTGAGGAACTATCCAGCAGGGTGATTGATAGGGTGAATTGCTTTGTCGAATGATTCCATCATTCAATAACTTGGAAACTTGATTTTGGATTTCCTTTTTGGGATGATAAGGATATCGATAATTTTTTAACCTAATTTTGTGTGCAGTGGCATTACAGGGAGTTAATGGTTCGTTAGGCTTGAAAAATACCTGTTTGAATTGCTTGGAGAGCTTAATAAATTCTTTTTCTTCACTATTCATATGAGACGTACGAATTAAATTTTCAACACGTATATTGGATTTTTCAGTAGAAAATGGAGATTCTTTTTCAATTAGAAAATCATCAAGAGGTTCAGATAAAAATAGGTTGGAAATATCAAGAAGATTTATGTCAATTGGATATTGAATAGCATTATTTTCTACGTTACAGATACATTCAGGAAAATATTCGTCAGAATTTTTGAATTTCAAAGGTGGAATAACAACAGAACTATTATCCAAATTTCGGATATTTAATGATTTTTTCGGGTAACTATACTGAACTGGACTTTCACGAATTGGTTTAAAAGAAGTGTTATAAGTAATTTTACATTTATCAGTAATAATCTGATGTTTAGTCAAAACAATAGAGCAATTAAGCTTTTGTAAATCATGGAATCCTAATAAGCAGTCATAACGTGAATGCCAAGGAAGAATTAAAAATTCAATTTCAGTTTTATTCTTCCATTCAGAAAATATGGGAATTTTACAGGCATATTGACCTCTAAAATTGGACGTACATGACTTAATTTCAAAAGGATGATCATAAATACGATCTGGAAAATATTTAAAAGCAATTTCTGGATTGATCAGGGAGGATGATGCACCAGTATCGATTAAGATGATAAGATTAAACTGAGAACAAAAAATATACGGAAGATGAGTTTTTTGATAATTATTTATATCTAAGTCAAATTTTGAGACTGGCTCGTCGAAGGAAAATTTTCATCGTCAATAATTTCAGAATAAGATTCATCGGGGATATAGTCTGAATCGAAATCTTGGGTATATTCCTCAGATTCATATTGTGGCGTTCCTGCAAAAGTTTGTTCTTCCTCATTTTCAAGATGAGTAATTTCTTCGACATAATAATGGTTTGGTTTGGGACCTACTTGAAAGGCATTAACTCTAGTGGGCATTTGTTGACGATATGGGTTTTGTTGGGGTTTCGGTGTGCGTGCTGTAGATACAGACATAGGTATAGGATTACTTTTTTGTTGGCCTGGAATGGGTTTTTTGGAAGAAACATTCTGTGGTGGTCTGAAAGCTTGAATGTTCGTAGGGTAATGAGGTTTAAAATTTTGTTTAGGTGGTGGTAGTTGCGTGGCACCTGTAGGGAAGGTTTGTTGTGGCTCTAGCCAAGTTTGACTATTTTGGGCTCTAAACTGATTGGGCTTTTGAGAAAAATTAAAATTAGACCTTTGGAAATTTTGATTTGAAGCTTGTACTTTATTCTGAGACTGAGGCTGTTGTCGTTTATATAGGCTCGTTCTTAAGAAATTTTTGTAATCAACTTGCATTTGCAAATTATCATAATCACGACAATATTGAACACAAGAATCAATTGTAGTAGGATTTTGCTGTCTTACATAAGACCTATATGGTTCATTCAAACCAGAGATAAAGGAGCTCAAAGTCTGTCTATCATAGTATCTCAATTTAAAAGCGATATGATCGGGATTATCATGGTATTCTAAATTTGCAAATTCTTTCAGGCCCTGTACCTTAAATTTAATTTCTTGATAAAAGTCTTCATATTTTTGGTTAGGTTTCTGAACTGACGTATATATGGCGGTGAGAAGAGTTTCTTCATTTCTAGGATCTTTATATTTGGATAATAATAATGATTTTAAATCTGGTCAGGTTCTCGGACTAGTTAGATGCACTAAATCTCTTACTTCGCTTTTTAGCTGAGAAATAACGTATTGGAAAGCATACGAAACAAAAGGTGTATTAAAAAATTCTGCAATAAACTTTTCTGAATTATCCAAAAAATAAATTAGATCTCTGTGACCTCCATGATATTCTGGTACCATATATTTAGCTACATTGAATTTAATCTGTAAATCTTGAAGAGACATGGTTGACTGATTAAAATTAAGACGTGAGGGTGTCAAAATAACTTGTCTAACAGGTGTATTTTCGACTACAGATTCAAATTCAGAATCGGACATTAAATATATGCAATTAATGTCACTAAATAAGTTTACTTATAGATAGCTTTTACGAGTATATATAAATGTAAAGCAATAGAGGGCGCAAAAGTTTCGAGAAATAAATGGAAAAATCACTGAGTACAGCAAAAATTGTAAATGTTGTTTCTTACGCTACACTGGGCACTAGCAGCTTCATTTGGAGAGATCTGAGATTCATCCTTGGGCCAATACAGCTCCTCCTGGTTGACAGCTTGCCTGCCGTGGATCCAGCACCTCGCTCCTGTCAGTTCCTGTCGTTTTCTCAAGTGTCGTTGCCTGCTCCCAAAATACTTAGCAAGTATTTCGGCCTGGTACTTCGATGGTGATGTGCCTGCTCGGTGTAGCCTTCGAAGTTCTTTGTGATCGACGTCAAAACGATTGAAATCGTACCCGAACACACCGGACGATTTTTGGCACTTTTTCGGTCTCGATTGAGCGATACTCGTGAATCAATACCGCCGATTATCGATTCGGTACGCCGATATCCTGTTCGCAGCGCCAATTAAGAATGTGCAAACAACCAACGACTTTTTAATTTAAAAAAGCGACTTTATTTAACAGAAGACGAGTGAGTACTGGTCACATTGGTTTACATGCATCTCTCACTTATAACCTACGCTAGAACAAAGGAATCGAAAAGTGCAAACCTAAGCAACTCTACATATTAGATCATCATCATAGCAGTGCCGTAATTCACATAAACGGTTAGTACCTATTAGCAAATGGATCGTAGACGTGTTATCGCAATGATGATATTATATAGACGCTTAAAAAGAAAAAAGAGAAATAGATATAAGTGGGTTCATCCTATAAATATGCAAAGAAAAACGTTTGGAGCATTTTATGTACTTTTCGGGCAGCTTAGAGAAGACGAAAAAAAGTTCTATAACTATTTCAGGATGTCAGTATTAAGTTTTGACGAACTACATCAACGACTAAAAACATCCCTTCAAAAGAAAGATACTTTTATGCGAGAGTGCATACAACCTATAAAAATGCTGGCTGTCACAATTAGGTAAGTAAAACAAGAACTTTAAATTTTAGAAGTTATATATTTATTAAAGCCATACTTAGATATTTATTTATATAAACAGACCATGCAATCTAAATAGTAACCTATCTCTTATTAAATGGTATAAAAATATTTTAAGTAGAAAAATCAAATGACTCTTGAGATGATTGACTCTCCACAGAATATGGTGAAATATCTTCGCCAATGGATTCGTAAAACTGACGGACTGAATGTGCATTTGAAGTTGTAGGAACAGGTTGCAATGTTTCAACTTGAGTGTTTGGCATAGTGCTGAATGCTTGCTGGCTTTTCGGCAATGCTGAACTTTTGGCTTGATGGGAAAGAGTTTGGATAGGAATGTTTTGATAGGAATGACTTATGTTGGGATAGGAATGAACCATGTTTGGATAGAGATGACTTGTAGCTGCAGTTATTGGTTGCTGACTGGAATTAACTTGAGCATGAGTAATGTGTTGACGAGATGGAATCATTTTATTTCGTTGTTTCATAGATGTTGTCGTCTGCAATACTGTGGTTTGAAATTCCAATATTTCCTCTTCGTCTAAAGAGCTTAATGAGGGAATTATGCCTTTAAAAAAACACAAATGGCGGTCGGGTGTTTCTTTCAGGGCTTTCATCATTTCTAATTCAACGGTATCCATTTTGCGTTTTTTCGGTGGTCCTGTCTTAGCAACTTTGTTGTTTAATGCATTATCTTCAGGCATATTAGTTTCCAGTGTTTCTTCTTCCTCATCTGATTTATCTGATTGGCTAGTATTTGATTTTAAACTATTTTCGGTTTTACGATCAGTCAATATTTTATTTAGAAATTTCAACTGGTCATTATAAATGTACGCTTTTATAGTTGTTGCTCCAGCCCCTGACCTTGAAGCGCTCTTTTGTTTTTTCATAGATTTTTTGAACGTATCCCTAACATTAGTCCATTTATTCATGACTTTTTTACCTGCAAAGAAATAAAAAATATTAATGATTCATACAAAATATTATTATCATAATTATTATCATTATTATTATATTATTGTTATAGTTATTATTTTTTATTTTGTTTTATTTTCAGATATTTAGCAAGCGGATGTACTTTCACAGATCTACATTACAGCTATCGACTCGGAATATCTACAATTAGCAATATAGTCAAAAGAGTATGTGAATGTATTTGGTCTGTTTTGCAAGCAGAATGTATACCCAAACCTACTAAAGAGAACTGGAAGATAATTGCTTCAAAATTTGAAAACAGGGCCAATTTTCCTCACTGCATTGGGTCAGTCGATGGGAAACACATTCGAATAATTAACCCACTTGGCTCAATGTATTTTAATTACAAATGATATTTTTCTATTGTTCTTATGGCAGTTGCAGACTCTGATTATCGGTTTACCTATGTTGACATTGGAGCTTTTGGCAAAGATTGTGATTCTAACATTTTCAAGGAATCGTCATTATGGATATCAATTAAAAACGGAAACATACAATTACCCGAAGAAGAATGTCTTCGAGGAGCAACGAATCCTAAAGTTCCCTACTTTCTTGTGGGTGATGAAGCATTTGCTTTACACAAACACCTACTTCGACCATATGGTGGTCATAACTTGACAGTCAAAAAGAAGATTTTCAATTACCGTCTTTCGAGAGCTCGACGATATATAGAATGCACGTTTGGAATATTAAGCAATAAATGGAGAATTTTTCACCGTCCCATAAACTTGGATCCTGACTTTGCCGTAGACATAGTAAAAGCTTGTGTTGTTCTACACAACTTTGTTAGAGATAGGGATGGCTTTGAAGCAGAAGATACATTAACAATAACAGGACTCCTTGATTTGTCTGAAGGAGGAACAGTTCGAGGGGGATTATCAGCCAACAATGTCAGAAATATTTTAGCTGATTACTTTTTAACTGACACAGGTTCTGTAAAATGGCAACTTTCTAAAATTTGATAGTATTTTGTATTAACTCTGTACTTAACTCTTCAAAATCCGGTCTTAATTCTAAAAATATTTCCTTCCAGGCATTTCTTGTTTCGTTTCTGTCTTTATAAACATCTCTTGTTTTGTCCCAGATTACGGGTCTTGCTTCTACTAATGATATAAGAATATCTCTGTCCACATCCTGCACTACATCCGCACTTTCCATTTTACGCTACACGTTGAAGTGTTCACAAAAAACTATTCAAAAGATCAATGTAAAAAGACGAGAAAATTAAATCAGACTACCGTGAATACGGCATGTGTGAAATCTTCCTTGTACTTCAATACGCGACTGAAACATTCGCGCCGTTTAAACGGTAACGGAGGCCGTGCAAATACAGTGGGAAGCCACGGCGACATCACGGCAAAACATTACCGTATACACGGTCGCGGTGCGTGTGAAACTAATGATAATACTCTGTATCCCTTTGCCGGTTATACGGTGCCATTTGGACGGTCACCGTGCATGTGTGTAACGAGCTATAGTGCCTTTTCAGACACACACGGTTTCCGTTTATACGGCGACCGCATACACGGATGTAATCGCTTCACACCTACAACGGTTTTCGTCCGGTTACCCATTGTGACATCAATAGCAGTGTCTTGCTGGTGTTCATATTGGCAGTATGGATAGAAAAAAAACTATAGCTTTATTGTTTTTGTACAGACGTCGCTTGCGTCGTAGTAAAAAAACATGGGAAAGAATATATTGGATTCATCCATATATTGCCAAAAGAAGGGCATTAAAGTACGGTTTCGTTGATGCGGCTCGAGCGGCTGCGGCTCGCGACTACGATTGGCTGCAGTCGCAGGCGCAATGTAGAGTGTTTTATTTTAGTGCGTCTCTAAATGAAAGCGATTGCGATTTAGATTGGTTTAAAAGATCTTGCTGTATGATGTGGAAGGTCTAAGTCGTAGAAAATGAATAATAGTGATCTGTTAAGTGTGATTCTCTTAGAAGAAGAGGAAGAAGATGAATGGCTACAACTGAAGTTATTAGAAAAACAAAGATGTGAAAAACACGATATATTCCAAAAACGTACAGAAGAAGGATTTTTTATTCTACTCATAAACGGACATTTAAAAGAGGACGAAAAAAAATTTAGAGAATTTTTCCGGTTAAATCCCGAGCAATTTGATTTTGTTCTGTCACTCATACAAGAGGATATAGAAAAGCCTGGAACGAATTGTGTAAAGTTTCCAATAACAGCAGAGGAAAAGCTGGCGCTAACTTTAAGGTAGGAAAGAAAAAAATTGAGCAAAAACAAAGATACAGTTAGAACACAAAATATATTATGAGCTTAGAATACAACATATCTAACCAAAACTAACTAATGTAACTAATTTAATTGCTGGTATCGTAGTTCGTATTCCGAGTTTTGCTCCGAGGCCATGAATCCAGAAACATTTGAAATTGATGAATTCTGTTGTTCTGGGTTATAGCTTTTAAAATATGAACCAGCAGTATTATCCGACTCAGTCGCAGCCAGATGAAAAGATCCATTCTGTAGTTTATATTGACTAGTACTAGCAGTAGTATGTGACGTAGTCTCAGTCAGATTGAAAGGTCCATTTAGTTGATATTGATTTGTACCCAAAGAATGTGAATTTGATCTATCGGCAGGTGAGGTTGGTTGTGAACTATGTGCTGGAGTTTGTTGAGATGAATTTTGTGTTGCTAATTTGAGCTGAAGATCGCTTACGAGTTTTAGGATACCAAGTTTTGCTTCATTCAGTTCAGCAGGTGGAAATTTTTTAACGGTGAAGCTAATGCTGTTCATGAACAAATCTACGTCATCTTCTGAATTTGAAATGTTTTTTTTGTGGATAGATTCAAGGAGCTCCATTCGCTTCTGAGCTCTCTCTTCAAATTGAGCCATTGTATTTAGTTTTGACACTCGGGGCTGCGATCTTTTCCCACAGTTTTGTTGAAAAGGATTCTTATTCAGCCCTTTATTCAATTTCATTGCGTCTGAAGTTCGACGAGATGTGGATGGGGTTGAATATTCGTCTAGTAAATCAGAATCGTCTAATGTTGATTGATCGGTTGGTTGGGTTTCGTAGTCCGTCTCGCTGTAAGCTGGAGTTTCCTCTTCTTCCGTCAAGGTATTTTTTGATTCTCGTTCATGCTTAATAACATCAAGAAAGGAAAGCCGATCGTAAAGGGTCCACTTTATTACTCGTTCAGATGCTGCTGAACCGGTCCCCAATTTACGTTTTTTTTCTGTTTCTAAAATAGGTATCCTTGATGTTTCTCCATCGCCTTTTGCAATCGTCACCTACGAAAAAAAAAACAAAACATACTTTTCAACTTACACCCTTTGAATTAGATTTAAGTCCAATTAAAGAATTTTTATTATATTGTTTTTCAAAAGATGTGCAACTCTGGAGATTGGTTATCTAAAAGAATTCAAAAATGCATTATTAGTTTTAAGGAGGGTACAATACGTTCTTCAATATTATTTTTGGGCAGGCAATCTCCAGACAGGCGTTATGATATTTTTTGGAAACATGACGTGTGTCCTAAGTCTCTATGTTGTTTTAGGTATATGGCAACTGGGGAGTCTTTCAGATCTCTTAGATTTGCTTTTAGAATCTCCCACAGTTACATAAGTGTAATCATCCGAGAAACTTTATCAGCAATATGTAAACAATTGGTGCCCATTTTTATTCCAACGCCAACAAAGGAAGCATTGACCAAAAAAGCTGAAGAATTTTGGGAACGATGGGATTTTCCGAACTGTATTGGAGCCTTGGATGGCAAGCATGTTAGAATATTTGCTCCAGCAAAATCTGGATCTTTATACTTTAATTATAAAGAATACTTTTCCATTGTTATGCTTGCTTTAGTTGATGCAAATTGTAAGTTTATTGCTTTAGATGTAGGGTCGTACGGAAAAGAAGGTGACAGCTCAATATTTAATAAATCGGCTTTTGGAAAAAAAGTAATGCACTTTCAGAATTTTTTTCCGGCAGATCAAAAATTGCCTAAATCAAATAAAGTATTGCCGCATGTAATTATCGGAGATGAGGCGTTTCGTTTGGATAAACACTTAATGAAACCGTTCACTAAATTGGCAGCCACTGCTGATAAATCAAAAGCCATTTTTAATTACCGTTTGAGTAGGGCAAGAAGAGTGAGTGAAAATGCTTTTGGTTTGCTATCTCAGGTGTTCAGAGTGTTTTATACTCCTATAGCTGTAAAACCAGAGGTATGTGATGACTTGATATTAGCCGCCTGTTGTTTACATAATTTATTGCGAGAAGCATATTTGGAAAGAAAAGGGGTTCCCTACTATGAATATGATTCAAAAGAAGAAAACTCGAATGTTTTTCGGAATCTTACAGGAGCGGGGGGATATCAAAACGTTGAAGGGTTCCATGTGAGAGATGAGTTTATGAGGTTTTTCTCACAGGAAGGGATTGTCGAATGGCAAAATCAGCAGGTTTCGAAAGTATAAGACAATCTGTACATGTCAGCAATCCATTATTATGATATTACAACCTTATACTGATTTCAATGTATATTGTTATTATAAACAGGGATCACAAGAAAAACCTAATAAAAAATGTTTACATGAAAATTTGTTTTTTTATAAAAATTCCTAGAATAAAATGAGTTTCAAAATAGAACAAATAAATACGCGGTACATGGTGTTCCCAACTAGAGTGTATTCAATTTCAATCAAAGTAGGACGTAAACAAGCGATATCGGATGCTTGCAGCATGCCGTGACGGCATGGCCATGTATTATTGGTTGGCAAGCAATAAATGCCCTCTATGCAGGAGGATCGAAATTTTTCAGGCCAAAATCCAAGCAACCATTTGTCTTTCCTCTCCCATATTCAATACGAGTGATAAAGGTAACTCAACCCCTTGGACAGCGCCAGTCTTTAATCGATCACCAGTCGCCGGTATTGCAGTTCCCGTGACTCGAACGTACATTATTTTGTTTACATCGAACTTTTATTGAATTTGAATAGACTATATATAAATTATTTGATGGCTATGACACTGAGCCAAAAAAGGAAAAACAAACGTTCATAATTAGAAAATAAAGTAAATTAATGTTACTTACTGCTTTTTCCTACCGAACATGCTATTTTTTTCCAGGCATTCTCTTTGCATATAAAATTTTTGTAGTTTTCATGCTCGTAATCAAAAATAGCTGGATATTTTTGAACCTCTTCAATCAATATATCATCCTCATTTGCATTGAATTTCTCCATTTTTACTGAATGACTGCGATTTGACTGGTCCAGGAGCAGTCGAGTCGCAACTGCTGCGGCTCGATCGTAGCGGTCTGCGACTGAACGGAGTCAACCAAACCGTATATGCATAAATTGTATAAAACCAGTGCCGCGACTGTAGTCGCAGTCGTTGCTGCGACTCAATCGCAGTCGCGAGCCGCACCAACGAAACCGTACCTTTAGGCGATTTTTATACGAAGTTTATGGATCTCCGAGAACATGAGGATAAGTTCTTCATCTACTTTCGAATGTCAATTAAATCATTGGATGAATTACATGAACGATTAAAACCATCATTACAAAAAAAGAACACGGCCATGAGGGATTGTATTGAGCCTATACAAATGTTGTGCGTCACGCTTAGGTGAGTAAATAAAGTTAAATATATATTTTGTAAATTCTGTTTAATTACATGTACTAACAAACTGAAAAATATTAACTCATTTCAAATAACAGTTTTAATAATAACGGTATAATCGACAACTATGTGAAATCTAAATCCGCGTACACAGAATCCTGTGTAGAAGCACTATCAACTGAAGATAGATTTTCCGCTGTGGGGTTGTATTGTTCAAAATATTCACGTGCGTTTGCCTCATGGGGATAATTTGTTGTAGTATATGCGGGCATGTTTCTGTTAATACAGATTCCTGAAGGAGTCGCAGGTGGCTCTTTTGGCAATGACAAAGTAGAACGGTGAACATGTTCTGTACTATTTTGTCGATTAATATAGTTGTCATATACAGAAGTTCCGGCACATGGATGTGGCTGGTTTGATTGAAACCGCCTCTGCTTGATATTGGTAATTAATTGTAAAACGCCAGTCTGAAATTGTAAAGTTTCATCGTCTGTGAAGGTATGTAACGATGGGACGATACCTTTAAAAAATGAAATATGACCATCTTCTGGCTGTTCTAAAGCTCTAAAGGAGATGCTTTAAGCTGGGTATTATTATTATTTTCAGTCTCAGTTTCTGAAACATCGGCGTCGGAAGTTGCTTGGACGGGATTGGCAGATAAACTATCTTCAGTTGATCTATGCGTAAATATTTTGGTTAGAAACTTCAGTTGTTCAGCATAAATGTATTTGCTTAAAGTTGAGGTACCAGAACCAGACTTTTTGAACGATTTTTCTTTCTTCAAAAACTTGTTAAATGCATCCCGAATGTTGACCCACCTCTTTACAACCTCTTTACCTGTAAATACAAAAATAAATAATAGAAACTTTCTCTTTCTAGGTATTTGGCGAGTGGATGTACATTTACTGACTTGCACCTTCAGTATAGACTTGGCATTTCAACCATCAGCGGTATTGTTAAAGACGTTTGTTCTACTATATGGTGTTTAATGTTGGGAGAGTGCATACCTCCACATACTAAAGATAAATGGGAATTGATTTCAACAGAATTCGAAACACGAGCCAATTTTCCTCATTGTATAGGGGCAGTCGAGGGAAAACATATTAGAATCAGTAATCCCTTAGGTTCCATGTATTATAACTACAAAGGTTATTCGTCTGTAGTTTTAATGGCTGTTGCTGACGCAAATTATCGCTTTGTGTATGTAGACATTGGGAGTTACGGAAAAGATTGCGACTCATCGATATTTAAAAGATCATCTCTTTGGACATCAATTATTAATAATGATCACGAAATACCTATTGAAAAAACTGTTACTGGAATAGAAAATTGCAAATTACCTTATTATTTCGTTGGGGACGAAGCATTTGCCCTCCACCAGCATTTACTTCGTCCATTTGGGGGATCTCAACTTACAATAAAAAAAAGAATTTTTAATTATCGTCTAAGTAGGGCTCGGAGGTATGTGGAATGCACATTTGGACTTTTAAGTAACAAGTGGAGGATATTGCACAGAGAGATAAACCTGGAACCTGACTTTGCAGTAATCATAGTTAAGGCATGTGTCGTTTTGCATAATTTTGTGCGCGACAGAGATGGATACCAGGTTAAGGATACAGATGTAATTGTAGGCCTTGATGAACTACCAAGAGAGCGGGAAACACGTGGAGGATTACCAGCAAATAACGTGCGAAATATTTTGAGTGATTATTTTATGTCAAATGTAGGAGCTTTACCTTGGCAAATGTTAAAAATATAGAAAATATGTGAACTTACCATATTTATTTTTTTCTTCCTCACTATAAACATGGAAATCGCTGTTCATTTCTATACAGACTTCTTTCCACGCTTCCTTCGTCTCATTTCTGTTCTTATACAGGGTGACTTTGAAGTTGAGTCATTAATTTTCAGATAATAATTGTAGAAGGAAGATAAACCAAAATATGTGTGTAAAAATAAAAAAAAAATTAAAAAAAAATGTTTACCTTGTTTTATAAAGTATCCTCCCGACAAGTATTTCAGTGCGGACCTGTATTTGATCGTGAGGTCCCCTGTGAGGTCTTAAGTCACCTGATTCACGAGCCCATTGTACTACATTAACAAAGGCACGTGGGGTTGGTTGCACTCGATTGGGAAACCGATCCGCATAAACATGTGCCATTTTTTATTTCGTTTGAGCCACGCAACAGATACCACTATTCACTGACACTGACTGTATACAAATGAATGAAATAATTGTAAAAACATCGTTCCAAATTCTTTCGCTTTTTTGTTTCCGATGCGATGAACCGATACGGCGGATTATATCCGTTGTCGCCAAACACGAGCACATATATTATTATTGAGACAGGGCGGTACTCAAACTCAATTTTACCAGAAAAATGGTAAAGGAAAAAAACATTTATTTTGATCAGATCTACTCACTGTTAAAATAAATGGCTCAACTTCGAAGTCACCCTGTATATTGGTGATGTTTTATCCCATAATAAAGGACGAGCTTCTATCAAAGCAATTAATAACTCAGTATCTAGTTCTTTTGACATTATATTTTATATTAAATAAATACGTATACACGCCGCTGTTTAAACAGGAGCCTATACGACCGTGTGTATGTGAACGAATATCTACTAGCTCTACGGCCGCCGTGAAGGAACCGCGACCGTGTCGACTAGCACGGCCGCACTACGGTAACGGCACGGTCACGGCGACATCTGAAAGCGCTCATTCAAATACATGTATTACTAGAACCGTCACGGAACCGTTTATACGGAAACCGGGTGTGTCTGAAAAGGCACTTACTATACTTGAATCCATTTCAAGTGAGACCAGACACAACAACCAGCACGCGTCGCTGGCATGATGGTCGTAGACACAAGAACCGAGCAGGGTCGGACTCAAAACTATGGAAATATTAAGGTGAATTTCAGAACTAAATATTTGAAAAAGCGAAATCAGTAAATAATAACACAACA
Source organism: Acanthoscelides obtectus (assembly GCA_963669975.1). NCBI lineage: Eukaryota > Metazoa > Arthropoda > Insecta > Coleoptera > Chrysomelidae > Acanthoscelides > Acanthoscelides obtectus. Next base: position 1,384,399 of record CAVLJG010000002.1, on the reverse strand, counting down.
CTACTGTCACAGAGTCAATAGAGGTGATTGAAAGTTAAGTGGGGCACAAAAAGTAATTATACATATGTGTTTGACAACATCAATATTTTTCACTTTCACTAGAAGAGCTGTCATCATAGATGTTGATAATTAGCGGTTCAATATGCCTTTCAATTATGTTGTCTAGCTCCCACATTGCAACCTCCACTTTCTCCTGAACATGCTTCACACGTTTTAACCAATTTTCTGGTGTGATTCTCTGCAACGCAAGGTTGAACAGCTCTTTCATGTCGGAAAACTTGAATGTTGTGTTGTGTTCAGCAACAAAAGTCTTTATATCTGCCCGTATGAGCTCAATGGGGTTGAGCTCACAGTGGTAAGGAGGCAAACGAAGTGCCATTTTATTGTGCGCTTTTGCCATCTCGTCCACTATATATTTATCATATTTTGCTCTGTGTTGTTTCACAAGATCTAGAAGTTGTAATTTCAACATAAACGTATCAAAAGGTATATTTTTTGCACGTAGCCAGTCCTGTATCTCTGATTTCTTAAAAGATGAATTTGGAATTTTTTCTAATTTCCGAGAATGATACGGAGCATTATCCAGGACCACCACAGAATTGTCTTTAAGACGTGGTAAAATGCCTAAAAACCAGTTTTCGAATGCTTCACCATTCATCTCTTCGTGGTAGTCAGTGTTTTTTTTTTATTCAAAACACCATAGTCCTTCCTCCACGAAGCCATCTACACTTCCGATGTGGCAAATAATGAGCCTTTTTCCTTTGCCTATAAAGATAAAACTTGTTAAATACGGATGTACATTATATGTCTTTCACAAGAGTACTGAGGCCACGGAGATAGGGACACATTTCTGTATTTTATATACGATGCTATATTGTTTCTCATGATAGCGGGATGCATGCGGTTAGATATATCGGACACTTCAACCAATGCATCATTTAATCTGTTGATGAATCTGGTTAGCTTAAAAAACAAAAAGAAACAGGCAACATCAATTAAACTAAAAAATTATCAAGTGTGACAAACTTATCGAAAAATTTACAAATCAACGCAATGTCTGACGTTGTTAATTAACGTGTTACATTCCGTGACGGACGAGGTATGTTGTCTCTGCAACGCTCGCATTGCTGTAAAAAATCTTGTCATCGATACCATGAGAATTCCAACGTAGAATACATTGATTTCCAGAGTGAACATCCCCTCGTTTTTTCTAGATATCTGATAACGTGTAACCTCATTTAAATCACTTTGGCTATGAAAAATTATCTAATAACTATTGTTGGATTTTCTAAAATGGAATGTCTGCATTACCTGTAGGATTTTTAAGCCCAGTTGAAAGCCCATCTAAAAACGCTCTTCTTGCTGACGTTACTGTTTGGTCCACCCAAACTTTTGATTTTGTATGGCCAGCATTTATCCACGTCTCGTCCAGGAAGTAAATTCTACGGTTTTGGCTCCTGTATGTTTTTATTTTTGTCAAATACTCTCTCCTCCATAGTATAATTTCATCCCTATCCATCAATTGAACTGTTTCGGCCTCTCTTCTGCCAATTGAAGTTGAGTTCCTTTAATAGCCTGTAGAACGTCGTTTTACTAAAATTCGGCAAATCTGAGTCTTCATTCACTACTTTCAAAATCTTATCAATTGTAGGAATTTCATTCTGGAAAAAGAATTCATGAACCTTCCTTCTGATCGCATGTCTGTCAGCATCATCTATTTCTTTAATTTGGCTTTTACGGTTCTGATTCGTTTTAGGTTCAGCAAATGCATTCCGTAATTTATATTCTTTGAGTACTCTAAATACCGATGCACCAGAAACTCCAACTTTATTCGCCACCCTCTGCACAACATCGTTGACGCTGAGCTCAGGTTTTTCCTCCGTTTCATATTTGTAAACATTTAGAATAATTTCTTTCATTTCGATACTCAAATGGTTTTGTCTTGATCGTTTCCTGGGTGGACTCAATGTAGTTTCTCCCTTCATCAGCTGTGACGGTAGAAGACATGGTCAAAAAACACCAGATATAACAGAACTTATAACAGCGATGCACTCGACGCCACGCCACGGCCTGATTACAACTCTGGTTTTTGTAGACATCAACGCGGCGCAACGGCGGGTTTTGTATTGCTACAGTCTAACTAGGTCTTAAAAAATGTTCAAAACTGCATGTTTTCCAAATTCATGGAGTTTTATATTGGAGCCACTTCAGGACATTGTATTTAACAAAAGCATCAATATGAGGGGCGGAAAGTTTAAAAAAAGAAAAATAAAAGCTACGAAATGAAACTATTAGTTGAAAAAGCAAGCGCTTCAAACTACAACTTCAAACCGTAAAATGCCTAAACTATAATGAGACCCTCGATCACGCGCTGATCACGCTTCGAGTTTACGATGTTGTGGTCTCACTTGGGCTGAATTTTAGTATAAATTCTCTATTTTTCCGCAAAAATGGCCTACTTTTATCGGAAATAGTCTACCTAAATGTTTGCTTTTATGCTCCATGTACACATAATAAGGACCTTTATCAGTTGATAAATATCTATTGCTAAGATCATACCTGAAATCGTTTTCATTTGATTTATTTAATGATAAATCCGGTGCATTGTTGGTGGCTGAGTCTGCTATTTGGGGCGGCTCATAGCCGCCCGATTCTTCATCCATAGAATTTGTTTTTTATTTCAATATTACGAAAAACCTTAAACAAATACCAGGAAACTAACACAAACAACACCAAATAATAAGTCTCCAAAAGAAAAACACTTCCGCTTATCAGTAGCACTCGTATGTCGACCGATCGTCTTGAGCGTACGTAAAGACGCCTACAGACACACGAACATTCCTTGAGATATGTATGCGCGTACAAGTACGCGCGTACATATACGTTTTATTCGAATTGCATACACACGTAAAGAACATTTACTGTCCAGCTTGCTAATAAACATGGCGACAGTAAGTGATATTGATTTAAATTTATTAGCAGTGGCGTGCGTGTGTATAGTCAAGAAAAAACAAAACCGATTAATGAATACACGCAGGCCACGAAGTAAATGGGTAAAGAAATGGTTGTTGCAGCGTGATCGATTCTCACACGTAAATCTACTGGAAGAACTTCGTTTAGAACCGGTTGATTATCGAAATTATCTCCGCATGGATGAGGATAGCTATGTATTACTTTTAAATTTAGTAACGCCACTGATCCAGAAACAAGACACGTGCATGAGGTCTGCCATATCACCTCATGAAAGACTATCTGTTACCCTTCGTTACCTAGCTACTGGCAGGAACTATGAAGATTTAAAATTTTCTAGTATCATCTCACCTCAATCGCTAAGTAAAATAATTCCGGAGACCTGCAATGCTATTTATGAGGTATTAACGGATGAGTATCTAAAGGTATGCACTACTAAATAAAATAATACGTTATTATTAGGTGGCTCATGAGTCGATCTAAAAAAGCAATGATATAGCTTTCTCTATCTTTTGAATAGGCTTTATTTGGTCTCGATTTCGCGAGCCCCCATTTAATGTTACTTTAAGGATGTTAATTTTTATTAATTAACTAAACATAAACATGATAAGTATTTAAAGTTAACATAAAAGTTTGAGAAAAAAAGGAAAAATATATTCAAAGCCAAAACTGTCTTAAATATTAGTTTGGTTGAAAGTTAGTTAGAAAACTGGCAAGGTTATCTGTTTCGCACACATCGTTGTCAAGTGGCTGAACAGTAGGTACCTGTTTTATTGGTTGCATTTCTTGTGGTTTTTGAAATGAACAGGTATGAAATGAATTTTGTGACACATGTTGCTGGGGAGGCGCAAACTGCGATGGATAGGTATAATGCTGAGGATAATAAAGAGTAGCGGAACCGTCTCTGTTTAAAGTAACTTGGTAATTATTTTCTGCTGAATCGAGGAGCGAAACAATTTTTGTTGCTTTGGTAACACGACCCATTTCTGCTTCAAACAATAGGTCATTGATGAGCTTTTCCGTGTATAACTTTGTTTCTCTTGGATTAGTTCTCAATTTTGCTGCAACATTATTTCCGAAACTGGTGCATTGATCTTCAATACTGCACTTCAGCCTTTCTAAAACAAGAGCAAGAACTTCGTCTGCCTGGGCATCTGCTTTAGCTCTACGTTTCTTTGTAGAGTGACTTGTAGGTGGAATTAACGATTTGTTTCCATGGGTGCCAGACCTATTACTTAATAGGCTCTGTACCGAACTACTAAATTCTTCAGTATCGTGTTCTGCTCCGTGAGTTCCATAACTAGTACTTGGTCGGGCATCCAATGAGCTTTGTAATGAACTACCACATCCTTCACTTTCAGATTGTGATGCATTCCCAATTTCCTAAAATAAAAATGTAATAAATTGCTTGAAGTTTTTTGAAACTTTAAGGATAACATTTTCGAATTAAAACTCAGTTGTCAGTGTGTCAACCTTCTAAATAAAGAAAAACAATTTTCCTAAATATTGCATATTGTAATGTGCCCATACAGGCAACCAGAGTAGCAACCTGCTGCACATAAGGGTTCTCAAACTCGACCAAACAGAATGACAAAAGACTGTAAATTAATTTAAATATTTTTGCAGTTTCCTACAACAGACGATGAATGGAATACAATTGCTGATGATTTTGAAACGAAATGTAACTTCCCAAACTGCGTGGGAGCCGTTGACGGCAAACATGTTAATATACTCCCCCCTGCTGGAAGTGGTTCTTACTTCTATAACTACAAAGGAGGACATAGTTTAGTGCTCATGGCTATAGTCAACGCAAATTATGAGTTCATTATGGTTGATTTTGGAGTAAATGGTCGAATATCTGATATAGGTGTTATTGACCACACTACATTTTATCAGAAACTAAAAAATGGGAATTCATATTTACCGCCTCAAAGAAAACCTAGAGGCAGTAAAGCTATAATGCTATTCGTTTTCATAGGTGACGAAGCATTTTCCTTGCGCTGCGACTTCTGTAAAACCATTTGGTCAGAAAGAACTTAATCATGACCTAACAATTTTTAATTATCGGCTTTTACGAGCAAGATGTAGAGTTGAAAATGCTTTTGGCATACTGAGTGCGCATTTTAGAATATTTCAAGGAGCGATTTCCATTAGTTTAGAAGGTATTGAAAAAGCAGTCATGGCCGCCTGTGTTTTACATAATTATTTAAGACGAAAATGTGGAACTGCATATGTACCAGAAGATAACGTTTACAGTGAAAATATACAAGATGGCACAATAGATTAGGATTAGAAAGCACTGGAATGACAAGACTGCAGCGCGGTTACAATCGAGGGAGTAACAATGAAGCAAAACAAGTTAGACTACTGTTTACGAGTTATTTCTGTCATGAGGGTGCTCTGAGCTGGCAAGATAAAATGATACAGTAATAGTCACAACAGACAACAAAACCCTGTAGAAAACTTAAAGCTTCTTATTCATAAAACATTACAGTACCTAAATGGATAATTTTTTACTTACCTCTCCTTGATCTGAATCAAACTGTTCACCACGTTCTCGTATGGTACGTTTGATACAGATGATCTGGGTATCTCTTGATCTTTTAAGAAAAGCAACAAATTGTAATACCATAAATGTGGTATATATATGTCATCCTGCCCAGCTCCTGACCTTTTGGACTCTGCAATTTTTTTTATTTCTCTGCGAAACCCAGCACGCATACTTTTCAACCAATATTTTGTACACATCGTTTTTTTTTATTTCTATTCATGTAGTCCTTGGATTTAGTTTTCCATAAACAGGGGTAAGATTTATAAAGTTCTATGAATTCTATTAAAAACTCTTTTGAATAGTTTCTGCTATCAGCCATTATTAAACACAGTTAACACCTGAAGATGGTTAACGCGAACCGCACTGGTATTATTCCTGATACGTATATTCGTTCTGCCTACACACAGAGAGATATGTACGTGCAACCTGTACGCGCGTACAAATATTCAAGCAGCGACTGAAGATATCTTCGACGGATATTTTAAGGGGCCTACAGACACACGAACATGTATTAAGGCATGAACGCACGGCGATGTTTGCGCAGTGATACCCGTCGATCTACTTTTAGCTCCACACATAGAGACTTGTGTGTCAGTTTTCTCCACGTCGATGTTGTAGTTTGTCGCCATGTCTAGCGATGATGAGCTAAACTTACTAGCAGTGGCGTGCGTTTGTATTGTGAAAAAAAGAAAACATCAATTGAAAAAGAGACGTCAGTCACGAAGAAAATGGGTTAAAGATTGGCTTTTGAAGCGGGATCAATATTCTCACATCAATTTACTTGAAGAGCTACGATTAGAACCTGATGATTGGCGAAACTACCTCCGGATGGATGAAGATAGTTATATAAAACTCCTAGAGATGGTTACGCCACTTATTCAAAAACAGGACACACCGATGAGACCCGCTATATCGGTACATGAAAGACTGTCGGCCACATTGAGGTATTTGGCCACTGGGAGGAATTATGAAGATTTAAAATTTTCTACCCTGATTTCTCCACAGTCATTGTGCAACATAATTCCAGAGACATGCAGCGCTATTTATGAAGTACTGAAGAAAGACTATATGAAGGTGGGTACAGAGTATATTACTTAGTAGTAAAATAAACAAAATAAACACAAACACAAACTCTCAAGTATTCTATTTTAGTTGTATACATACAACGCTAATCTAATAGAACTCTTATATGTAAATATAAACTGGACCTTAAATGTTAGCATCACTTAGAGGATTATATGATCCAAAATAAGCTGAAACTGTGGAGCTACCCTCGTTGATTTATTGAGGATGGCTTTGATGGCACTGGGGCTTAAGTGGCAAAGCGGGTAGCAAATAAGTTTGTGCTTGATTTTGTGTGCCTGATATATTTATAGGTTGAGTTGAATTGTAGTTATATTGATTAGGGTAGCAAGCTTAAACAACGCTATTACTGGAAAAAGTTTTGATTCTGTTCAATGTCTCCTGACGAAACAATCCTAGTATTTCTAGACACGTTACCCATTTCAGCCTCAAACAGCAAATCATTTATGAGTTTCTCAGTATATAATCTGGTTTCTTTTGGGAGTCCTTTCAATTTTGCTGCGACATTTTTCCCAAAAATGGCGAATTGATCAGCATTCTTGGAACGTAGTCTTTCTCCTACCGCCGCCAACACGTTGTCTGCTTCTTGGTTATCAGAGTTTGTTTTGCGTTTCTTTTTTCCCCGATTTCCAGCTGCAGGCAGCGGTACAATGTTTTCTGAATTGGAAATTGGACGTACATTTTGACTACTACAAGGTCTGGATATTGGTGGACTTGGTACTGAGCTCAGCTCACTCTCTTGACTTTCATTTACATCATATCTAGTTTTCTGCAAAAAAATATATATTTTTGATTTTTTTCAGTTCCCAACGACCGAGAATGAATGGAGAAATATTGCGGACGACTTCGAAAAGAGATGCAACTTTCCGAACTGCCTGGGGGCGGTAGATGGAAAACATGTCAATATAAAACCGCCCACCGGAAGTGGTTCATATTTTTATAACTATACAGAAGCACACATCCTAGTGCTCTTGGCAGTGGTCACCGCAAATTACGAGTTCATTGTGTGTGATTTCGGTATCAACGGCCGCATATCTGCTGGAGGAGTTATTGAGTACAGCCAGTTTTACCGGAAGCTTAAAGATAGGAAACTCTCCATACCACCTCCAACAAGAACAATGAACAGTAAAGAAGCATTGCCATTTGTTTTTATAGGTGATGAAGCGTTTGCACTCCGCTGTGATTTCTTGAAACCATTTAGCCAGAGAGACTTGGATCATGATAAGAAAATTTTCAATTATCGTTTCTCAAGGGCAAGATGTAGAGTAGAGAATGCTTTCGGTATACTCTCTGCTCGATTTAGAATATTCCACACAGCTATATCTATTAACTTAAAAGCAAATGACAAAGTAGTGATGGCATGTTGTGTTCTGCATAATTTTCTGAGAAGAAGAACTGCCACTGTGTATGCACCTGATAACAACTTATACAGGGAGAACCATGAAGATGGCACTGTGGAATTAGGCTTGCAACCCAATCAGATGACTAGTTTGCAACGGGGTTACAATAGAAGAGCAAACAAGGATGCACAAGAAGTTAGACAGTTATTTCTGAACTACTTCAATAATGAGGGATCCGTAGCTTGGCAGGAAAGAATGATTTGCTAATTTATGTATTATACTTTCTAAGTACTTAAGTTGAAGTAAAGCGAATCAGAATATCAAGGCGATTTTTTATTACCCTCTATATTAATATGTGTACTACTTCATTATTTCTTACATGAAATCAAAAAATGGCATCAAGTAGGTTGACTCCGCACTTCCCACGCATTGATTTTATCGGTTCAAGCATATCCATGTTCGGCTAGCCCCTCTTATTTTTTTATATATATATGTGTTATATATTATATACCATCCATAAAATATAATACCTCATTTTCGAAATTTTTCGCGATTACAATACTTCCTCTGTTCCTCTCCAGTTGGCGTGGGAAGTAAAAGTCAAATAAATAAATCAGGCCTTACCTCCAGTTCTAGAGCGTCTTCATTTTCCATTTCTGAATGGCAACAGTCCATTTCACTTTCGCTTCCAACATCTTCAATATTACTAATGGATTGTCTAGGGATTTCCTGATCCTTTATAAATAAAAGTAGATCATAATACCATAAATGTGGTATATAAACATCATCTGCTGCAGCACCCGATCTTCTCGACTCTTTAATTTTTCTTAGTTCTCTCCGAAAACTAGCTCGGAGGCTATTAATTTTAGTTTTAACCATTTCTTTGTTGGCATTCTTCTCAACTTCTTGGAGCTTCAGCACCAACACTTTATATGCTTCGTTTTTTTTATTGCGATCCATATAGTCTTTTGATTTTACTCGCCACAAACATGGATAGGATTTGTATAGTTCTATGAACTCTGTTATAAACTCTTTGGAAAACTTCTCAAATCTGCCATATTGACAAATTCAAAACTAAATGAACTTCTAAGTTGACCCCCCTGCTCCTAACAACAGAATACACGAATGCAGTCGCGCCACTGAATTAAGTCTGTGAAAATTAGTACGTTTTGTCTACACACAGGCATACATACACGCGCGTACAAGTCTGTGCAGGCATAAATTCAAGCGAAAACAGAAAGCATGTGCGTCGGTCTTTTAACGAGAGATTTGACTACAGACTGGCGAACATCAGCGCGCAAACGTCGACGTGCGTTCATGTCTTAATACATGTTCGTGTATCTGTAGGCCCCTTTAGAGAGATTTTGTCTACACACCGGCGGATATGTACGCGCATACTTGTACGCGCATACATATATCAAGGAATGTTCATGTGTCTGTAGGCGCCTTAACGGAATGTTGGGGAAATTTATTAGGACGTGGATGTCTACATGAACGCGCAACCAAAAACGTGTACATCGCTAGCCTACAGACGTTAGTACAAAACTATCAGTGTTCTGGCAAGTGACCTGCAAAGTGAGCGATGTTGTGCGAGGAGGAATATTTGGGTATAGCAGCAGTGGCGTGTGCCTATATACTAAAGAAAAAAGAAAAGAAAAAGCGTCGACATTAGTCTAGAAATTGGCTTTTAAAACGGCAAACTTTTTCCCATATTAATCTTCTAGAAGAATTGAAATTAGAACCTGACGACTGGCGCAATTACCTTAGGATGGACGAAGAAACTTATGTGGAAGTTTTGAACATGGTTACTCCATTAATAAAACGCCAAGATACAATGATGAGAACCGCAATATCTCCACACGAACGACTAAGTGCAACGCTAAGGTATTTAGCAACTGGAAGAAATTACCAAGACCTAAAATTTACTACAGTAATATCTGCACAAGCCTTCAGCGAAATAATTCCCGAAACATGTCAAGCAATCTACCAATTTTTACACAAAAAATACATGAAGGTAAGGTTTGATTTTTATTTAGAAAGCTAGTTTTTTACAAAGTAACGTAATCTAATTATATAACACAAGTAGAGGGAACTTAAAATATTATCCATTATTTTATGAAAAACGTTATAATTAAGAAAAATCTGTAGGATTTTAAGAGGAGTGATAATTTGTAGTGGACAAATTTTCTATTCTAGTATTAGGTGCTGATACGGTGTTTTGTGCAATCTGATAATCATCAGAGACTAATCCGGAGCAAATATTGGGTGTTGATTGTTCCCATACTCGACTTAACTGGAATGTTCGGTTTGGTGGTGTCGCCTGTATAAGTTTTTCTGGTTCTGAAATTATTCTCGTATGTTCAGTAACCTTCCCTAATTCTGCTTGGAACAATAGGTCATTAATTAATTTTTCTGTGTAAATTCTTGTTGTTATGGGCAATCTTCGCAGTTTTACAGCAACGTTCTTTCCTATCAGGGAAAACTCATCCTCAGGGTTAGCGAGTTTTGCGTGGACAACATTTAATATTTCATCTGCTTTGTTTGCTTGATCCTGTGATTTTTTCAACTTAAGCTTAGCTCTTTTATTTAATGAAGGAGTAATCGAATGGCTTTGCAATGACGAAGATTGGGTGTTATCAATAAGAACTGCAGAAGGAGTCGTAGGTGAATGGACACTATTTCCAGATTCGTTCTCAGTACTGTCAATATTAAGATTTCTAGGATTATCTTCTTGCTTTAACAAAAAAAAATATTTAGTTTAATTAATACTGTGTAATATATTACGTTATCAACCAACTACAGCCATTTTTTTAAATGTCAACTAATGAAAGGTCCACTATACGGATCAAAATTAAAATTGTTTATTCCTATCTTGAGGCCATATTACGTTACTTTTTTTTAGCCAAAAATGGATAATTTTTTGTAACCTATTTTTTATCAAAATGCCAATCTACTCATTCCAAATAGCTGTGACCAAAATCTCATAAATATAAAGAGTTACGACAACTTAAATACACACACATACACACTTTTTTGTTAATTGTAACAATAGACCACTATCAGATAAACAAAATAGCACATAAAATTTACTAAAAGTAACGGAGTTACAATAGACTTTACATGCAGTCAACAAATATTTTTTTAATTGGTTGCAATTGGTTAATAACTTAAAATTTTACAGGGGTGATTTTTATTTATATCCTTATTTCCAGTTTCCCACAACAGAAGCAGAATGGAGAAGTATTGCTCGAGTCTTTGAAGCCCGTTGCAACATTCCAAATTGTATAGGGGCGGTGGATGGCAAACATGTAAATTTAATACCGCCACCAAATAGCGGAGCATATTATTATAACTACAAAGGCTACTATAGCTTAGTATTGATGGCCATATATGACGCAAATTGTGAATTCATAATGTGTGATTTTGGTGTGAATGGACGAATATCAGATGGAGGGGTTATTGCATACACTCAGTTTTACAAAAAACTTAAAAGTGGAAGTCTACGGCTGCCACAGCCCTCAAATCCACAAAATAGTCAAAGAGAACTGCCGTTCGTGTTCATTGGTGATGAGGCTTTTGCATTACGTGCAGATTTTTTAAAACCTTATAGTCAGAGAGATCTGGATCATGACAGAAAAATTTTCAGTTACCGATTATCTCGAGGAAGAAGCAAAATAGAGAATTCATTTGGAATATTGTCTGCAAGATTTCAAGTATTTCAAACTGCTATTCGGTTACACTTAGAATCAATAGACAAAGTGGTAATGGTTTGCTACGTTCTTCATAATTTTTTAAGACGTAAGTGTGGCAAGTCATATACACCCCCAGAGTGTTTTGACCAAGAAAACATAATGGACGGTACTGTACAAGTAGGACTTAGACCAAATTCAAATCTTTTCGCCGGTCTGCATGGTGGCTATGGTAGAAACTTTACCAGAGAAGAAAATCAAGTGCGACAATTATTTACTCAGTACTTTAATCAAGAAGGTGCTGTTTCTTGGCAAGAACGAATGATACATTAGTATTTGAGCGAATTTAAAATAGTTAAATAAATAAAAATGAATAGATAAATATGCATTTTTTGTAACTTACCTCTTTCTCAGTCTCAGCAAAGCTTCCAGTTTCCTCGTTATATGTTTCAAAAAGCTCTGAGTCGTGCATATCATTATCACCAGGAACGTTCAAAGTGGACTGTCTTGGTATGTCCTGGTCTCGAAGAAACAGAAGTAAGTCGTAGTACCATAACGAAGGTATGTATATATCATCTGAACCTGAACCATTTCTTTTCGAGTTAACAACTTTTTTATACTCCCTTCGAAAACCACCACGAAGACTATTAATTTTAGTTACCACAGTATTTTTTGTTGCATCGGGTTGAATAGTTTGCAGTTTTTTCACCAATATCTTATAGGCTTCATTCTTTTTATCTCTATCCAAATATTCTTTTGATTTTGTCTGCCACAGGCAAGGTAGTTCTTTGTAGATTCCAATAAATTCCTGCACAAATGCACGGGACATTGTTCTGCAGTCAGACATCTTAATTTACTCGTGTCTTAAACTTTGACTCCCTTGATACAACAAATTTACTACGCTACTGATAAAACACGCAAATACATATAAGTTTTTGCCTCCACACGCAGCTTCAACCTGAACGCGCATACAAAATTTCTAGCGATTACAGAATTCATCAGCGCGTCGTTCCACTGTTTGCACGTTCAAACACGCAATGCAATTTTGCATACACATTGACGGTTTTGGTTGCGCGTTCATGTATGTACGTACATGTCTTCATACATCCACGTCCGTGTGTAGGGGCCTATTGGAGGAGATTGGACTTTGCGTTTTTTATTGGAACTAGTGAGTGTAGATGTTCGGTTAGATATATGTGAAGAAGTGTTGCTTGAGGATGACTGGGCAAAGAGGGAAAATTTGATTCGCTCATGGTGTGTAGGCTTTCAAACTTGTTAGAGGTTGCTACGTGACTTGAGTAAGAGTTTTCAGTCAATTCCTTGGCTTCTATGAAAGTCATGTTAGACAATGCCATAGTTTTTTTGATTTTTTGTTGTGTCTGAAAGGAAAGGCAGTCCTTTGAGGTGGATCGGTGGTTGGAATTCTTACAGTATAGGCAATATGTCTTACTGTCATCACAGTTATGGCCTTCTTCTTTTATTTGACGACATCCGACACATCGGGTGTGGGTGCTACGACACTGACCAGAAACGTGTCCAAAGCGCAAACATTTGTAGCATTGAATAACTCTTTGGAAAAATGGCTCAACTTGAAATAATACGCTATTAATACTTATTTCGTTTGGTAATAAATTACCGTCAAGCGTTACGACAGCCATTTGCCTCGCGACAAATTCCTGTACGCCATTGTTGTTTATCCTTCTTTTTAATCTTTTTATATCCAATACACTGATTTTTGATGTTATGTTATCCTTCAGGTATTCCTCGGTAAACTAAGTGTCTACTCCTTTAATCAAACCCTTTCTTATGAGCAAATTACTTGGAATGTAAGCCTTTAGATTTTCAGATTTAAGCGCATTACTGCAAACTAGATCATTAGCATCCTCAAAATTCCTGAGCCCTACTTTGATTCGATTTAATCCTGCGCGACTTATAGTTGTTATTTTACTGCTCATATTGAGTTTTTTATGTAATAAATGTCCCACAAACCATGGATTTACTCTACCTATATTCTGATCGTTTGTCTTTTCTATAAATACGTAAATATCTTTATTGGAATAATACTTAGCATTTTCCTTTTTGAATAGTAGTGGCTGTGTGTTTACAGCACCGGCATCCGAATTACCAGGTACAGGCGATTTATTCCCATTCTTGGTGGCATTGTTTTCATCGTGTTCCATTTGCAGGTCATCACTATACGTTAGGTCATAAATTGCAATATTTGTACCGTTTCCGGTTGATGGAGGGCCTCTCACCCCCGTGGGAGGTGGTGGCATGATAATGATTACGTCTTTTGTTCGCTGCTTCTCACGTTTCACCCGTAAATTAATCGCTACGAGATACACGTCTGTCTTCGTAGACGGCCGAAGCAATACTGGCCCCCGGGGTTGAAAGCTCCAGCTTTCAATGGGAAGAGGACAAATCTTGTGTATTGATCGAGATAGCTCGCCGTCAGCTGTGCGTACTAGCACAACCCGAGGAATGCCGTCATTCCCTGGTATCAGCTTCAGCACCCGCCCAAGGCGCCATTTCTTGGGAGGAAGATTATCTTCTTTAACTAGGACTAGTTGCCCTATGGTCAGCTCGCCACAGGACTTGCGCCGTCTGCTCCGTTGATGAAGCTCGTTCAGGCAGTCTTTGCTTCAGCGGACCCAAAAATGTTGCTGCAGTTGCTGAATATGCTGATAAGTAGTTAGTCGATTTTCTGGTATTTGACTGTAATCTGGTTCTGGAATACTCGGTAGTGGGTGGCCAATCAAGAAGTGCGCCGGAGTGAGACAGGTAAGATCTGATGGATGGGAGGACGCGAGTTTAATATAGATTCAAATTGAACCATTAGAGTATAGAGTTTCTCGAAGGTAAAGGAATTATTACCCATGACTGCGAAGATGGTGCTTGGTGCACCTTATGCCTGCCTCCCATAATCCTCCAAAGTGAGGTGATCTTGCGGGGATAAAGTGCCATGATATGTTTAAATTAGCCGCTTCTGTGATGATATCAGATGCGTTACCTTTCAAAAATTGCGACTTGCTCCTACAAAATTTGTACCTTGATCCGAATATATATCAGATGGTTTTCCGCGTCTAGCTATGGATCTTTTCAATGCCTGCATGAAACATATGCTGTGCTCAGGGAAGTAACTAGTTCCAAATGAGTTGCTTTGGTAGTAAAACAAGTAAATAGCATCCAGCATTTTTCAATCTTGCATCTGCGCCCTCTACGGTCTTTGATCAAAATTGGTCCAGCATAGTCAACGCTTGTTCGTGCGAAAGGAAAAGAAGCCGTAACCCGCGATGCGGGTAAGTTTCCTATTATGGGTTGAACTGTTTTTCCTGCGTACCTGTTGCAGGACACACACTGTCTGACGATCAACTTGGCAATATTTCGTGCTGATATAGGCCAAACAGTATTTCGCACATGGGTGATCATTGCTTGAGGACCTGCATGAAAAAGTTCCTTGTGGGCATCGAGGAAAATTAATTTGGTCAAGTGATGGAAAGAACCTAGCAATAAAGGATGTTTACTATTATAAGGCAGATCTGAGTTTACGAGTCTCCCTGCTACCCGTATAAGACCCTTTTCGTCCATGAAAGGATTCAGGCTTAATATTTTACTTGTGGAGTCAAGCGGCTTTCCACTTTTCAGTTGATTATATTCGATTGGAAAGCACATCATTTGAGCGATGCGAACTATTTTACTGAATGCATCGTTGATTTCAGGATTAGTCAAATCCGATTTTATTCGCTCTGAGGAAGCCTTTTGACAATTGGATAAGAATCTGACTAAGTAAGCGAATGAGCGCTTGAGGCGTTTAAGATTAGAGAATCTGTCAAACGGAAAGAAAGTAGGATCCAACATTACCTTGAATGTCTTTCGCAATTCTGGCAAATCTACAGGAGTAGAATAATGTGAACTTGGCCAGTGAGTTTCGTCACGTTGAAGCCAAGCTGGCCCGTGCCACCAAAGCTGCGTTTTTGTTTAAACTCTGATTTGACCTTGCTTGTATCTGCAAATGAAGATGACTAGGATTTATATTCTAGCGTTTCTAGATCATCCGCTTTGTCTCTCAAGAAAAGTTTGAAATCCTGAAGAGATGGCTTCCGATTAGGAAACCGTACCCTTTTCCATGCTTGCGAAGTAGCATTGTCAAGTTTTTCACTCACTATGTGTATAAGCAAGGTGTCCCATGACCTGACTGGTTCACCTAGCTTTTTCAAACAGACAAATGCTTGGAAAGACTGTCACTCAAGGTTCTGAGCCCATGTGATGACTCTTTATGCAATGAATTTAGATTCAAAATGGCTTTAATGTGATTGTAAACTAGAATACGCTCATCTTTGAACCTCTCACACAATGTCTGCCATGCAACATCATAGTTTTCTGCACAAAAATCTAAATTTTCAATAACTTGCTTTGCTGCACCCTCTAGTGATGCTCGCAGATAATGACACTTTTGAATTTTGCTAAGTCTCTCTTTTTCGTGAATAAAAGATGCAAAGCTATCGCGAAAACCCATCCAATTGATGAAGTTTCTATCAAACATTGGCAACTTAATCACTGGCAAGCTCACCTCTATTTGCTCTTGTGAAAGATTATGAGAAAAGTTGTTTGCTATCATAGAATTATGAGCAGACTGCACATCAGGCTTTGTTAAGTCCTCATATAATGCAAGAGCTCTTGCATTTATCATAAAATATTTATTTTCAAAATCTATGCAGTAATCACTGTGTTCAACTGAATCTGATTCCGAACTCATCATAGACTTAGCTAAATTTATCAAATCTCTGCTGTAATTCTATGATGCGAACTCGGCTTACATCGTTTGCTGCTATATCAAGTTCAAAATTGTTTAAATACTTTTCGAAATTTATTAACTTTGCTCGTAGAGTACCTCGTTTTTTTAACACTTCAATGTCTGTTTGAGCCATGGCTATGCTATGTAAATGCCAAATAGATTTGCTATATATATATTTATATATATATATATCAATGATAAACAATGATTGTATTATAAATGCTAATAAATCGTGACACTCTGCTATATAACAACGCTAAGATAGAAAATTTGCTATATCTTTGCTATATCTCATATATGCTAAAGATTCACACCAAAAACTGTACGTTTTTCGCTCATAAGGATGGGTAAATACCTGGGGGAAATGTCTCATCCTTGTCTGGTGTCTAGGTGCGCTGCTGCGATGTCTTTGGTCGTCCGCGTGGTCGGCAAATGGTGGCTCTGGCTGCACAGCGGCGACGAAATAAATGCAATTATGAATCGCTCAATTCTTCTCCCATCCGGCTCGAAGGACCATGTAACGATGTAAGGGTGGACTGTATTGGGTGCTTCTATGTTGTGAACACTTACTCGGGTTAATCGGTAACTTTATTCTCAATGAACATTAAAGAATTCTGCTTACAATTTTATGTGTGTGCATTGTTTCACGGACGGCGAAGGAAAGAGGAGGCCGGTCGGCCTGGCTCGACGTTGCCACGTTGTTCCGTTCTTCGGATGTCTTCTGGTTCTCAACAATAATTTTAACATGTATTGACCTCCATCACGAGTTTTAGTTCAAGCAAGTCGAAAAACAACTTGAAAGAATTAAAAAAATTGTTGGACAGAACACAGTTTGATTGTCTCTAGTGGAACAAATGCAATTTGAATGTCATTGTCCAGTTAACAAAAATGAAAAAATGTGTTTCATTTAAAAAAAAGGCTTCTATTGAAACATTATCATGAAACCAAACAAAATTTGTAAGCATTATAATAGTATTAGAAGTAAACGATGTTATTTTTAAATAATTTCATTATCATCATCCTCAGCGCATCCACAAGCATCTTCGTCATTTTCGTGCTCTTCATCTTCATTATTACAGTTTGCTACAGTTTTCTCAAATATTTCAGCCATCCATTTCAGCTCTGGGTCTGTTTCATACCATTTGTCACCAAACAATGTAACAAGTAGGTGTTTTAGACTATCAAGCTTTTTCTGCTTTATTTCATGTCCAAGTCGTACTTCGGGAAGTTCGATTTGATCGAACCGCTTTTTAGGTTTCAAAAAAGTTTGACATTTTTTTGCTGGATCATCCGTTCGATACTCGATTTCACCACAATGCCTGAGGGTTTTCCTCGTTTGATGATCATTCTTTTACTTGAGCTAATTCCCAGGACTTTTTCAAACAGATTGAAGCTTGTTTTATATTCATCAATGACCAACCAGTTACAAGTTTTCTGATTTTACCTACTTGTTTGTAAAGTTCCCAATATTTTTCAGGTGTTTTTATAATCGCGTGTCATCTTAAAATCCTCCCCACCCTCAGAAAAGTTCTATCTGCCTGAAGATAAGAGTGTCCTCGCACTGGGAAGAGCTTCTATTTTTTTGATCGTTTCTGGAGCAAAGCTGTATAACCATAACATTAGCATGTAGATGGTAAAGCTATTTTTATTTTGCCCCCGCATCCATCAGAGAAGAGCCAAAGAGTGTCTATATTCGGGGCAAAATCGGTCTTTTTCAAAAAATCAAGCAGGGCCGAAGATATTTCTGTCGCTTGCCTGCCAGCTTGATGTTCCATCCACGAATAAAAAACTGAGTGGACTTAAATCAGTTTGTTTGTCTAGGTATTATTTCCCCCCTTATAACAAATTCAAATGTTCATGAAGAGTTAGTATTTCATCATAGGAATGCAGCGCCACGTCTATCTCAAATATGGACAGTAATTCTATATGGTGTTTCTTGTTTTCCTCTGTGATGAGGTTTGGAAAATCACACTTAGGGACTGAGACAGGAATGTGTTTAGTTTGACCCCGTCTCGAAAAGTTCATTTCATGAAAGGGAGAGCTGTGACTCAAAGAAGTTTCATAATAAAATGTTCCTTTCTTTTTTCAAATCTTTCACATTTTTCCAACAAAATGTTTTCCATCCTCATCTCTTTTCTTTACTTGACATACTTCTTGAGCAGGTCTTAGAAATTATAAAAATGTTCACTGTCCATCTCGATAACTTTGAATTTATTATTTGCCTGTCCACATAACCGCACTAACTGAAACCAATCACGTGGATGATTTATTGGATATTCATACTTCTTTTTCTTTCTCTCAATAACGGAATCATCGGAGTCACACTCCATATGAGTGTGACCGGGAAGCGTAAATCCATCCTCCCTCACAATACAACCATACTTGCGTTATGACATGGTTGTACTCGCATCGACAATGGACTAGTAAACGCTTGCCGTATTTCTGACAAACCCCAGTGCATTTCAACCAACAAGTGGAGTACGCATTACTGCAAAACTCTAACGGCTATTTTCTGGGCACACTTTTACGATGTTGGGTGGTAAAGGGAAGCTTAAGCTCTAAAATTGGACGTACATGAATTAATTTCAAAAGGATGATCATAAATACGATCTGGAAAATATTTAAAAGCAATTTCTGGATTGATCAGGATGGATGATGCACCAGTATCGATTAAGATGATAAGATTAAACTGTGAACTAAAAATATACGGAAGATGAGTTTTTTAATAATTATTTATATCTAAGTCAAATTTTGGCTCGTCGAAGGAAAATTTTCTTCGTCATTGTTTTCAAAATAAGATTCATCAGAGATATAGTCTGCATCGAAATCTTGGGTATATTCTTCAGATTCATATTGTGGCGTTTCTGCAAAAGTTTGTTCGTCCTCATTTTCAAGATGAGTAATTTCTTCGACAAAATAATGGTTTGGTGTGGGACCTACTTGAAAAGCATTAACTCTAGTGGGCATTTGATATGGGTTTTGTTGGGGTTTCGGTGTGCGTGCTGTAGATACAGACATTGGTGTAGGATTAAATTGTTGTTGGCCTGGAATGGGTTTTTTAGAAAAAACATTTTGGGGTGGTCTGAAAGCTTGAATGCTCGTGGGATAATAAGGTTTGAAATTTTTTCTAGGTGATGGTAGTTGCATAGGACCTGTAGGGAAGATTTGTTGTGGCTCTAACCGAGTTTGACTATTTTGGGCTCTAAACTGATTGGGCTTTTGAGAAACATTAAAATTAGACCTTTGGAAATTTTGATTTGAAGCTTGTACTTTATTCTGCGACTGAGGCTGTTATCGTTTATATAGGCTCGTTCTTAAGAAATTTTTATAATCAACTTGCATTTGCAAATTATCATAATCACGACAATATTGAACTCAAGAATCAATTGTAGTAGGATTTTGCTGTCTTACATAAGCATGGTTCATTCAAACCAGAGATAAATTAGCTTAAAGACTGTCTATCATAGTCTCTCAATTTAAAAGTGACATGATCAGGATTATCATGGTATTCTAAATTTGCAAATTCTTTCAGGCTCTGTACCTTAAATTTAATTTCTTGGTAAAGTCTTCATATTTTTGGTTAGGTTTCTGAACTGACGTGTATAAGGCGGCGAGAAGAGTTTCTTCATTTCTAGGATCTTTATGTCTGGATAATAATAGTGATTTTAAATCTGGCCAAGTTATCGGACTAGTTAGATGCACTAAATCTCTTACTTCGATTTTCAGCCGGGAAAAAAATTTTGCAATACACTTTTCTGAATTATCCAAAAAATAAATAAAATCTCTGTGACCTCCATGATATTCTGGTACCATATATTTAGCTACATTAAATTTAATTTGTAAATCTTGACGAGACATGGTTGACTGATTCAAATTAAGTACGTGAGGGTGTCAAAATAACTTGTCTAACAGGTATATTTTCGACTACAGATTCAAATTAAGAATCTTGGAATATGCAACGTCACCGGAAGAATATTTGAGACCATGGAAATTCTTCTCCAAGTACGCAGCAGTTTTCTTGTCTTTATTACTTAATGTAGAAAAAGGTTGCGGAGGTGTAAAGATGTAATGACTCCGCTTGAAACCAATTTCGATATATAGTTCTTTAGGTACGAATAATCCGTCAACTGAGCTTTTTTTTTTTTTTTTTTTTTTATTTAGCATACCGCTTCGACCTAAAGGTCATTAGCGGGGAGTAGGTTAAATTTTGTACATAAATCTAGATGCTTTAAGAAAATTGGAAATGTTTATAATATTACACTGTGGTCCTATAATGTCAGCCAGTGTTCCGTTTAGTTTATACATAAACCTATATACTTCTAGCACTGGGCACTCAATTAGTAGGTGTTTCACTGTTAACTGCACGTCACAGATTTCACATAGGGGCACAGGTTCTTGAGACAGCAGGTATCCGTGGGTAGCTCGTGTGTGTCCTAGCCTTAGTCGTGTGATGATGGTCTGGATTTTGCGGTTGTTGGTGACGGTTTGCCATGGCATCAACTTAGACTTGAGTTCAAGTAATTTGGATGGTTTACTCTGCCACAGATTGTTCCAGTTCTGGATGATTTTCGATTTTAAATGAGCCCTTACATCATACTCTGGTACTTTGACAATATATCTAGTAGCGTTGTTGGCAGCGTCTTTTGCTTTGCGATCTGCTAGCTCATTTCCTGGAATTCCAACGTGTGATGGAACCCATAGGAAAACAATTCTTTTGTGCATTGCAATATCTTTCATTTCATCCCGAATTCTTTGAGCTATGGCGTTCTTGCTGTACATAGTGCTAATTAACTTAAGCGAATTCAATGAGTCGGATATAATTAACCAATTATTTGCGGAGTTACCTTTAATATACTTGATGGCTTCAAATATTGCATAGAGTTCACCCGTAAGGACTGTGGCTGTCTCTGGCAGCTTACATTCTATAATGGATGTTGGTGTTATGACTGCAGCGCCAACGTGCATTTGTAATTTTGAGGCATCTGTATATATTTCACTGTAGTTACCATATTGATTGCGGATTTCTGAGAATTTCTGGTATATAATTTCTTTTGGTGTTTCCTCTTTGCATAGTTTTGTCAGTGTGCTGTTGATAACAGGTATCTGAATGCTCCAAGGTGGGTTAGTTGTCTGAGTGGTGGTGATAGTAGGAGGAAGTACAGGCATACGTAGTTGATTTAGATACTGTGTTATTCTGTAGTTGAAACTTGAGGCAATTTGACGGTTGACAGATGTGTGACTAAATCCTGGTATAGATGGGTTAGATGCAAGTTTAGTTGCGTATTGTAGACTCAGGACTTGTCTTCTAACATATAGGGGAGCTTCTCCAGACTCACAGTATAAACTGTCAATGGGTGTGGTTCTGAAGGCTCCTAATATCAGGCGTAGTGCAGAATTATGTAGAACGTCTAGAGGTTTCAATACTGTTGATTTTGCCGAGCTATATGCTATGCAGCCATAATCTATTTTCGATCTCACTAGTGCACGATATATACTTAAAAGGGTTTTTCCATCTGCACCCCAGTGTCTATTGGCTAGGTATCGTAACATGTTGAGTCCTTTCTGACAAGATTGAATTAGATAAGTAATATGACTCCTCCAGGTCAGACGTTGATCAAATATAATCCCAAGGAACTTTATTTCTTGATGTGTTTTCAGGTCTACATTTGATAAGCGTAGAGTTGGTTGTGTATGAGTTGACTTTTTAGAGAATATAATGCATTGTGTTTTGTCAGGAGAGAATGTCAGGCCATTTTTATTAGACCAGTGCTCCATTTGATTTAACGTTGATTGGAGCAACGATGTAGTAGTTGTCATATTTTTGCCTTTAACATATACAATCATGTCATCAGCATAAAGGCGAGTTTGGAGAGGCTTTTTTATATTCGCCACGATGTCATTAATGGCTACCAGGAAAAGTGTTGGGCTGATAATAGATCCTTGGGGTAGGCCGTTGATCTGCGTTTCAGCATCTGATAGTACACCATTGGCACGAACTTGGTATTTTCTGTTGTCAAGAAAATTTTGTATGAATGCTAGAATGTGTCCATCGTAGCCCCAGTTTTTTAGTTTGATGAGTACGTCAAATTTCCATACGGTATCAAATGCCTTATTGACATCAAAGTAAATGGCTGCACAATGCTGCCGTTCAGAGAATGCCTCTTGTATGTAAGATTCTAGGTCTACGATATTATCCAATGTAGATCTGTTTGATCTGAATCCGCCCTGTTCGTGCGCCAGCTGCTTTTTGCTTTCCAAGTTCCACAATAATCTCCGGTTAACAATTTTTTCTAATAGCTTGCACATTGAACACGTTAATGAAATTGGTCTATAGGATTCTGGAACCTGGGGTGGTGCGTTTGGTTTTAGAATCGGTATAACTGTGGCTTTCCTCCATTCGTTTGGAAAAACTTGCTTAGTCCATATTATATTGTAAATTTTTAAAAGTATGCTCATCGCTGAATGTGAGAGGTGCTTTAGGAAAATTGTTGGTATATCATCAGGTCCAGGTGATGTGTTCTTCAATGTAAGAAGTGCCTCGGTTAGTTCCTGTTCTGTAATGGGGTTATTTATTGAATGAAGGGTTTCGCTAATGGGAATTGTTCTATCTGTGTTTCTCTTGTAATTAAGGAATGCTGCGCTATAATTTTGGTCACTGGAATTTTTGAAATATGTTTTGGATAAGGTGTTAGCTATGTCTCTGCTTTGAGTGAAAGTGTGAGTTCCTTTCTTTATCGACCTAATGACTGAATGTGATTTTTTTCCAGACATGCTTTTGATTTTCTTCCAGACTGTGGATACATTGGTGGCATTATTGATGGTTGAAACAAATTTTTGCCATGATAATTTTTGTTCCCTTTTTAAAACAAGTCTTGCCTTTGCACGTTTGTGTTTGAAGTCAGTTAGGTTTTCAACTGTTTTATATCTTCTCATTTTATTCAGAGCTTGCTTGCTTTCTCCTACTGCATGTTCGCATTTTTCGTTCCACCAAGGGACTGGATTCCTTCTCCGTATCACCCTAGTTTTGCCTATGTTTTGGTAAGCAGCTTCTTTGATTAGATTCATAAAGCTTTGAACGGTAGCATCGACGTCATCTGTGATCTCAAAAGTGTTTAGGTTATTATCGATATAAGCAGAAAAAGAGGGCCAGTTGGCTTTTTTTAAATTCCATTTTTCTCTTGGTTGTATATCTGTAATTTCTTTGTTTATATCTTGTATTATTATTGGGAAATGGTCACTCCCATACAAATCGTCCGCGACATTCCATTGTAAATGTGTAATCAGATTAGAGGAGCACATGCTAAGATCAATTGCAGAAAAGCGTCCAGAGGCTGAATCGAATCTTGTACTGCTACCATCATTCAGTAGAATCATGTTAGCATGGTCAATTATATTTTTTATAATATTTCCCCGCGTGTCATTTTTGTATGAATTCCATATGTGACTGTGAGCATTGAAATCTCCTAATATTATCCGTGGTGATGGTATTTGTTGCAGTAATGACTCAAGCTCATTTTCTTCTAAATAATAATTGGGAGGTATATATATGTTACATATGTTGATCTTTGTATCTGATTCGACGGTAATGGCTACAGCTTCTAGATTTGTGGTAAGGGTTATAGGTTTGGCTAATATATCTGATTTTATGTATATTGCGACTCCACCGCTAGCTGTAGTTCTTTCACGGTGTTTGAAAAATCCAGTGTACTGTTTTGGTGTATGCGATTTGGTTTCGTGGAAGTGTGTCTCTTGTAGGCATATAATGTCTGGGTTGAAATCGGAAATTAATTTTAGTAACATATTTAAATGGATATAATATCCATTTAAGTTCCATTGTAGTATTGACTTGAATTTAAAAAGTAGAGTCAATAGATGAAGTATCACTGAGTTGGTCGCTGAGATTTTTTTCAAGATGCCGTTCCATTTTTTTTCGTAATCTCGTACAGCGGTTTTTCAAGGCTTTGTCTGTGATGTGTGGATATATTAGCAGAAGCATCTCGATTAATCCTTTAATATCAGATGTGTGGTCGTTGACGACGGATATTATGTCTTTTGTACCGTGGGTGTTTTCCAATAGACTTTTCAATTGGTCTGAGTTCAGTATGAGTGGCGGGGTTTGGTTGTCGATAAAAGATTTAACAGACTTGAATGTAATTTCTGGTATGTGTGATGGTTGGATATCTATTTTGGGTTTCTTCATAGTTTGGTTTTTTGGAGTAACGAAGATTGGTTCCCCAGAATTTCCAGGCATAAGTTGATTCTCAGTTGAGGGGGACAAAATTTCTGAGAGGCCACGTTTGTTACTAGTTTGTGTGTCTGAATCTGTGATATCGTTGGGTTTTGATTGGGGTTGGTTTGAAGTTGTGGCTGCAGTTGTTTGTGACGCTGAACTTGCTATGTTGGAGTTTGGAGTAGTTAGTACTGACGGTTGTTGGTTGTTTTCAACAGTGAATTGCTCTGATGCTGATGTTTGTGGTGTGGGTGTTTCTGTCTGTGTCGATGGGCATTGAGATGCAATATGACCAGAAAGCTTACATTTGAGGCATTTCTGGCTGTCAAGTGAGAGGAATATACGGTAGGTGAGGTTTTCGTAGGTCATTTCCACAGTTTCTGGAATTATGCTAGGCTCTACAGGCATTATGTATACCTGTCGCCTGAAGCTTAATATATGGCTGTACTCAGGTAAAGTTGCACCTATTCTTAGAAAGGATATGGGAGAAATGAGTTTTACGCCTTTTTGCTCTAGTATGTCTTTCAAGATTTTGTGTGGAATGGTGGGACATACGTTGGATATTACTAATCTATCAGATGGTGTAATAAGTCTGCGAGCCTTTACTGACTCTCCATTAATGATGATTTCCCCAGGATCTTCAAGGAATTTGTCTACAAGTTGCTTGCTGGATAAATAGATACATATCCGATTATTGGATATTCTGGAGCAGAAAAGGATGTTTTTTGGGTCTACTATAGGACCTAGTCTTAGCAGATAATCTTGGATTTTTAGTCCATCGACAGCGTTGAAGATGATGGCTTGCTCTTTGTGTGGGTATTTGGTAGAACTTTGACTTAATATATCAGAGTATGATTTTGCAGAGTTGGTATTTTGTGATGTGTTTGGCGAATTCATGACTGTTTTATTATTTTATCAGGCAATTTGATGTTGTTATATCCTGCGGCATCCCTGAATACGGTCCTGTCCACCGAATTCGGTTTGTTTTGGTGCGCGATTTATACAGACGCAACCAATGGATGGAATTCCGATGGCCTAGGAATTTGCAGATTGTCGTGTTGTATTGTAGAATTGAAGGCTGGTACTCACAGTCTATGATGGCTTCAATATTGGCAGGTAGATAACTTACACACTGGATTTTAATACGGCGTATTTCACTACTTTTGCTTGATTGTATCCGAGCACGATTCACTGGTTGCATGCGGCAAAGCGATCAGGAACGGACTCCCGTCAACTGAGCTTGAATGTCAACGAACGCGATCCTCATGATGTCTGATGCTGAACTGAGAGTCCTGTCTTGCTCACGAGATGATTTTAATAACTTCGGTGAGGGGAAAGTACTCCATTAAGCCGTCATGTATAATGATGCAGTAGACCTTGGTATTGGCTGGAAAGCCAGCATCGGCTTCGATATCCAATCTAACATCAACAGTTGATAATTTCATGGTTTCCTCTTGTTTGGAACAATCAATAACGAACAAAGCGCGATTTTTAAACGATGCATAATCCAAAAGACATCTCTTTAGAGAAGAAGTTGTATAGCTGGTTTGAAAGTCGCTATAGTTAAAATGAGCTTCAGTAAAGTGATTGCTTGCAAAGACGAACTGCATAAGTTCGTTGGGATAGTATTCACCATACAAAGATACTCGAATACTAGCAGCATTCACGTGATCAAACAGGGTCGGGTCTGCGGTAGTGACGTCACGTTTACCAGTTTGGAAACATACTATAATGAAACTCGGTCTTTCGATTGCGCTGATAGTTTTAACTGACCATATTTCCCTTCTCGCATCCGCGGTAATTGAAGGCAGTTCGTTCAGATCCTATTTTCTAAATGGTATAAGTATCGGCTTATCAGTTTGAATAGCTTTCAAAAGTTGTTCTTTCACATCATCACTCGGGTAAATATGTTTATTTTTCAATTCCATGGCTTCAATAGTTATTTTCGCTGTCGTCGTTTTAGTCGTTCCAGTTTTTTCATTGATAATAATACAATCGTTATCGTTTCTAGCTCTCACAATTCTGAGAGTTTGTCTGCCACACGTAATAATAGGATAATCATTGAAAATGTTGAAAATATGTTTAAGAGGCATTAGCAAGCTAAAAGACTTGCTATGTGTGGACGCCAGTAAATATATTGTAGGATAGTTCCATCCAGCTATAGCCATATGATTTGAGTCTTCCTTACTGTAACATACCTAAGCTCGGACAGTACTTACAATATCAGGCTCACGTACTGTTTCAAGTAGTGGATTCGCTGTACGTGCAAGAGTCAAATAGGAAGGCCCCAAAGTTTGGAGCTAAAGATGCTGCTCCAGGTATTTCAACTTTTCCTTTGATAGACAGCATGGAAGCGTTCATAGCAAAGAACGAATCTACTTGATTGATGCTAAATTCCACAAATTCATTGCAATTAAATGGCTTGATGAATGGCCTATAAGATCTATACTCAGCCTTGCGAACAGATTCATCGAACGCTGGAGATCGATATAGATCAAACATCGGAGAAGTATATGCTGCTGCTGCTGCTGCTGCCTCAGTTTTTCGTTTTTTGTACATGATTCTTGTTGTTGACATGATATCCAAGTGAGCGGAGAAACAGGATATTTGATGTGGTTTAGATGCCGTCGCTTAGGTATTTGGGGTAATACTGAAGTTGCCTTGGAAGCACCACTATGTCTTATAATCACTAATCCCATCTGCTTTTCACTCTCAACTCCAACACAAGAGTACCATTTTCACCTCGAAAGTTTACAGGACGACCATTTTGATCTAAAGCCAACACTGTAATGTTGGTTATTTCTTGTTCCGGTATAACAGGTAGATATAGCAAATTTCCAGGTATTTCGACTATAGCGCATCCGGGATCCGCTGTTACAGCAAATTCATAGCTCGTGTGTGCAGGCGTGTCTCCGTCAAAGGCTCCCGACGTAATGTTAGCATCAAAGTGTATGGTCGATACTTTTATTATGTTTACAGGTAAATCAGAAGAATGCTTTTGACCAGGATTAAGAACTTTTTTCGAGACTCCCAATAGGTGTCCAAGATTATGCGGTTCTGTAAACACTATTTTATAATACTTGCTAAAGATTTCACATTGCAGTGTATTATTGTTAGGTTTCAGAGAAAAATGATCATCGGGAGGATTAATTTCATTTTCAAGATTCATCTGCATTCGTATAAATGTTTCTATGTCAGTAATTTTATAACAGCCTGTAGGAAACTCGATGACTTTTAGTTGACCTATCTGGTCGATGTTATAAAATTTATCTCCTTTTTCAATATGCGGTATGGAATTGTATGGAGTAAAAGACCTAAACGCCAATTCATAATCTTTTTTCGGATCCAACACTATCGGTGTTGGAAGGACGAAATGAAAATATGTGAGTAGTGCTATTTACTCTCAACAACTGTGACATGATGAATGAATAAAAATATAGCTGTATACTAACATTTATTCAAGTTTTTATTTTGGAATGAAGAATTTACAGAAATAACAATTTCCTTGAGCAGTAGCCGGTCCATCCCAATGTGTTGTCCAATCAGGTCTGTTGTAGTGAACATAGCATGGAAGTCGTATTTGAAGATCAAAATTTGACGTGAATTCTGCATGCAGTTTGTGCCATATACTCAACAGTTCTGCAGGTCTCACATTGTTTATTAGATACTCCAGCGGCGGGATATTCTTCTCAAACTCTTCTAAAGTAAATTCCGAAAATGTTTTATTTTCCATTGTTGTCCGTAATTAACTTGATTATTAGTTTGGTAAGGATCGTTGTTGTAGAAAATTTTAGCGTTTTTCAGATATCGAAAAAGTTCCTGCGGATTCTTCAGGTTACCGAATGAATCGAAATAGTCAACGATGTTGTTTATCTTTTTATAAGCTACCCAATGAGTTCCGTTGTTTCGTGAAATACCTAAGTTCACGAAGGTGCATTCTCGTTTACGTGGACCGTATCGTGGTAAAGTATATTTTCAAGATCTTCGCATATTGATCTATTTCATAATCATAAAGCGCTTTCTTGGATAGATTAACGTTTAGTTTTTTGTCATTTTTTTGAGGTACAACCCGTAACCACCTTTAGCATTTTTTCTCAAATGCAATCCTTTACCCAAAGACTCCTCGCTTTGTTATGACGATGGTCTTCCTCCAATTTCTTTTGCGCATTCTTAGCATCAACGACCGTTTTTTCCACACCTGCAGCCCCTCCTGCGAGCGCCCCTTAGGCACTTAACCCGGGGAATCAATGGTAGAAATCCCCCAGATTTTCCTTCGATGGAAGTTATTCTAGGTAGTTGAACATTATCTTTTCCACCTGCACTCTTCACCGCTATTCTTGACGCTTTAAGAGCAACCAATGTGGACTTTTTTAATGGCGTGGGAGTATGTTTCTTCAAGGACTTTTTGATTTTGGAGAGAAGACCTCGTCGGAAAGAGGAGGAGGAGGATTTTTTCTGTCCCATACCCAATTTTCGCTTAACCATCATTGCGATAGTTGTTAGCCAAGCTGCAGTTTTTTCTCCTAGTGATGCGTCAGGTGCTTTTACAAGTTCCCAAGCTCGGTTCTCAAGAATCCAATCAGCTTTGTGACTATCTTTCAAATTTTTGTATAAGGAGTATGCGATATCGTGATCTCTTGCAGCGCGATCCAATGGGTTCTTTCCAGGATCTCCTCGTGCTAGTCGCTTCTTTAATTTAGTTTCCGCTGAAAATATGCATGTGTGTGTAAGAATGAAAAAAAGTATCCTAATCTGTCGCACACTTACGCCCCAGAAACTGATACGAAGGTACGTGGAGTTCTATCGGAAGATTATTGATCAGAGAGTTTACAACACCTTCACCCTTGTACGTCAACATGAGAACTGTTGATAATGCGTTAGCAATATCTACATATATATATATATATATATATATATATACTTTCACGTTCCTTATTCGAACGTCACACGATGAAGGTTGTTCAACAAGAGCATACATTACCCATTGATAATTTGGATTTTACAGCAAAAGCTCAACATAGTAAACATGGTAAATTGTTACCGAATTCGTATCGCGCCATCATCTGCGGACCAAGCGGATGTGGAAAAACGAACGTAATGCTGCCGCTGCTTTTCCATCCGAACGGTGCTAAATTTAAAAATGTTTATGTTTATTCAAAATCGTTGTATCAACGAAAGTATCGACTGCTTCAAGAAGTGATTTCCGCTGATAAGGGCGTTGGTAATTTCCCATTTAAGGATAACGAAGAAATTATAAGTCCGAGTAAGGCTAAAAATGCCTCTATATTCATCTTTGACGACGTTTCGTGTGATGGACAGCAGACAATTCGAGAGTATTACTCCATGTGTCGTCATAAGGATATCGATGCTGTATATCTCTGCCAAACATACTCTAAAATTCCAAAACAGCTCATACGAGACAACTGTAACATTATAGTATTATTTAAGCGGGATGAAATTAATCTAAAACATATATTTGACGAACACGTATCTCCAGATGTTACTTTTGAAGAATTTAAAAGTGTGTTCGGCATGTTGGACAGAAAACTACGGCACGTAAAGGGCCTACCACACGCGCAAGCTTCACCACAGTTCCACCTGCGCAGGTAAGACTGTGGTGAAGCTTGAACACGGACGTGGCTACCACACGGCACAGTTAAGTACGCGCAAGCCACATTCTTGTCAAAATCGTCGTCGTGGGAACAATGTCTCCCAATGAAGAAGTATTGCTTGTGTTGGTGTATTTGGTTTTGTTAATGAAGAAAAAGACACTGTTAAAGTCTAAACGTAAACCATCAAAGTGGACGAAAAGATGGCTGTTGAATAGAAAAATTCATTCGCATATAAATCTACTGAAGGATTTAAAAGAAGACTCAAACGATTGGCGAAATTATTTACGGATGGATGAAAATGTCTATGGTGAACTATTACGCTTGGTTACGCCTCTCATTCGACGTCAAAATACGGTTATGCGTGAGAGTTTATCACCTCACGAAAGGCTGACCGCTACTTTGAGGTTCCTGGCTACTGGAAGATCATACCAAGATTTAAGATTTTCTACAGCAATTTCTGAACAGGCTTTATCTAAAATTATTCCTGATACCTGCCGAGCCATTTTTACAAGGTTTTACAAAAAAAATACATGGAGGTGAGTTAAATGATGTTTATTTAGAGTACAGTTTTTGAAGTAAAGTTCAGAACATGAAATTAAAAAGACAATGTGTGACAATGACAAAAAATCAAGGTTGAAAATTTTCCCAAAAAGTAGATACATTTCTATCTTTTTGTTGTTGTGATTGTCGATTTGGAATGTTCTGGGATACTGTCTCAGATTGTGGGAATCGATCATCAAGTATTTGTAATTGTACAATTTGGTCTTGCTCTTGCAGATGTGTCCGTCTTCCTTGTTGTTGTGAATGTTGATTTGGAGAAAGGTTCCGTGGATTGAGGTCGTGATTGGCTTATTTCTTGTTGTGAATGTTGAGTTTAAAAATTGTTCTCTGAATGCGAGTATGGAGTAGTCTGTAGTTGTTGTGAGTGAGGAGATGTGTGAGGTTGCGCGTATGAAGAAGTCAGTGTTTGTGAATAAGGAGAACTGTGAGGGTACGAGTATGGAGAAGTCTGTGTTTGTGAGTAAGGATCATTGTGAGGTTGCGAGTGTAGAGAGCCGTTATTGTAAATATCATTGATTCTGGTTACTGTTTGCCTAGACAGGTTGCCAAGTTCTGCTTCGAACAATGTGTCGTTTATTATTTTTTCCGCCCAAATACGCTGATCTTTGGGTAGGATTCTCAATTTTGATGCAATGTTTTTTCCATATACTTCATAAGTGTCGTCAGGTTTAAGTGTTAACAGTTTTTTGTTTATATTTTCATATGTTTGGTCGATAGATAAGGAATTTGCTGGTGACGAAGGTTTCTTGCATTTGCATGGGTTGATTGAAGTTTTCTGTGGTGGAGGAAGCAACATGTCGTTTCCATCTTGATTTAAACTCGATGACTGTGCCCTTGGTGACTGTACCTCATCATCATCTGCTTGACACTGTTCTGACGGAATACTCTGTGATAAAAAAAATTATCAATAATATAATATTGATTTTTGCTAAAAATATGTTACAGGTACCAAACTCGCAGAAAGAATGGAAACAAATAGCACAAGACTTTGAGCAAAAATGGAATTTCCCTCATTGTTTGGGAGCAGTAGATGGAAAGCATATACGAATAAACCCACCGCCAGAAAGTTTTTATGATTATAAAGGTTTCCATAGCATGGTCTTGATGGTGGCAGTAAACGCTAATTATGAATTTATTATATGCGAATTTGGCATGAATGGAAGAATTTCCGATGGTGGTGTAATTGAGCAGACGAAATTTTATGACAAATTGAATAACCAGTCATTGCATATTCCGGAACCAGAAAAATTGAAAATTTCTGATAAAGTTCTTAACTACGTATTTATAGGCGATGAAGCCTTTGCTTTAACCCCTAACTTCTTGAAGCCATTCAGTCAAAAAGATTTAACAAATGAGCGCAGAATTTTCAATTATCGCTTGTCAAGAGCTAGACGCATTGTAGAAAATGCCTTCGGCATATTAGCTTCTAGGTTCAGAATTTTTCATACTAGTATAAATTTGGCTCCTGAAAATATAGATATTGTAGTTATGACTTGTTGCGTGCTCCATAATTTTTTAAGAAATAAATACTCTACCAATTATACCCCCCCTACCTCATTGGATATCGAAGATACGATTGAGGGCACTTTAACGTTAGGTTTAAGAGCAGATACAAATCTATTGGAATTACAGAGAGGCCACTACAGAAACATTTCCAATGATGCCAAAGCGCCAAGAGAGGAATTTTCAAATTATTTTAATAACGAAGGCACTGTGCCGTGGCAAAATAGAATGTGTAGTATTAATACTATATAGATAACGCTTTTTGTTGATACATACGTAGACATAATTTGAAATAAACATAGCTACTAGTTAACAAAACAAACAATTTTTCTTCTATACCTGGGAGAATGTGTCATCAAAATTTGAAATTCCCTGTCTGGGTGTTTCCTGGTCTTTTAAAAAACTAAGCAAGTCAAAATACCATAACGATGGTTCATATCTGTCTTCTGTGCCAGCTTCAGATCTTGTTGAAGCATCCACTTTTTTTAATTCTTTTCTATAGGAACTTCTAAGTGAATTTATTTTTCTCTTTACTGTATCCTTGGTAGCTTCAGGTTCGACCTAAAAAGAATAAATTGTATTAAAATACATGTTCAATAAATATTTCTTATATTAAAAGTGCATTTTTGATACTTACAACCCTTTGCGACACTCGGGGACCACTCAAAAACAAAACATATTGTTATAAAAAAAATATTCAAATAACTAGCTAGTAACATTATGTTATTACCTGTTTCATTAAATTTATCATTTTTTCATAGGCAGAATTCTTTTTATTTTTGTCGGAATAATCCTTGCACTTAATTTTCCAGAGCGCTGGTAAGGATTTGTATAAATTTATCAATTCCGTCGTAAACTCGCGATTATATGAGCGCAAATCTGCCATTTTGTAACGGACGAATGCGTACCTAGCAAACCACGACTAGCCTCGACTGTGGCTTGAACACTGAACACCCAACCACACGCACAGGCAAGTACGCGCAGACCAGGCTTGCGCATGCAAAATTTCAAACAAACCAAAACTCGCGCAAGCCACGCTGCGAGGTTTGCGCAAGCCAACTGAACGACAACCACACGCACAGTGTTCCATGTACAAACCGGCCTGTGCAGGTGAAACTGTGGTGAAGCTTGCTCGTGTGGTAGGCCCATTAGTTATTGTTAAAGACTTTCCTCTTAATTATGGTCGATACATAAAAGAGATACTTATGATCGTTCATGAGTATACATCACACCGACTAGCGGATTGATGTTAGTTTAAATTTCTAGGGTTGAACATCTGTGAAAATTTTTTGAGTCTCTACTTTGTTATGTGAAGTGTGTATGTGCGTGAATTATTGAATAGTTCAGCTGTTTTCGAACCTTGCACACCTTGCAGGACTCTTTTTCCTTATTACCTGTGCGGTAAGACTCTTAATCGCCTAACACGTAGATTCAGTTTTGCACATGTATTTTTGTACTTAGCTGAGCAAAAAACACATTCTTCATTTGTTTTCCTAACAGATAGTCCAGGTATATTAGGTCCATGCAATTGTCATGGCACCTGATGTAGATGTCTGTAACTTCTGCGAGGACAATTTCATTGTTAAAACCAAACTTGTCAAATTCAGTTTAAGTAGCGGTAAATTCCACTGCCATTGTGTTTCCTTTAAAGATGCTTAGCTTAAAATATTTTCAGATTGTGATAACATCCACTGGGTATGCAGCGATTGCAAAATTGTAATGCAATCAAAAGCGTCTCTTACTAGAATCAGTATTGAATCTATGCAGAGGGAAATTGATCAATTGAATCGTGAAATTAGTATAACTAAGAACCATCTTGATGACTTGCAGTACACAGTGTCCCTTCAAAAATCTGTCATTGAGTCTCATGAGAAGATTTCTTCGCCTTCTGTTAGCACTGACTAATCCGGTATCATTCCTGGACCGAGCAAGTACAGCGATGCAGTGAAGAGAACTAAAGTAATTTCTTCGACCCTCCTGATTAAGGCTGATAACGAGGCAGATGTGAACTCAATTCTCAGTGAAGTAAAGTCTTCTGTTAATCCAGCCAGCCTTAATGTTTGCATCAATAATACTCGAAAAATTCGTAATGGTATTGCTGTGGACTGCAAAGATGGCAGTTCCCTGAGCACACTGAAAGATAACCTTTGCAATAAATTGGGTTCTAAATATTCAATATCTGAAGCTAAGAAGCTGAATCCACGCCTGCTTATAAGAAACGTTAATTTGGATGGTCTTGACAATCCTGATGATTTGATTTCGAACATAGCTTCTCTCAACAACATTGATGGTTCTCTACTTAAGTTTGTCACTAAGCTCAAATCCTCCTGCGGAATCAACATCGTAATTGAAGTCACTCCTACTCTAAGATCGGAATTATTAAAGATAAGGTTTTTATATATTGGTTGGAAAAAGTCACCTATCTCTGATCACTTTCGCATATTAAAGTGTTTCAAGTGCTGTTCGTTTGGCCATGCTGAAGCATCTTGTAAAGCTGATCTGTCCTGCCCAAGGTGTACGCGAAATCATAAAATCAAGGAGTGTAACTCGAGCGCCCTACAATGCGTAAATTGCCTGAACCATAACAAGGTGTACAAGAAGATTCTACCAGTTGATCATTCGGCTAATTTTCCAAACTGTCCTGTGTTTCTCAATTATGTTCAAACTCTAAAAGAAAGGGTGGATTATGGCTAACACTATAAAAAGTGTCTTGAAACTATGTCACTTAAATGTGCGTTCTCTAACAGCTCACTTTAATGATTTTGCCTCTCTTGTTCAATATAAGTTTGATGTTGTAGCAGTCACTGAAACATGCCTGCATTCCAGTATTGACAGCACTGTAGTCAATATACTTGAGTATAATTTCTTCCGTAAGGACCGTGGGAGCAGAGAGGGTGGCATCGGTCTCTATGTTAAATTAGATATTAGCACTAATCTTATCCCAGTTGAGCTCGATGACTTTATAAATCCTCTTGAAATGTTATGCTATAAATTTAAACTGCACGGGTCCAGTATGTTAATTGGTGTTATATGTAGGCCACCACATTGCTCTATACATCAAGCCATCCAGTGTTTAGAAAATCTTATCTCATTTTTCACTCCCCAATATGACAACATTATATTCTTGGGCGATATGAATGTCGACATGCTTGCTCATAACAACATCCTAAGCAGCTGCTTTGATTCATTCAATTTCATTCAAGTCATTGATGAGCCTTCAGTTCCACATTACTTGATCCAATATTTGTTAGTGACAATACTATACACATACTGTGATATTTCCGTTTGTTATAAAAAAATAGAGCCTAAATTTGTAACATATAGAAATCTTAATAGCATTGATATTCAAAGTTTTAAGACGCAGATTGCATCAATGCAGCTTAATGACATTTATTTCGTGAATGATGTGGATATTAAAGTCTCTATTTTTACTGGCCGTCTTCTTTATCTATTCGATCTCTACGCTCCGCTACGTACAGTACGTGTCACAAACTCTGCTGCGCCCTGGCTCACTCCTAACTTGAAAATGATTTTTCAACTCAGAGATGAGGCATTCGCTGTCTATCAGCATAACAGATCTGATCAGAATTGGGCCAGCTACAAAGATTTGAGAAATTATGCCCTTGCATCGCTTAGAAGAGAAAAAAGCATACTTGTCACGTTTCCGGAATCTTAACTCTAGTCAAGCTTGGAAACACCTGAGGAGGATGAATGTGGTAGCCCAGAAACATGTTGCGATACCTCCCAGTCTCCTTGAGCCCAACATTTTAAATAATTATTTTCTTTCAATTTTCCAGACAGCTGCAGCTGATCCAAATTTGATTGATGGTGTCTCTAACTCTTATAGCGATAGACGCCATACACCGAATGCACCTCTGTTTGCTTTTAAACTCCTTACTCAGCAAGACATCGTCAATATAATCTCTCACATTAAGTCTACGGCATGTGGCTCTGATGGTCTAACTTTAAATATGGTTTGCTTATGTTTGCCTGATACCATAGACCATATCCACATTATTAATGTCTGTCTCGAAACAGGTTACTTTCCTGCCAGTTGGAAAAATGGTATTATTATTCCAATAGCTAAAACTAATCATCCAGAACAATATTCGGATCTCAGGCCAATTACCTTATTATGCTTTCTATCAAAAATACTCGAAAGAGCTGTCTACTCACAACTAGTGGAGTTTTTCGAACAAAATCACTTATTTTCTCTACATCAGTCAGGTTTCAGAGCTGGTTACAGCACTACTTCGTCTTTATGACATCTTACTGATTCCATCATTCACGATTTAGACAATCACATCAACACCGTCTTGGTACTGTTAGATTTCTCGAATGCCTTTGATATGGTCAATCACCAGATACTACTGAGTAAGTTATCTCATTATGGAATGTCAGATATAGTTCTAAGGTTCTTTGAGTCATACTTGCTAAATCGTCAACAAACAGTGAAAACTGATCAGGGAATTTCCTCCTCTGAGCCACTTCTTTCAGGAGTTCCTCAGGGCTCAGTATTAGGTCCCTTACTATATCTGATTTATACGATCGATCTGCAAAACTGTTTAGTCCACTGTAGTATGCAAACTTATGCAGATGATACTCAGTTAGTGTTTGGTTTCGATCCATCAAAGGTTGGTGAAGTTTCTGTTAAAGTTAATTTAGATTTGGCTAACATCGGTGATTACTGTAACAAACACTGCTTGAAGATCAATCCCAATAAAACTACTGCAATGTTGTACTGTTCGAAGAACTCCTACCGTGAAATGAAGCAGAGGATTTGTGTTTTTTTGGATGAGACACTCATCATTGTGGATTACGCCAAGAATCTCGGTGTTACCCTTGATTTAAATATGAGATTCGATCGGCATGTCTCTTTCTTATCTAGAGTAACGTATTTGCGTTTGAAACTCCTCTATTCTAATCGATACATCTTGAATTTTAAAACCCGAAAAAAGCTCGCTGAAAGTCTTGTGTTGTCTGTCATTTCTTACTCTCTTGTTCTGTATTACCCATGTTTAGACTACATCCACAAAAGGAAACTCCAGAAAATTCAGAACAGCTGTTGTAGGTTTATTTTTGGATTGCGCAAGTTTAGTCGCGTCTCAGATAAAATCAACGAACTCAACTGGTTGCGAATTGATAAGTTATTTTTATATCTTTTGACCGTCTTCACGCATAAAGTTCTACTATCTAACAGACCAGCTTACTTCGCTAGCAAATTAGTTCACCGAGGTAGTTTTGTTACCAGAGCTCTTAGATTTAATGCTAATTTTAACATGCCTCCTCACAATACCTCGGTCTTTGAAAGAAGTTACACCTATAATGAAAAGTCAGCTGCTGGAGTCCATTTAGTTCAGTTTTTCTTGTGCTCATGTGATTTTTTTTTTGTTTGACTATTTTCTACTATTTTTGTTTCAAATTTAAAACTCTCGCAATACTATCTGCATTTGTCTCGTGCAATCAATGTTGTCATTCTTATGAATTGTATTTTTTTTTTGGTATGTTATTATTTTGCTTATGTGTTTAAGTATTATTTTTTCCTGTTGTGGGGTTGAGTGTAAGAGTAGCCGTCTGGCTAAACTTCGCCTCACTGCAGTTAATAAAGGCATTATTATTATTATTATTAAAATTGTAGGCTTATCATGTACGTGATCATTCAGTAACATGATGTCAAAGTACCAAGTTACCGTTACTACTCATAAGAGAAAGATCGCAGAACTTGCTCGAGCTATACGTAAAAAGTATCTTGCTTTAAAGTTAGGTAGAACTGCAGCAGATGAATCTATTAGGAAACTTTTCAAACCAATATCTGAACGTCTTCAGCAAATGGTTAAGACTCAGCAGCAGCATCCTTCCTTTATTATTAAAAAAGAAGAAAAATTGAAACAGGATAACGATGATGATGATGATGTATTCACAGAACCCAACTATCCCAATTTAGAAGATGTGGCTTCAACCGATGAACAAGGTAATATACCGAGACCAGAAAGACCTGAAAAAGAAATGTGTTCTGATGATGATATTTCACAAAATCCAATAGCGGGATACTTAGATCAATACCCCCAATAAGTCATAATTCTTTACAAGATTTTTGGACACAAAGCGATAAAATTGATAAAAATTATGGACCTATATATACCGACAACATTGGTTGGATGTTAGGTAAACGCAGAAGTAAATTTGATAGAGCGACTGGTCAAATACAGATATTACCTGAGGGTAACTTAGCAGGTACATGGCTTCGTGGCACATCTGGGTTGTATCAACTTTTATTATATAATGGCCCAAACTATAGTGATTTAAAACCCTATAAAAATCTATTGCAAAGTACCGGTGTTCATTTAGATTCGCTTGTACGCCTAAAAGGTTCGACAGGATTTAAATATAATCACATGATTAAATCTCTCTTTAAAGATGTGCAGAAAAATAAAAAGGTTCGATAGTCACACGATCAACATCTACAAAAATAGTCTTAGTCGATCAGTAACAAGCTCAACAACAACAACATCAACACCAAAACCAGCACCACCGACAGGATAAGGCATCGGTGATTGTTTAAAAAATATGTAGACGAATCTATTGCAAATATAACAACAATAATAAAACAGGAATTGGATACGATTCAGTCTCATACAGATTTGACTTCGATACGGAAAAATATTATTGATTTATCCTCTCAATTACAACTTTTGCAAGGACGAACATCAGATGTATCAGTGAGAACATATGATCTTGATAAACGTATAAAGCCTATGGAACAACGATTTAAAGCGTTAGAACATGACGTACGCCAAGAAGAAGATACAACTAGTTAACGAGCTGCAGAAGCCTGCTCGAAAAAATTATCCGAGACGACGAACCATCATTAAAGGTTTATACAATTTATGGCAGACGGACTTGACTGAAATACGACCCTAAACTCATCAAAATAAAAATTTCAAATTATTTCTCATTGTAATCGATTCTTTTTTCAAGTTTATGTGGACTAGACCGTTAAAGACAACAACGGCTGAGGAGATAACTCGTGCGTTTTCGGATATCCTCACACATACGAAACGTACACCGGAAAATCTACAATCTGATCAAGGTAAAGAATTTTACAATAGCAAATTTCAAACTTTAATAAAGAAACATGATATTAATCATTATAGTAGATATATCATCAAGAAAGCTGCCTTTGCTGAAAGAGCCATAAGAACGTTGAAGAATAAACTTTACAAATACTTTAGCTTAATGGGATCGTATAAATGGATTGATATATTACACAGCATTACCAATGAATGAAACACGTCATCGAAGCATCGGATGTAAACCGTCACAAATTAATGAATCCAACGAAAAAAGTATCTTAAATTGAAAATATACTCTTTTAAAAATCGCAGGCCCGCGTACATGTAAAGTTGGCGACATTGTATGTATCAAAACCAAAATGCTATTCGACACGGGATACGTTCCAAGTTGGACAACGGAATTATTTAAAGTTACTAAAATTAATATTACCAACCCTGCAACGTACATGCTCGAAGATATGCAAGGTGCACTGATCAATGGAGCCTTTTACGATGAAGAATTACAGAAAACAGCCAATCCAGATGTTTATTTAGATGAAAAAGTTTTACGTCGTAAAGGCTTGGCCTTGATACAAAACATAATAGTTGGATTGATAATGATGCGGCCGTCTAGGTGTATAGGGGAAGCGGCGGCAACGACGACGACGTATTTTTCTGCTAAAAGTGAGTTCTCAGTCGGTCGCAAACAGTTAGTCAGTCAGTCAGCTAGTAACAATGTATACCAGTGGTTCAAGTTGCAGCCAGTTTGACGTCACCGTCATTACCATCCGAACTATCTGATGGTGGTGGTGGAGGTGGTGGTGGAGACTACGATCGTGAATTGGATGCGATTCTGGAGAGGTACGAAGAAGCAGCCAAGAACGAGATCCATTATCTGCTGTACACACAGTTTTCAAATGGATCATACCAAATTGGATCCGGTCTAAGTCCAGCGAGATAATTTACTCCTGCTGTAATTGTGTGGAACTCATCAACATGGTAGAAAATATCTTTCAGTTCCTATGAGTGGGAACAATTAATCACCCAACTCAATGAAAACGTGTTGGTGGTAACGGTGGAGAAGGAGGAGGAGGATCTTCCTGACAAGTATGATCCTGTCGAAATCCAGTGCGGTGACTATTGCAGAATTCGACGACTTATCTATGATAGCACGAAAATCCTCAAAATAACCAAGCACAAGATTAGGTTTTACCTCTCAGGCATGGAAGTGAACGCTCTTTTAGAAGCAAATAACGAACTTTTAGTGCCGTATATGTGTATGCTATAAACTGTTGAATTTACAAACTATTATTATAATGTGCTGAAGACTGTTCGAGCTAGTTTTAATGATCAAAATTATACGTTTTCAGATGCTGTTCAAAAATTGTATACATTTACAACATATAGCGCTAGGGCAACTTATATTTTTCGATGGACATAGGATCGCTAATGATCTTGAAATCCTAATTTAATAATGTTTTTTTGTAAAAATGTGTATATCTGTCTCGTTTTATTTATTACGTGACGCACATGACGTGTGCATACTTTGCTCAAAAATACATATTGAACTCTCTTACATAAAAAATCTTAACGCTAACCGAAATCAATTAAAAACCAGAAGAGCTTTTTAAAATATTCATTTATTAATTCTAATTACATACATGTTTAAAAATACCTATATAATATAAATGTTAGTACAACATTTTCGTTTTTTACAGAAACTGGGGACGAACAAATTATTTATTTATTTTTTGTAATTTTTGTTTGCTGTAATGTTTTTTCTTTAGTCAATATCGCTATCTAAATCGGATTTATCAAATGGGGTTCGGATGTTATGATTTCTAGACATATGTAAGGCATCGCTGCAAGATTCCTGGTCTTTTAACTTAAATAATACGCTTTTAAAGCAGCTGTGACACCAATTATACTTTTGTTGATATACGTTCAAAATAACATCATCAGCAACGTAAACCTGGTGAGAATGATCATACCAGACAAATAAATGTTTATTTAAAGTTTTATGTTTTTATCTAAGTTTAGACAAATACGTTTTACATACGTTCGGACCATATTGTTCAAGCCAACATCCACTTATCCATACACAGTAACTAGAATAATGTTCAAAAACATAACCCCATTCTGATTTTCCTAATATAGTATGAATTTAAACTTATTTCTTTGTGACATGTAATAAAGTTAATGTCTGTATATGAAGGATCAGGATCATTTTTGGCTTCTTTTATCATAGCACGCCATCTATATAAAGGAAATTGTTTCACTATTTCCCTAGTTAATTTCCATGGTAGGGGAGGAGACTGTTCCATGAATTCTGCTGCTGATGATGTTATTCGTTTATCGTCATACGGACTTAAAGTAATTTTTGCCTGTTCAACAGAATGTGTGCATACGACCGAATGTTTTTTCCTTAATTTTTTTCAAACATTCAACATAATCCTCAAATGTAATTTTATTTTTAACAACATTGTCTTCAACCCCCTTAGATTTTTTAACCACCTTCCCATCCTGCAACTTGTAGCTATACATTTTGTTTCGAAGCCCAACAAAATGTGTCATAATTTTGCCGTTATTTTCATCTTTCATTAGACCCGGAACCTTTTTGTTCTTACGCAGTATTTTATATATATTATTTTCAGTATAATCCGAAGTATCAAATTTACTGGATTCAGCTTTAATTATCTCCTCATATGCATTCTCACACTGCAACTCGTAGACGAAACTATCAGTGTCCATATACATTAGCTTACACCTATCTGTTCCCATTTTTCGTAACATATAGGCGTAATGGAAATCATACATGACCACCTTCGATAGGTCTAGAATTGTCTGTCCTACATACAGAGGTTTGTTAAACGTTATTTCAGTCTTTTTCAATTCGATAACCACCAGATTTTCCTCTAAAATTGTGCGACTGTGGAACCGAAAACTCGAAATCAAGTATGCTGCGCCATAGCGGCCACCCCAAGATTTAACGATTTTACATATACGGTGCTTTCGTATATTTTCCATAGTCTTACCCGATACAGCGTTATTCATTAATTTAAAAAGATTTTTTTCAAAATGATTTCTGGCTGCAGCCCTACATCGAGTATTCAGCTCGATGTAGGGCTTCAGCCAGACTGTTTGTTTAACCCTAGATTACGGGACTTGTTTCAAAATACTTTAATACGGGACTATCGTAAAATATACGAAGATAATATAAAACTTGCATTGTACAATAAAATTCTTATGAAAAAACTCATGAAAAATAAAAGATATATTTCTAAGGACTTTACAATAAAATGCAAGAACAAAATATCAATAAAAAGTCAATATATATTATTTGACACTACATTCCTTGCATACATTTCCTCGATGCTCACCACAGATCGGATGTCCACACTGTCCACAATACGTCGTTGTCATCCGTCTCTTTTGAGAAGGGCAAAAAAAGCACGTTTTACGCTTTTTTTCTAGAGGGATTTCAGGTGTTGTATCTTTTCGAATATTGAGAAGAAGGGCAATATCTTGACTTATATTTCGACGCAACGTAGGAGTCGATAATCTATGTCTCATCCATGGCTCAGCAAGGCGACGACTTAAATCTATCATGTACTGGTAACGTGAAAGGGGTTTCTCTCCTCTTGATAAAGCATTAAAAGTATAAATCGCAAAGGAGTTGATGCTGGCTATATTCACCATACCATATAGCACACACAGGGGCCATCTTCTAGTTTTCCTACTGCAGCTCATGTTGGAACACATTTGGTCGAATGTGTCGACACCCCCTTTAGTTTCATTGTAGTTCTGAACAATTGCTGGTTTTCCTGTTTGTTTTGAAATTTCAGCACCCTCATGCATTGTAGACAATAGCAGTACTAATTTCTGCTTCCTAGGCACATACGAAAGTAATACTTTTTCTTGATCAAAACAGAACATTGATGTATTTACGTTTCGCTGCCTTATGTCAAGCAGTTCGGGAGGAATTTCCCTTTTATTTTTTCTTAGTGTTCCAATTATTGTCAGTTTGTAAGGATCTTGGAGTAGTTCATCTGCCAAACTGACGGACGTGAACCACTTGTCCATGGTAATATTCCTGTTACTTCCATGGACAGATTTTGTAAGCTCCTTTACAAAGTAGGTAGCAAGCGGCAAACCATTCGTTCTGGTACTTTTTCCTATATATGGACTAGCATCAACCATATAGCATGTTGAGTTGTCACATAGCATGACAATTTTTATACCATACTTTGAAGGTTTATTCGGTATGTACATGCGGAATGGACATCGTCCACGAAATCCCAAAAGCTGTTCGTCTATAGTGAGGTAAGAAGATGGTGTATATGATGATCTGCAAGTTTCAATGAAAATATCCCATAACTCACGCATATGGGTGAAAGGATCATTAATTTTTCTTTCCTGTCTTGTTTCTCTTGAATCAAATCTGAGACAGTTCAGTAAGAACATAAATCTGTCACAGTTCATGCAGGCTCTATAGAAGGAACCAGAAATCTTCGTATCAAACATATGTCTGGCAGATAGATGGTTGTCTTTCTTGGCAGCCGAGAGTATCAAAATTGCAAACAGCGCCTGTAGTTCTTCTTTAGTGGTAGGTGACACATTGTTGTTACCCGTGCAATTTTGCCTTTGTCGTACAATTTCTTCATTAGTAATATTATATCAAGAATAGGATCAGAGAAGAAATGTAAAAAATATTCTTCCAGTGTCACATACTCCTTCGCTTCACCTTTCGGGCCTGCCACAAAATGGATGAGGTTTCTTGAAGCAGTTCATTTAGTTCTGCTGGGCTGTGTTGATGTCCATCTCTGACCATTCTTTCCTTTCAAACTCAAAATATTGGGTTTAACTAGAAAGTGATTTGTTTTACAAGGTTCAAGTTGAGGTTAATGTACGGGATCGTCGGAGTTCACATGGCCGTCATCATTCTTTTTCTCTGCCGAAGTAGTCGTTTCTTGTTCATTTACAGGAACATTCTCGTCCAAATAGAATTCATCATTTGAATCATCTGATCCCTTCATCGATTCTACTTCAATATTATCTTCTTCCCAATCACTGCCACTATCCTCAAATGGATCTGGATCACTGTCTCCTCCCTCCATAATTTTTCTCACTTCTTCTTCCAATTCTGCCTGAGATAAGGACCGTTTTGAAGTCATTTCGCTGGAAAGACATGTACTCAGAACGCTATAAGTATGAAAAATAGAAAACACCTTACCTCACAAATAAATGTCAGCAAAACCGCTTTTCAAAGAATAGAATAAAAATCAGCTTGCGCGAAAATAGCAAACAGTGACACGGGACTATCGTAAAATTTACGACGGAAGTGCAAAATCTCCGTTACGCTTGACAAATACACGATGTTACGTACACCGAAGTCTAGCCGAAAACTAAATAGGAAGGTATCGAGAGTCTAATTTCCGATACGCTAACCGAAAATGAACGAAAACCCACGACGAATATTGTCGATCGTAAATTTTACGAATGTCCCGTACTCTAGGGTTAAATTGTAAAATTTTATGAATTTTCGTTAACTTTAATCCATTAACTAGC
Organism: Acanthoscelides obtectus; assembly: GCA_963669975.1. NCBI lineage: Eukaryota > Metazoa > Arthropoda > Insecta > Coleoptera > Chrysomelidae > Acanthoscelides > Acanthoscelides obtectus. Next base: position 1,339,445 of record CAVLJG010000002.1, on the reverse strand, counting down.
ATTTGTTTTAAATTTTTATAGTGAACCGTGTACACTTTTTTATCCGTAAGTGTTGTCATTAATTTCTGTAATTTTATCTCGCCGCCGCCGCCGCTGGGTGGTATGCTACGTACTGCCGCAAACGGAAAATCTTTGTGGTTATCGTGCAGTTCTTGTGGGTACGATAGATCGACTTGTAGCACGTACCCTACGTCAGAGTCGTCGGGTATTGACGTCACATCAAACGATGTTACATCATCCACCCATTTGAACCCTCCGTAGGGTAAAGGTTGCTGCATCGCGAACCCATAATGTTTCAATGTTAAACTGTCGCCAAACAGATTGCGCATGAGCATACTACTCGTCACTTATACTTTTATCGTTTAATTTATGGAAAAATTTTTCAATTGGGGGCAAAGTCGTTTCATTTAGTTTTTTTCCAAAGAATCAATGTAATCGTAACAGAAAACTCCTTTATGTGTTAATAATTTGAATTTATCTTCATCTAAATTTTGAAATTCCCTCCGTAAAGTTTTCTTTTCTGATTCTGCTAAAATTGAAGCTAATTCATCAAGAGAAGCCCCCATAAATCGAAAAGAGTCTATAAACCGCAATTTAATGTTATTTTCATCTGAGTACAGCGTAAAGGAGATGTATTTATCTTTGTTGATGGGAAGTAGACTTAAGCGACCTTTTTTACATAAATTCGAAATCATAAAGTGACTATCGTACCCACTTATATTATGGAATATAACCGGCACAACAAACAATTTTCTAAAGTTCAGATTGCATGCTTGGTGTGCGTAACCTCTGAACTCTCCACTGAAATGGTTGTGATCTGTAACGATTGCCTTTTTTTGTTTTTGAAAATCTCTTACCGCAAATATGACATGATGTTGCCTTACATGTGTCTAATTTTTCAATCACAGGTACGATTGTTTTTATTTTTGAGTTTACAAATTGCGCAACACCAGCCATACGATTTGCAAACCAATCCATACAATCTGTACCTCGATAGCTCTCGAAATAAGAAAGGCTATCATCATAGCTGCATTTTACATAGGAAGCAGCACTATACGGAACGTGTTTTTGATATTTTACGGTTTTAGTTAAATTTACGACGCTACTTTCTTTATAATTTTTTAATTGACATTCAATATGTGCATAAATAACAAAAGGAGTATTTTGTTGGTATGTAAAGTTTTTAAATTCAACGTAGCTCTCTTTAGGAAGGTTAATTTTATATTTGTTAAATTTAGAACACAGTTTTTCATGTTCAACTAATTTGTCTTGCTGCTGAAAATACTTCATACATCTATCGCAAATAAATTTTTTATTATGACTCTTATTTAACTAATAAGACGCGAAGCATTTTCAATCCAGCAATAGTGATATTTAATCTCATCGATGGAATCATTATCTTCATCCGCTAGTGGTGATGGGGGGGGCATCATAATCATTTAAACGCGGATAATATTTATTTTGAACTAAAAGTAAATTAACATGCGTGTCCCGTTTATTATCCGTCAATCTTGCTGGTACTACCGTGTAAAATGCTGTTTTTTCTGTTTCAATTAATTCTAAAGCGTGAACATTGACTGAAATATTATTCAGCTTTTCAAATTTTGAAATATTTGATAGCGGCACAGGACTATCTAAATTTTCTGTTTGTAAAACGTCAGTAATGTATGGATATGAGGAGGATAGTTCTGTATGTCCTTTATTGCTAGGAGCCCGAAGAGCGCTTACAATGGCCCAGTAAAGGCAATTTTGATCTCTATGTTTAATGTTTATACAAGCTTGTCTTTTATAATCGGTTCTGATAGTCTAATATAAGGTGAAGCGTTTCCAAAATGATATTTATTGATATTAACAGGCAAATAAATAATTTTATTTAACGCAAATCCCGAATCTTTTTCGGCAAATTCCGTTAATTAATTTAAAAGATTCTCTTTTACATATATCTTAAACCACTCGTCTATTTGAGTTGACACAGCAATAATATGATTTTTAGTATTAAAATAGGTAGTTAATTCCCAAAATTTCATTATCCTCCGACGACGATTTCCTAGTAAACTCTCCGCAAAATGTTGTATTTACTTTGAGCGCAGGATGGGTTTTTAAAATATTACTAATTTTCCTTTTAAAAACAACTGCACAATCTGCTAAAAATTGATTCAAGTCCTTATGACGTAAATTAGCTATAGAACCGGTTGTTATTCTGCTTTGAAGGCTTGATTCTACATCTGCCCATCTAACCCTCTGACCCAATGTTAAGTGAAGTTCACCTCCTGTGCCAATATGTCTAGTTAAAATCAACTTTCTAAAATGTTTAAAATGTCCCAAGTTTGTTTCAATTTTTCTACAAGTCCCTACAGATAATTTATTTTGTTTCCTACTACGAATTACTCTGTTACATAATCTAATTTGTTTTTCTATTCGTTTTAGCCACACTTCCACGTCTCTTATTGTAAAATTATCAAATAAAATTTTTCGTAAACTAATAATTGATAGTAGAACACCGTCTGTTTGTTTGATGATATTTTTAACCCTATTTGAAGACATGCGAAAAGACATTTTATTTAAAAAAAAGAACACCTTAAGCATACAAATTACGCAAAAATATATAAAAAAATTGCTCACCCTGCTCGTTAATTTTTTACTATTCCGAATGACGCTAGGGTATCGGCTTTTTCCTATCTCCACTTCACCTTGGAAGATTATACCGTATTTTCCGTTACACAGTTCATTAATGGCCGGTCGGTATACTTCAGTCACTCTTAGAGGTAGAATTAGGACGTCAGGACCTAAATCTCCAAATTTTGAATTCACCACTTTTGCTGAGTGTATCGCAAAAGTTGTTCCAACTGGTAGGTCCTTTAATTTTCGTACTGCTTTACGGTCTGCAATCAAAGATGCCGCATTAATTTTAGCCAAATCCATCTATAACAAAATTGAGTCGTCTTTTACTACTTTGAAGCATAAAACGAAATAAACGTACTAAACAAAAATGGAGGCCAGAAACATTCATTATCTTACACGAATACTTTAAAAAAACACATAGTTGCACTTAGAGACATAAAAAGGAAAAATATTAAATAAAATAGCACACTTACTTACTTTTACTTCTGTCCTCTCTCTTGTAATACTTTTGTACTGTGGTTGTTGTTGTAGCGTTGAATGTGAAAGAATGATACCTACTGCATGCGCTCGTTCAATATAAACACCATGACCGATATGACGCAAGTGCATGAGATAATTATAACACAATATTATCGAGAAAACAAAACACTTTAAACGTTCGTTGCGGTTGAGGTATTTTGCATATAATTTCTTAGTAATCCATGAATACATCGTTTGTCCGGAAACTCCAGATATATCCTTTAGATTATGCCTCGTTTAAAAATCGTAAATATATTTATGACTAATATGATGCTTAACAGTATAATCGATATGTTGAGCGGTGTGCTGTCACTATTTGTAATGTTGTGTGTGTGTATGTCCCTGCGACAAGTGGGGCTAGCGCCATTTTTTAGGACACGTCTTGCTATATACGATAAGATCTGTGTCCCCCATGAGCGACCCCCACACTTGCCATGTGAATGGGGCTTGTCTCGATCTAACGATATACCGTCGGCTCATCTAGCGGCGAGATTCTCAACTCATAAATGACACTTAGGCCCGGTATTATAATGTACGGTTCACCGGAGGCTGAATTTGAACCGGAGGTTAACTGATAGTTTCGGTATTATAAACGATAACCGAAAGTTGAACTGTCGGTTCAGTGACGTTTCAGTCAACCGGAGGATTGGGTTTCGTTTGAAATGCTAACTACCGGTTGAGTCGTACATTTTGAGGTTAAGTCGGGAGTGATTTGTGTATTTTCTTTGATTTTTCTTTGCATTACTGGAAAATGTCATCATCGTCGTCTTCAGAAAACGAACAATTACTGTGGAGAGATAGTAGTGATAGCGAATCTTCGTCTGATACATCAGAAGATGAATTAGCAGGAAGGTTACAAAACAGAATTTTTAGAACTGCTAGAAATTTTAGAGCCCGTGTTGATCTCTTTACCAGATGGAATGAAGATGAATTCAGATTAAGATTTCGTCTTAGCAAAAACACCGTAATTATGTTGGAGTAAAGAATAAGGGACAATATCGCCCCAAATACAGAAAGGTTAGTAAATACCTAATCCTATAATCAACCAATATGTTGATAACGTAAAACATACCTTTTATAGGAATCACGCATTAACATCAATGCAACAGTTACTGCTGGTATTACGATTATGTGCTACAGGATCTATGCTACAAACAATTGGTGATTTTGGTGGTATACACAAATCGACTGCCAGCCAGGTTGTCAAGAAGGTGATACACTCTATTGTAACATTAGCTCCAGAATATATAAAAATGCCCAGAACACAGCAAGAAATGCAGAGTATAGAAAACAAATTTTACAACATTGCAAGATTTCCTTGGGTTATTGGTGCCATTGACTGTACCCATATAAAAATTATTTCACCAGGTAATTAATTTAATCTTTAGTTAACTGAGCAATCATGTCACTTGTGTTGGTTTTCAGGAGGAAATAATGCTGAATATTTTCGTAACAGAAAAGGCTATTTTTCTATTAATGTGCAAGTAGTTGGGATTCTGATTTATGGATCAGAGATATTGTTGTACGATGGCCTGGATCTACACATGATCAGACAATATTTAATAACAGTAGGTTGCAAGCTCGTTTCGAAACATATGAGTTTGGCAACACAGTACTTCTTGGCGATTCAGGGTATGCGTTAAAAAGGTACTTGATAACACCTATTGCCAATCCAGCAACAGAGGTAGAACAAATACATATTTAATGAGTCTCAAATTAGAAGTCGGAATCCAATTGAAAGATTATTTGGTGTACTAAAAAAACGATTTCCAATTCTATCTCTTGGTATCAGATTATCACTCGAGACAGCAAGATCTGTTGTTATAGCATGTGCTATCCTACATAATATAGCACGCAGCATGAATGAACCAGACCCTATTCAAGATCCATATATAGACATTAATATTGAAGAAGTGAATGAAAACAATATATTACCTGACAACCATAATTTTATGAATTTAATGGAAAAAGAGTGTTAAAATCACTGTCATGTCACTACATCATTATTACTCACTGTAGTCGTGGTAAGATAGGTACTTATTATTTTTTATGTTCGAGTCAATGTATATACTACATATTATTAAAAATAAAATACAAATCATAATAAAAAAATTAATTTGTTTTATTTTACTAACAATATGTGTTCTTAAGCACTTCATTGCCTATCTAATTCTTGTTGCAACAAGTCAATTTCAAGTTGCAATTTTTTATTTTGCAATGTTTGATTTTGTATTTCAAGATTATAGTATAATTCTTCTTCCTTTTGCATTTTCATCTTGTGGTTTTTCTAGCAATTCTTCCTTTAAATTAAACATAACTAGTTTGCAGTCGTCAGTGTCCTCCTCTTTTTCTTGGCTTGCAATTTTCTTCCGTTTTGTTTGTAATATTTTATGCTTCTTCGCTTTTAACATATTGGGTGTATAGTCAGACCAGTGTTCTTCGGTTGTTGTAGCTCTGCTAAAATATTGTACTGGTTTAAGAGTGCCATCATTTTGCTCTTGTAAAAGTATTCCTCCTAAACCTACTTTGCTTGCATCACAATGTACCTCAATTCTAGCTTTACGATCGTATACTGCTAACACAGGTCTTTCAACAAGTTTCTTTTTAAGTATTTCAAATGCTTCATTATGCTCTGTTCCCCATGTAAATGTTGAATCTTTTCGGATAAGGTTAGATATTGGTTTGGCAATGCGAGCAAAGTCTTTGGTAAATTTTCTAAAATAACTTGTCAATCCTAAAAATTGCCTAACTTCGTGGACAGTTTTAGGAATAGGAAATTCAGCTACAGCATTAATTTTTCCTGATCCTGGTTTAATTCCTTCGCTAGAAATCTCATGTCCTAGGTATTCAATTTGACATTGCAGAAAATGACATTTACTTAATCGTAGAGTCATTTTTGCTACTCTGAGGAGTTTTAAGACATTTTCTAGTCTCGTCAAGCCTATTTCAATTGAAATAGATGGAACTAAAATGTCATCGATATAAGCCATTGCATTTTCATGGCGTAGTGGACGTAATATTTTATTTACGGCCCTCTGGAATACCGCAGGAGCATTAACCAAACCAAATGGCATCCTCATGTATTCATAGTGTCCGTCTGGCGTCACGAATGCGGTTTTAGGAACAGATTCTTTTTCTACTGGAATTTGATGGTAACCAGAGGCTAAATCTAATGTTGTAAAAAATGTTGCCCCTGACAAATTATCCAAAAGATCATCAATCCTAGGTAACGGATACTTATCTTTAATTGTTTATTTGTTAATAGCCCTATAATCTATGCACATTCGCTCCTCCCCATTTTATCTTTTTAACAAGGAGAATGGGACTGGCATAGGGTGAATCTGATTCCTGTATTATCTTATTTGCCAAAAGGTCCCGCACTATATCTCGGACTGTTTCTCGATTTGTATAAGGCATCCTATAAGGTCGATAAGTGATGGATTGGTCATCATTCAGCTTTATTTCCAGCTCAGCTACATCAGTCTTACCGACTTCGTTAAGACTTAAGGCAAAGCAGTCTCGATATTTGTTAATTAATTGAAGCAAATTAGCTCGATCTACCTCATTTAACTGTGGGTTTATTAAACCTTTCACATCGTCTAATGTAATAGGGGTAAGATGAGTAGTGCTTGTTTGTAAACACATCAAGGATTCTGATGGTTCAACATTTTCGTAACATGTCCAACCTCTCGTAATAACCCTATTCTTTTCGTAACAGACAGGTTTATTCGATAGATTCATAACAGGCACGCAGCAAAAACTATTTTCTAAATTTAGAATACAAGGTAAAATTACGTGACAATTGTCTGACCAATCCCTAGTCTGCAAGTTTACGAAAACATCCCTCACGCTTTCGTCTTGCTTAATAACGATATGACCCATGTAATTAGGTGGTATGACTGTTGTTTCAGCTGACACAAGCTCTACCTTTTTTGACAAAAACTCGTCCAATGTCCCTATTTTTATCAAATTTTGGTCGTAGAGTCGAATTTGATTGCCTCTAACAACCACAGTAACACTTTCATTATTGACAAAAGGTTGTCCAACTATAACCGGTACTTCCTGTACTTGGTCAGGGACTATCAACGCATCTACGTGAGCAGATGCTTGATCTACAGTTAGGTAAATTTTTGTTTTCCAGTTGGCAATGACGGACCCCCCAGCGTACCCACACAAACAGACAGATGCTGGTGTAAGTGGTAACTTGAGATTTTTCGCGTTTGTCTCTCTAATTGTTACCGCGGCGCATCCTGAGTCTACATAACCTCTAAGGGGCTCGTTATTAATAATGCAATCAATAAAATAGCAAGTGCTTACCGGTTGATTAGAAGATAAACTTAGAATAGGAGGAAGCTTACCTTTAGTTTGCAAGCCTGCGTGTTTCCTGTTCGGTACTGATCAGCCTCATGCCCTAATAAATTGCATTTGCTGCAAACTTTTCGGCTTTTTGGACAGCTTGCTTGGTAGCGTCCGTTTTGTTTACAATTGTAGCACATAACATCTACTCTGTGGTATGGTTTAAATTTTTTTGAAATAGCATTGCGCAAGTCTGGTTTGTTATGCCTCTTCGTAATCGTTTCCGGTTTATTACTGTGCAACTGATGTGAACTCTCATCACGCAACATAGATAGGTATTGCTCAAAAAGTGTTTCGGGTATTTCGTAACGACCCGCACGGGCTGCATTCTGAATATTTATGTCAGTAATCCCATCTATCAAACAGGAAACAGCGTTTTTGCCTACTATTTGGCATGTTCTTATTAATTCCATTTTACTAAAGTAATATGCAGTCACAGACTCGTTATGCGATTTTGTTTTTTCCAGCATTTTCCGTAAGGCCTTCGCATAATCAATGTGGTCTGGAAATGTTTTTATGATTAGTTCTTTCCATTCTAACCATGTGTAGTTTAAAGAATTTAAGCTGTGATACCAAGTTCTTCACATGCCAGCTAACCGTGATTGCATATGGTAAATTGTCGTGACGTCATCCCATCTATTAATATTTTTCAATTGGTCTATTTTTTCTAGCCACTTTGCTGCCGATAGGTTCTCATTTTCAGGGCAAAATTCTGGAATACAGTCACTTCTTAGTGTTAGTTTAGGACTTTCAGATGAATTCTGTTTTGTCAAATTTTCAACTTGCTGTTCCAAGCGTTTTATTCGATCTTCATACGCTGATTTTTCTGATTGTTGTAGTCCTACTGAGTTGTCAATAGTATCATTCGATCCTATTCGGGTACTCTGTAAGTTCGACGTGCTTAACTGTCGAAAAATCGGGGTGTAAAAATCACTATTTCTGATCTCTTCGCTGGTGACAGTAGCTGCACTACTCGGCACATGCACTAAAATATCAGATGGATATCCCGAACAGTCTCTTGGCATGCTAGTGGTTCTATGTACTGTGCTACGCACCATTTGTCGTTTTTCTGCGCTATTTTTAGATGGTAATTGCGCCGATTTTGACCGCTTGTTATGTCGAGTATCAGTTCTGGAGCGTTCAGAAGTTGACTTATCATAACGACCCTTTCTATTTGTTTTTGATGATGAGCTACTTGAAGCAGAACTACTACTGCTACTGCTACTAGAACTACTTCGGCTACGCCTATGTTTGCCCATCTTGGGACAATTGAAATGTCTGTCTATATATAGGTTTTTCCTAACAACCCAAAACAAAAACGATAACTGTCTATCTATAGGTTTTTCGTAACAACCTATTCAATAAATCTAATAAAATTTACCATTAATAATAATGGCAGTTCGATAAACAGTCATAAAAAGTACCTTGTCAGCGGTTATCCAAAACACAGGCACCTGTTGATTCACTAGAGCCACAAATTGCGTTTTAACACTAATGTTTATGATGTGTATATAGAAAAAAAAACACAATAACGACAATGAAAGTTCGTTAAAGACTTTTCGTAACAGCTTTAACTTTGCTAATTAATTCACTAATTGTCTCTATCAAAAGTTTCGAGGCACTACGTAGGCAGGTAGGTATCTTTACCCCACACCTGAATCTGTAAAAACACTAGACTCAAGGAATCGCTTTTATATTTAAAAAAGAAATTGCGTATAATATAAAGCCGAGAAACCAAAAGTAAACAACCACTGGACCGCTTCAATGCAGATTTTCGACTCCCTTCGATAAGCGAACTTGGACTCGTCCGCCTTGGATATTGCGATGGTCAACTATTGAATGGATGGCCCAAGACTTCTATAGTATAGGTAGTAGGTAGTAGGTACCCTTTTATTATTACAGTGTAGTAGGTAGTAGGTACCCTTTGATTATTACAACTGTTTGTCTATTTTTTTTTGACAGGCGGGGATATCTATCTGACACTCGCGGGGTTGCCAAGTCCAACGAAGATCACGTCCCATGGTGGAGGGTGCGAAATGAATCTTTTACATTTGCTGTTTTGGAATTTTTTTCGTGAAAATTTACTAGGTATCATGATTATAAGCATCTTTGGTAGATTGTTCGATCCGGAATGGGAAAGATCTCCTATTTATGAAAATATTTTTGGTATCAACTAACCGTTGCAATCAGTGCACAAACACTGTGACATATGATTTGTAGCATAACCCGCTGCCCTATCAATACAAATTTAACATACAGGTCGCCTAGCCGTGGGGATGCAGTGGTCGGGATGAATATCACGGCAGCAACTGATGATTTGGGCATGTCTGGTAAGAACGTATGAAGTGAAACTCGCTAACTTCACAAATTTGAAGACTTTGTACAATTTCTTTGAAAATGATGAAAGATATCTCCGATTTGGCAGGGTGATGTCGCAGCCAAATGGCAGTCACTCTTTCTGACACAGTCCGGATCGAAAGATGACGATACTCGTGAAATATATTGATACTTCTAAATATAGGATCGTATCGAACATCCCTACTGTCAAGATGTATAACCCAAGGTACCGACGGAGCTATTTTGCGGCGTCATGGAAATAATTTTAAATTTTCATTTGCATTTTTTCAAGTGTTGTGCAATGATTTTGGGAAAAATGTCACGAATAGCTTTATAAAGCATATTAGAGTATATTTCAACAGTTGGCGGAACTAACCCCACTGGGACCAGGAGCGTGAAACGGGATATTAATGCACAATCTGGCAACCGTGTCGCATCCTCACAAAATGGCCGTCACGTGTTGTCATTGAATAGCATGGAATTAAACCTTCAGAGTATAATATGTTTTGTGACTGGTACCAAGAGTTGACAGATCCCACATATGTGTCACTCCTTGAAATGCAATAATCAGCTGTATTCAAATAATGTCTAATATAAATATAACCTAAAATGTGTACTCGTAAAAAAAGAAAAATATGGCAAATTTGTGTTTTTTTTGCAGGTTTTAGGTTTGATGGTAGCTTTAAGGCGTATATTTGGGAATTTATTAATCGCTGTGAATATAGTGTGGATGTTTGTTCAGTTCCTGAACAACGAAAAATATTCAACGTTATGGATGTATGGATATCAAAAAACCTGAATGGTTTTGTGGGAATATCAATCTAAGGTGCCATAATGGTTCTGATGAACGGCAAGTAAATTAATGAATGTTTGGAAACGAGCAATATCTTTGGGTAGAGCCTGTCACCAAGTAGCTGCTTGATGGCTATCTGCAAGAGGTTTATAGGAAAAAAGACAGTAACACATATCAATTGAAGAAAATAATACAAACATGAATTTAATTCAAAAATCAAACATTTCTTAAAATTTTGACTGAATTATATGTAATTTCTTAATATTCAATAAGTTGGTGATGTTTCAATGACAAGTTGTCATCTCATAGTTTGACAGTATTTTGTTTTCAACATTTCATAGTTATTGGTTGCTAAATTTTGTTGGTTGGAACTTGAAGCTCATTCGCTGTATTTGACGGGCTGTTACCCTATAGGTGGAGAATAACGGACTGTTGTTGGTGAAATTGGCCCTAAGTTCTGTTTGGACCACTCGAGAAATTCGGTTGTTGGTTGTTCGTCTTTCGCATCTGGATTTCCCTCCTTTCAAGGCATGTGATTCACGGTTGATACACTCCGGAAGAATAATTCATGTTATTATTGGTCAAAAACTAAACAAGTCACAAAAAATCAATGTATCTCACCCAACTTATCAGGAATGTTGTTCAAAACTTGGAAGGTACAATTTATATTATTTGTTTCATGAAATAATAACACTTTTGGTCAGGTACTATGCTGCGACATTGTCAACCCACACAAAATGAATGATTGTAAACATGAAAAAGAAATTAAAATGTACAGCTTAAAAAAGACGCGCACAAAAGTAACATATAAACTGTTATGAACAGTATTTTAAACACATTCTCTTTAGCTTCTCTGGGTTCAGAGGTTTTCGACTTTTAAAATCTAAGGGACTTCCACTAAATAAATTCCGACAGGCTTTTACAACAATACTAAGATGTTAGCATGCTTTGTAACCTCGTAGTAACTGGATACAGTGAAAAGTATGTGAAAAATATGTTTTCTCAATGAACCCGTTATCAACTGTTTGAAGAGATATGCGCCTCAGCATTTTAACACGTGGTTTTAAAATTAACTAACAAACTGTAGATATGTTTGTTCATCTCTGGACAGCAATTAAATAAAAGTGGTAGATGATATGCGGCTACAATCCAAAATATATAAATGAAAAGTGCATTCTTTTGAAAATGAATAACAAATATGGCGACCCAAATGGCCAGATATACTAGGTCTTACATACTTGACAAAAGTTAGCACAAACCTGACATACAATATTCAAATCAAATAATTTTTTCCATACGAATTACACATTTTATGGCGAATTTGCTGTAAAAGCCTAACAGTACGATTTCTTTAGTAACAAAAGCGACTACGATTGTACGACTAAGCTGTCTTTCACCTATTAGAGGCCCTGAGTACATTGGATAATGGGCCCCTACGACTGTAATATTTTGTTACACTAGACAAAGAACGTACATATGCAAACTTTGAGCTTTATTTTCATTTCTTCACAGTAATACTAGATATTGATTAATAGATAATAATATAATGTAACCCACACTAACGCCGTGTCCTAGGTAGGTACGTTTGCGTGCGGTGCGGATATTGCGTTGCCCGCACGCATCGTCGGTGTTTGCGGTGAACGCGGAGGTGGCCAACTACACTGCGATTTGACCGTGCGTTCAGTTTTATTTACTATGGCTTCAACTTCGGTACGTCGCATGTTGTTAATGGAAAACAGCGTAAATACGTTAAAAATATTTAAGAAACTAAACAAAAGGCGTAATAGAAAACACACCCATGTTATTTACAAAAACAGGGTACTTTACGGCGAGTTCCATCATCTGTATTTGCAGTTGCGTGAGGATGAAACAGCGTTTTATCAATACACTAGGATGAAAATCAACACGTTCGATTACATAGTGAAAAAGATACGTAATGCCTGTTATCATTGCACAACAAACTTCCAGATTCCTATCTCAGTTGAAGAAAGAGTTGTGGTAACTTTACGGTAAGTAAATAAAAAAATGAATCTTAAATCATTAGATTTAGAAATAACTTTTTAAAAAATTTTATTTGAGGACTGAAGCTTCAGTCCATATAAAATACAAAGGTTTACAAATGTGACATTTACGGAGTCTAACCGGGTATTGAACAACAAAGTTTATATAAGTGACAGTTACGGTGCCTAGCCGGGTATTGAACGACAGGATATGACCGCGAGGCCTATTTATATATTCCGAAAGCTGACTAGGAATTAGCAGAAAACAGCAAAGGCACTATTCTAGCAACGGAATAGCGAGAAGTTGTTATCATATGCTGACACATCGTCTGGTGCAACATTGTATAATAACTGCGTAGTTACTATGGCCATATAACAACTCCTCCCTATTACAAAAAGTTGTTGCTATGCGACAACTTTTGACCAAAATTGAAAAATGTAAAAATATCAAAAAAAATATCAAAAGTATAAATTTGTAAAAATGTAAAAATTGTAAACATTGTAAAAATATAAAAATATAAAAATAGTAAAATTGCAAAATACAAATTGCAAAAGTAAAATCAGAAAATACAGATTCTGAAAAATAAAATTGTTAGCATAAATGCGGTACATTGGCGATGCAAAATAACATCTAAAAGCAAAGCTGGAACAAACAAATAATAAGATACAATCGTACAGTCGTACGGGCAAAATCACATGGAAGATAACACGAAAATTGAAAATGATTTTTTGAACACTTCACGGAACACTCACTGCAGTTCGATGTCTTCTTCATGTGGCTGGATGGTTGGTCTACGTCGAGGAAAAAGTCTGGGAATGTACCGGACTTTTGGTGCTCCTGGAGATGGGCCATCGGCTGGATAATTTGATGCACAGATGCTGAGTGGTCGACGTTTCCTGCACTTGCAGAACAGGTACGAAGCTACGATGATAACTAACAGGGTGATGATGAAATACGTGAACCATGAGAGATGTCTTGAAACAAACGGCTCGTTCATAATTTTGTCCAGTTGTTCAGAATATTGGTTTAATTTGTGATTGGCAATTTCGAGTTCTTCAGTATCGATCTTGCTTAGCTTGATCGGTTTTAATTTTGGTAAATTTTGTTTCTCTGGGAGATGTTCACAGCATTTGTAGGGTACTTCTACAGGGTGACTTTTGTATGTGATATTCTTGTAGGTGCTAACAGAATATCTAGAATGTAATCTCGTGGTGCCTACAAAGCCACTGCATTCGGGCTGCATTTTTAAAAGTGAATTAACTTTTATCACTTTGGTGGTAGTCTCTCCTTGTCCACACTTCATCGTAATTGGCAAAGGGCTAGATATGGTGATTAGCCAAAAATTGGTTGCAAGTTCTTGGATTTTGTAATCTTGCAATGCCACAATTGCTATTTGGCAGGCTATCGGCAGATCTACCGGATTTCGCAACAACTGTGCTTCGCAGACTGCATTAATGTCTATTGGATACGGCAAGAGGTTGAAACAGAGTTTCACCTGAGACTGAAGAACTTTACAACTACTTAAGTTTTGAAAGGAAACGTACAAAAGAGAATCGCTATCTTTAGCAATGTACCTCTGTATAGTGGAGACTACATGAAACAAACCAGTACGTTTATCGAGAATGGGTAGAGGAATCACTCTGTATAAAGTATACATTTCGGGTTCTAATAACGGGATGCGTAGAACGAATACTACTCTTGTTTTAGTTTGATACGCTTCGAGTTCCATAAGATTAAGGTACTCTGACACTGTTGCCAAATTAACCGGAAGGGGTAAATTATTTCTCGACAAAGTGTGAGAGATTTCTTGAAGGGAATTTACTAAGTCTTGAGGAGTGATAATAGAAGGATGTATTATTTCTAAACGTGCAAAAGTAATTGAATTTAGAATATCATTAATTGTCTCTTCCAGAAACATGTAGCTTTCCATTACTTGTTCGCAAACTTCTAAAAATTGGAATTTAGCTTCATAAAATGCAAGATCGTCTGAAATTTCATAAATTTTGTTTTCAATAACCTTAATATCTTCATTAAAAGTAGTTTCATCAATCATAAGTTTTTGAATAGTGTTATTAAAATTCTTGATAACCGACATGGTAACAGAAATTTGGTTCTTCATGAGGTTTTCGAGCTCATGTTCATCTTTAGAAATTTTGTTAATACAATCGTTATAGTATTCACCGTCCGATGAATCGAGGTTGCCGGTTATTGCTTTCCATACAGTACCTATAGCGTTAATCAGACCGCGTTTCATCCGCGATGCGCTTACAGTGTCATCGAAGATCGCGTAATATTTAGATTCCAAGGAACGAGAGGTTTGATAAAGGAGACTTGTATGAGTTTTAATTTCGCCACTAAATATTTTCATACGATTGGTGGGTTTGTCTCCGAGATATGATAAGTGTTCTAGAATATAGTTGTTATCGTCAAGTGCTTTCTTAATGAGTTCTAAGTCTTTATATACAAGGAGTGTCCGATTTCGTTGGAAATCTTAAGAGGGGCGTCTTCATGAAAATAGATACCTAAGGTGTTGTTAAGCGGTTTGATTTCTATCTGGGATGTGACAGCCGCAAGAAACAGCAGACTGCACCTGAAAGAGAAACTAAGTCTCAAAACATGGTTTCAGTCTGTCAAAATTAACTTGTTCTATTTGTTTCTGGGTTCTTAAGGAGCGCAGAATTTTCAAAAACTTGAGTAATTTCGAATGGACCATCAAATTTGTTCTGAAGCTTGTTTGAAATTTGAGACTGTTTCACAAAGACTTTATCGCCAATTTTATATGATTGTAAATTGGGTGACACTCTACTATCAAAGCGAATTTTTGCTTTTTGCTTCTGTTCGTCAGTTCTCACGCGGGCAATTTTGTAGTAATATTCGAGTTTATTCCGAATGTTTCGAACATACTTGGACATCAATTCTTTTTCTAAATATACGTGTTCGGGCGGACGACCAGAGGTGTGGCCAAACACGAGCTCGTATGGTGTAAAGCCAGTAGTTTTATTTCTAGTGCTATTGTAGCACTGAACAGCATAGGGAAGAATATTGAAGGGATGTTCGTCGGGATTTTCGGATACATGGGATCTGATCATTTCCAATAAAGTGGCGTGAAATCGCTCAATCGAGCCATTGGACTGGGGATGACTGACACTAGAAAAAGTTAATTTAATGTCATAAAGACTACAAAGATCTTTCATGAAAGCGTTGTCAAATTCTTTTCCGTAATCACAGTGTATTCGGAGAGGTGTACCATAATGTTGGAAATAGAAAAGTAGAGTATTTACTACAGATTTTGCAGATTTGTCGCTAATTGGATAGGCTTGAGAAAATTTTGTTAGCTCGTCTCGGATTGTGAGAGCGTAGCATTTAGGTGGGACTTCCAAAATGTCAATGTTGATTATTTCGAACGGGGCTTTAGGGGTTTCAGTTACTACAAAAGGGGCACTGAGGTTTTTACGAGAAATTTTGGTCTTTTGACAGATTTCACACTTTTTGATGAAATGCTCAACGTCTTTAGTTAAGCCGGGCCAATTATATCGTTCACGAATTCGCCTAATTGTTTCATTAATTCCTCGATGAATGTTTTTCTTACCACAATGGTATTGATCTAAAATGACGGGGATTTCATCGGGACTAGGAGTTTTGGTGGAATATCTCGTTTCTGCCTTACAAAGTGTACGAGATGCATAGGCTATCGGGAGATCTTTACCTATGGGACCTTGGGAAAGAACGCCAGATATCGCAAAAGCGCTTGCGTCTGTTGTAAGCACAAAAGGCTCTTCAAAGTTGGGGTAGATCAGTATAGGAGATGTTGTTAAAGCATTTTTTAAAGTATCAAATGACTTAACACACTCGCTATCAAAGTCAAATGCTGCGTCTTTCTGTAATAGTCTGGTAAGGGGTTTCGCAATTTTGGCAAAGTTTGGTATAAAGCGTCGGTAGTAACCTGCAAGACCTAAGAAAGATTTTATTTCTTTAGGATTCCTGGGCTGAGGGAAATTTTTTATGCAATCCACTTTATCTGGGTTGGGCTTAACGCCATCAGGGGTTATTACATGACCAAGATAGGCTACTTTCTTTCTGAGGAATTCGCACTTATCAGGCTGGATTTTGAAATTCGACTTCCGAAGACGCTTAAAAATTTCGGTAAGCCTACTGATGTGTTCTTTCTTTCGTTTTGTATACCCATCAAGATGTTGTCCATGACACGTTGAAACGTGGCAGGAGCGTTCTTGAGACCAAAAGGCATCCTTAAGAATTGGTAATGTCCGTTTTTAACTGAAAATGCAGTTTTAGGAACATCAACTGGGTTTATCTCGATTTGATGAAATCCAGATGCCAAGTCCAGTGTACTAAAGTACTGGCATTTCCCTAATTGATCAAGTAGATCGGAAATGTTTGGCAGGGGATATTTATCATCGATGGTGATTTCGTTAAGCTTACGATAGTCAATCACCATATGCCATTTCTGTTTACCAGATGCGTCCATTTTCTTTGGTACAACCCACACCGCAGAATTCCATGGCGATGTGCTAGGTTCGATAATACCTTGTTTTAGTAATTTTGAAATTTGATCTTTGACTTCTTGCTTGTGGACATAAGGGTATCGGTAGGATTTGGTAAAAATTGGTTTACTGGTAGTGGTATCAATGGAATGCTTAATTTCGTTTGTAAATGACAGGCTATCACCATCTAAGTAGAATATGTCCGAAAAATCTAAACAAAGATTCGTAATTAAATCTTTTTCCTCTTCG
Source organism: Acanthoscelides obtectus (assembly GCA_963669975.1). Taxonomy (NCBI): domain Eukaryota; kingdom Metazoa; phylum Arthropoda; class Insecta; order Coleoptera; family Chrysomelidae; genus Acanthoscelides; species Acanthoscelides obtectus. Next base: position 1,322,066 of record CAVLJG010000002.1, on the reverse strand, counting down.
TTGAGATGATCGAGACGTAATTGATATCTAATAACATCTCTACGGTTATACTGACTTTGATTTTGTAAAGAAGTGTTGAAATTATTGATAGAAGTTTCGTTAAAGGGCTCGAAAGTTAATTGGGGTAAAATTACATTTTTTGGAATGGCATTACAGTTTAATACTGTAGTAAGGAATTCGCCTTTAGAATCAATTTTAACTATGGAACTGGGTAGACGGACTTTTTCTATTTCACACGCCAGCTCGGATTTGAGCTTGACAACTTGTTCAACTCTGGAAGGAATGGAAATAACATTTTGAACTTGAGAATTTTCTGTAAATTGCGAAGCTTGGGACTTTTCTTTAAATTGAGAAGCTTTGGAATTATTTTCGTCACCTACTTTGAAAAGAGGGACTGTTTTGAAATTTGTAATCAATTGACGATTTTTCAAATCAATAATACAATCATAATGTTCAAGAAAATCCTACCCAAGAAGGCCATCGAATGAAATATCTAGATCATGGAAATAAATTTTGTGATAATCATTGGGAGCAAATGGGACTAAGACTGCTTCAGTAATATTAATTTTTTCGTCAGTAATACCTCGGATAGAGATATTTTCTGCGACACGATTAGTATAGTTTTGACAAGTGTTACGTTTGAAAATGGAGCAACCTGCACCACTGTCAATGAGAATTTTGAATTTTCCAGTAGCATCTTTAATGTAATATAAGTTGTCTGGGCTAACGGGGTGAATTGTCGATGGGACTATAAACGGGGGGTTTATATGAACATCTGATCGCGTGTGTTGCTGACGCTCGCACACGGTTTCGCGTTCGGGTCCTCGACACTGAGATTCGCTAAGTTCGCACATACTATCGCGGTACTGTCGTTGGGTTCAGCAGGGGGTTTCTCTTTCAAACACTTGGTCCGAAAATCCTGGAATTGTTGTATGTCCGAATAAGCATTGTCAACAAATGTATCGGCGGTTTGATTATATTCGTAAAGGCGGGTCCAGACATATGTAATGTATCGTGTAATGTAACATGTAATGTAATGCGAATTCATTTGGACGCTACCTGAGCATAGAATGATGCAACCAGAATACTTACCGCGAATTGTTTATCAATTTAGTATTCGCGAACATGTCGAGGGAGGTAGTAGTTGCGGGAGCTGCATTTAAAGCTATGTATTTACTCGTGGAGGAAAATGAAGATGAAAATAAACCACACCGTCGTCGCCGTTGGTGGAAAACACAATTATATAAAAAAGAGCCGGTTCGGAATTGATGATTGATTTAAAATCTCAGGAATTAAGTGGGCAATACAAAAACTTCACACGTATGTCACCTATCGATTTTGAATATTTAATTACTTTAGTCGGACCAAAAGTAGGAAAATATGATACCCCAATGAGAGCTGCTATATCAGTTCAAGATAGATTAGCACTTACAGTGAGATTTTTAGCAACGGGGGATTCTTACACAAGTCTACAATACATTTTCAGAATTTCAAAGCAATCTATTTCCTTGATTGTCCCAGAAGTTTGCTTGGCAATTATTGAAGCCATTAAAGAAAATATACGGGTAAGTTTTTAATACTTATTTATTACCTTTTATTTAAATTTAAATTTAGTTTTAAATTTAGATAGTAATGTTAGTATAAGAAACATATGTTTGTTAATTTTACACCAAATCTTGAATGTCGAAAGATTCTTGAGATAGTTGTGAATAGGCGGGAGATGGCTCAGAAAACGTTCCATACGGGGAAATAGCGGGTACCTCCACACGTACGGGAGGTGCGGGCGTTTGAGAGGTAGTGCATGTCGTATTGTTGCTAGGCCATTGCTGTAACTGCTGTGCGTACTGTTTAGGATAAAAATTATAATATCCTTCATCAGCTTTAAATAATACATCTGTTATAGCACGCTCTACAGCATTCCGAACATTTGGTGGATACCTCATCATTTTGCTGCCAATGAAATTAATAAAGTGAAGATTTTCGTTATCTAATGAAACATTTGATGCAGGTTGAGTCTGAGTGGTCGTTGTCTTTAGTATGTCGAGGGCTTCAGCTAGCATTTGAATTTTTTTGTTGCTTTCTCTAGGTTCCGTGTAACTTCTCTTCTTTTTTGGTGGTTGCGAATGTGAAATGGACTCTCTTGGCATGTCTGATTCCTTCACACTATCATTTTCATCATTTCTAGAAACACTGTTACTTACGACGTCGATGTCTACTGCCTGCAACAAAATATATTTTTTAAATTTTCAGGTTCCAACTACTCCAGCGGGGTGGAAAGAAATCTCAAAAAAGTTTGAAGAACTATGGAATTTTCCCCATTGCATTGGTTCTATGGATGGAAAACATGTTATTATCGATGCTCCAATTCACAGTGGAACTGAATATCGTAACTACAAGTCATTTTTCAGCATTGTTATGTTTGCCGTAGTGGATGCGGAATATAATTTTTTATTTGTGGATGCCGGATGTCAAGGCAGAATATCAGATGGTGGGGTATTTAAGGATACAATTTTTTTCAAAAAATTGGAAGCTGATAACTTGGGTTTACCGCTAGCAGAAACTTTAGTTGGAAGAAATAAAGAAGTGCCTTATGTTCTTGTAAGTGACTCTGCATTTCCACTAGCTGAACATATAATGAAACCATATCCAGGAGATTTTCCTAAAGGTTCAAAGCAAAGGATTTTCAATTACCGTTTAAGCAGAGCGCGGAGAATTGTTGAAAATGTTTTCGGAATCATAGCTTCAGTTTTTAGAGTTTTACGTCGACCAATACTTCTCCAACCCGAAAACGCTGAGATTATAGTCATGACCATTGCACATCTACATAAATTTTTAAGAAAAAATTCTGAATCACAAAGATATTACACACCGCTTGGATCTTTCGATCGTGAAGAAGCGGGACAAATTGTTGAAGGATCTTGGAGAAATGAACCAAACACAGGTTCATTACTTCCACTTAGGAATGTACCACGAAGAGCTCCTTTGATAGCAAAACACATCAGAGAAGAATTTTCTGATTATTTCTGCAATGAGGGAAAAGTTCCATGGCAAGATCGATACTGTTAAATAGTATATACCATATGTATAGTTTATAAACTGTATTTATTATTGCATTTATAAAAAATACTTACCATAGAATTAAGTCTTTTTCTTGGATTGTCCCTGTCTCCCAAAAATGCCAGTGCTTCATAGGCAAACCATGTGCTTTGATATATTTCTTGACTGCCTGCAAAAAATAAAAATAAATGGTATAAAAATGGTAACAAAACACAGTATACTGTCTACTCCACAACTAATTTAATTTTTAAGGGTATATTATTACCCAATTGTCTATTATCTATAGTATTGTCAATGTGAATAATTTCGAATTAATAACGTAGTAAATTTAAAAAAAAAGATAATAGCCAAGTTTAAAAAATCGGATTAAGATTTTACCGTAGGTACTAAGTATTTAATTAAGGGATAAACATACCTTTTCCGGTTCCTAGGTGCTTCTTTACTTTCGCTTTCTCTCTGCGATAGGATGCAAATAAACTAATCATTTTATTTTTGCACTCTTCTGCTTCTATCCCCAGAGAGTCTGCAATTTTTCGCCAAGCATCATTTTTTAATGGTTTTTTAAAATATGTAGGGTCTTTCGGATTCCATAAGACTGACTGATTTTTGTACAGTTCAATTAACTCTAGTGACTTTTCTTCACTCCACATTTTAAAAATAACACCTCAACTAACACTAAATACGATTTATAGACGTTATTAATTTATCCCGAACTAGGGCTCGATGTCGCAATAACACATACAACTCGAATCACGTCCAAACGTAGACTGCGAGCTCAGCGCGAGCGCCTTTGTGTTCGGGCAAAAAACCGACATCCGATGGATTCCCTCGAACCATTCGGCGAGCGTTACACGTAATGCTCGCAGTACCGTCCAAACGGAGAATTCGCGTTACATTATACGTTACATTACACGATCCATTACACATGTCTGGACGCGCCTTAACAAAAATCGTTACTGGGTTCTCTAAAATCATCGTATGGGGAAGGTGTGTAGGCGGAGTATTGGGTATCGTCATATTCATTAGCGTAGTCCGTGTTGTATAGGTCTGGTTCACCGTAGTCGGAATAATCGTAAGAATCAGGGGCGACATAATTAATTCGATTGGGAGGATTTTGTCTAAAATTTCTTTGAAAATTAGGGTTTTGGAAATTGGGATTGCTCTGAATTACAGAGGGTCTTGGCGCACTCGCGTTAGGCGCATTTGGTCGTATTACAGATGGTCTGGGAGGATATTGATTAGAATTTTGATGGTAGTTAGATGTAGATGGTCTAACTTGCATAGGTTGATTCGGCCTAGGGTAATTTTGAGGCTGGGGCTGGTTAAACTGTCTTGGGGCAAAACTTGTAGACTGTTGTCTCCGTTGGCATTCATTTGCCAAGTGATCGGGACGATTACAAAAATTACAAATTTTAGGGTTTGGTCATCGATTAACTGAATTTTGATTCGGGTTTGGGGCACTGGCGAATTTTTGTCGTTCCAAATATGAGAGTTGTAACTCTCGTTTGATATACGAAACTGCGGACAAGATATCCGTGGGATGTCCTGATCGCACAACAGGTCCTATTTTTAAGTCTAATCCTGTTAATATACAATTTAAAGTCATCGTTTCGATGAGGGAACTTTGAGCAGATTTTTGCTCGCGATTTAGATTTTGCCTATTCACGGCGAAATGCATTTTGGCTGCATGCGTCTGCAGTCTAGATGCAAAGGTTAGGGGTGATTCGTTGGGGAGTTGGCGCATGTGTTGAAGATCCGCGATTAAAGATGTGAGATCTCTAAGATCTCCAAAGTGCGTTTCTAACAGGGACCGTATGTCTTCCCACGTGGAAGGGTTTCGGCTGTTCACAAGTTCGGCGGCACGTCCGCGAAGTTTGTTTTTAATATGTAAAACGACGAGAAGCCGCTGCTCCTCGACGGCCATTTGATATGCCGTTCGGCACGCGTTGATGAAGGTCGGTAGCAATATCGGGTTTCCATCGTACTCGGGTACAATCAAAAATATTTCAGATAATCTATAATGTTCAATGTTATTCAACGTTATCAGGAATTTCAGCTGGTTGGTAATCATTAGTAGACATTTTTAATGGAAAGTTGTTTCAAAAAGATTCAATAATGTCAAGGGAAAACGCAAAAATATATAAATGTAAAATAGAAAAATACGTAAAAATGGGAAAAAATACGTGAAAATCGACAATATATAGAGTAAATGTGCAAAAATGCAAATAAAAAGATGTAACAATCACACACACAGAGATAAATCTCAAAAAATAGTTAGATTAAAATTGTACGTTACCAAGGGTACATCGGGAGGCAGTCGTGTTCTCCAGGCGGCTAGTGGATCTCTTGCGATGTTTCCAGTAGTCTGTCTGCAGTTGGGTGGCTGCTGCTCGCTGTGTCCCCTGTTGTTTTCCTTCTTCTTGTTGCTTTATAGTTCCTTACTTGTAGTTTTCTTTCTTCAATGGGTTTCTTTCTGCTTAAGGCTCGTTGGTCCTTTTCAGCTTAAAGGATAGGCATCCACCGCACCAGTTAGTATGCACGTGTTCTAATGCGTTGAAGCTGTCCCACTTCTCTGACACCAATTTCTTAAATCATTAGATTTAGAAATAAATTTTTAAAAAATTTTATTTGAGGACTGAAGCTTCAGTCTATATAAAATACAAAGGTTTACAAATGTGACATTTACGGAGTCTAACCGGGTATTGAACAACAGGATATGGCCGCGAGGCCTATTTATACATTCAGAAAGCTGACTAAGAATTAGCAGAAAACAGCAAAGGCACTATTCTAGCAACGGATTAGCGAGAAGTTGTTATCATATGCTGACACATCGTCTGGTGCAACATTGTATAATAACTGCGTAGTTACTATGGCCATATAACATGTATGTTACAAAAAAGTACTTTATTCAGCAAAACATAGTTGTAACCTCTGATTGGCTGGTGTCCTGTAGATAAGAGGTGGTAAAAGCCGCAGGAGGAGGATTACTGGCACTTCCGGAAGATGATGCTGGATTGATGGGGTGAACAGAGAAAAGAGGGGATGTCGGCGAAGATATGTCTGAATAATATGTAGATGAACTAGAAGGAATAGTTGAATAGAGTGTGTTATTTGAGGGACAACGGAAATCTGCGGTGCTATTTTGGAGTTCTTGTATTAGAATATCTTGGAACTTGCTGCGAACTCTTAATTGTTGTAACGGATTTAGTTTTTTTAAATAGGGAAGCAAGGAACGTAAAAATAAGGAATTTTCATCCTCCTCCTGTTCAAGAAGAGCGAGGTTTTTGTTTTCAATCTCCAGCAACTTCACTTCTATATCATTGGCATTACGTGGCCTTTTGGTCTTTCGATGAGATGAAATTTTATTAGAAACAGAGCTCTGTGTTGCTGAACAGTTAGTACTAGCCACTGCTGTTGCTTCTACCACGTCCGCTTGTATCTCCACGTCGGCTTGTGTCTGAGCACTATCAGACTGTAGCTCAATCTCATCGGCATCAGATTCATATTCATTTTGTTGAATTGTGACGTGCGAGTCTTGGACGTCATTTATATGGGGCACATTTCCCACAGTTTGTCTGGAAATAACAGTGTCTTTTAAAAACAATAGATTTTGGAAGTATTGCCATCTTCCCGAGTATACTGCAGCATCTTCTTGCGAGGCACCAGATTTTTTTAGGGATTTTTTTAAATTCTTTAAGGAACTGATCGCGTAAATTGCGCCATTTCTTTTTGGCTTCGTCCTCTGAAAACAAATAGAATTATATTTTCTTTCAAAATCAATAAATAACACACATTCAACGTTAGATTATGCTAGACTCGGAGGATTGGCATGATTATTTGGACGTTACCGTCCTCGGTTTTTTCTTCTCACTGTCACTTTCATGACATGGAATGTATTATATTTTTTTTGTTCTAGGTATTTAGCAACGGGAATTTCATTTCGGCAACTGGCATTCACATTCCGTATATCGAATCATCAGTTGCATGCATAGTTATGGAGGTTTGCAAAGCCATTTGACAATCATTTTGTCAGTATGCCTGTATCAACAATTGAAGATTTTGAGAAGATTGCAAATAAATATTTTCAAACATGGAACTTTCCGAACTGTTTGGGTAGTGTTGATGGGAAACATATTCGGCTTAAGTGTCCAGATAACTCAGGCAGCATACACTATAACTATAAAGGCTTTTTTCAATAGTGCTAATGGCAATAGTCGATGCGAAGTATCGATTTGTAATGATAGATGTAGACGCATACGGAAAAGATAGTGATGCTGGAGTATTTGCTAATTCCGCTATTCACCAAAATATTGTAAATGGATCTTTAGCTTTACCTAACGATAAACAACTGCCTAATTTCGAACAGAAGACTCCATTTGTATTTATAGGAGATGAGGCATTTCCTTTGAAGAAGTATTTAATGAGGCCATTTCCTGCAAGAAGAATTCAGACAGATGCAAATGCCTCATATTTTAATTACCGATTATCAAGAGGTAGAATGACTGTGGAATGTGCCTTTGGAATTAGCTCTGCCAAATTTAGGATTTTATTGAAATGTATTGAAACGGATGTTAACAATGCAGTTCATATTGTAAAAGCAATTTGCCTTTTACATAATATTATAATAGACATGGAAAAAGATACTGGTCCTACAACTTCTGCCAATAATCTCACATCAGCACTACCAACAATGGATCAAAACTTAAGAATTTCTAGATCAAATAATCACTCATGTCGAGAAGCGGAAATTGTCGAAATACTTTTTATCAATACTCTTCCATGAATAAAATTTGAATGTTAAGCTGTATTTAATCTATTAAAACAATAAAAAATCATCAATACTTACTTGAGATTCCCACGTTTCTTGCAACCCAACTCCATTCTTTATCAACAATCAGTCGATCTTTGTAATTTCGATTTCTTTTATTCCACAAAACGTCTTTTTGTTGTACTTCAGCAATAAACGCCTCCATCGCACGTCGCAAGTCGGACGATAACTGCCGGTAAAATCAAACCGTTTGATTTTTCAAACAATGCGTGCACGCAACGCAACGCAAATCGTGCTTACTTGGGACATCTTCATTTGTTTACCGCAGTTTAATCGTGGTCGCGGTCCGCACCGCACGCTACGCATCGCACGCACCGCACTGCCCGTATTTAGCTAGGACACGGCGTAAGTAACTGGCATCCGCAATTAGTCCCTACACATACATCAAAATCGTTTTTTTTTTATATCGAAACAGTCGCGCAGGCAGAAGCCTAAATTCCGGAACACCGCGGCTGCTATGATGATCCCAAAGAAATTTTATTAATACGATTTTTGAACTGCCCAAGGTTAGTAGAACTGGGAAAAGCTTCCTCCCGTAGATTGTTCCACAATCTAGACACCCTCGGGACAAAGGAGCGGTCGTATCGTCCAGTTCTGGATGTACGAAGCCTGACACGGTTAGGATGGGACGCCGAATTCAGGCGGGTCTGTCTGGCAGGCACATCGCGCGGCGGCATCATGGAAGAGAGCTCTGTAGCGATAGAAAAGAGCTAGATCGCCGACGGCCCGTCGGTGCGAAAGAGTCCCAAGACTGTCTGTTAGAGAAGAGTCATCGATCAGTCGGACCGCCCTCCTCTGGACAGCATCGAGCATGAACAATGTAGTCGGGGTGGCAGCACCCCAAATGTGTGAGCAATACTCGAGGCTAGGCCTTATCTGGGCCTTGTATAGAGTGAGAAGGTCATGCGGAGAAAAGTACTACTTAGCATTAAACAAATAGCCTAGCTTTTTCCTAGCAGCTGCAGCTATTGAAGAGATGTGTTCGTGCCAGATCAGGTCCTCGGTGATCTGGACTCCGACCAGCCGAAATGAATGGCTCTTTGGTAGAACTCGACCGTCCATCGAAACTGTATGAGCGCTAGGACGCTTTTTGTTCGTCAAAGTACACTACTGTGTTTTGGAAGCATTGAACTGTACAAGATTGTTGCGTCCCCAAGCAGTGATAGCCTCCAGGTCTCTTGTCAGAGAAGAAGTCGTCGCTAGTCTTCTTTTTTCCAGCTCAGCGGCAGAGATCGGCTTGTCACTCTGAATTCCTGCATGTAGAGTGCTGTCATCAGCGAACCTGTAGATTGGGTTGATCGTGCAGGAAAGGAGGTCGTTGATATGTAAGAGAAACAGTGTTGGAGCCAAGACCGATCCCTGGGGAACACCCGCGTTGACGTTGTGGGATAAAGAGGAGAATCCGTCAATTACGACGGATATCTTGAGGCCAGAGATAAAGTCAGCCACCCATCTGCAAAGCTTTTCTGGGAGGCCGTAGGATGGAAGTTTGCTTAAGAGGGCAGCGTGCCACAGCTGATCGAACGCTTTCGTGATGTCAAGAGCAACGACATGAGCCTCACCATGAGACTGGATGAGTTTACTCCACAGTTGCGTGACGTAAGCTAGGAGGTCCCCTGTGGATCGTTGGTGCCGGAAACCGTACTGCCTGTCGCTAATCAAGCTGTGACATTCGAGATAGTCCAGAAGCTCGCGATTTATGCACCTCTCCATCACTTTACTTATAACAGAAAGCAGAGCTATAGGCCTGTAGTTGTAAGGGTCGGTCTTAGATCCTTTTTTTGGGATGGGCTGTACATGAGCAAATTTCCAGTTTTCTGGGAAGGTGCCGGATTTATCAGATATCTGGAAGAGACGCGAAAGAGCTGGAGCAAGCTCCGCTGCACATCTCTTCAGTACAATGGCAGGAATCAAGTCCGGACCAGAAGCTTTGTTGATGTCGAGCGACAAGAGCACTCGTCTTACGGTCTTATGCCTGAATGTTGCCTCCCGCATAGTGTGGGGAACCCTTTGAATTGACGGCCCTTGGGCGTTGGTGGGGACGTCCACGGTGGAGTTGGCAGCAAAGATCTTGGCTAGCACTTCCGCCTTGGCCTTTGAGTCGAATACAATAGTTCCATCCTGACACGTAAGTGGTGGAAGGCTACTGTGTGATAAGTTCTTTTCAATCTGCTTGGCCAGCATCCAGAAAGACCGACTGCCATTGCGCTGCGACATTACCTTGTGCCTAACTTTTATATCTCGCTGGTTTTTGGCATTGCGAACCGCTTCGTTATATTTGTTTCTGGACTCGACGTCGGCTTGTCTGTTCTCTACACTGGGGTTTTGTAAGTAGGTTCTGTGTGCCTTGATCTTCTGCTGGTGAGCAGTGTCACACGATTTGTTGAACCAGCCGTTGGACCCTGGTTTAGGAACTTTCACTGTGTGAGGGATGTATTCCTCCATTCCGACGTGGATAATTTCGGTTATTGAAGAACAGACAGTCGACGCATCCGCGTCAGTGAAACAGACATCTCTCCAAGGAAAGCTAGAGAAGAAGTCTCTGAGCTCCTTCCAGTCGGCATGTCCATAATGCCAAGTTTTGCGGCCTGTGCGAGTTTCTGCTGCCACAGCGGCTTCTGACCGAAACCTAACCTCCACAACACCGTGATCTGAGTTACCCAGGGGGGACAGGACAGCAGTGCTGTAAGGGGCAGGATGCGTGGTAAGAAAGAGATCCAGTAGGCTACTGGCGTGTGACGAGACGCGGGGGAAAAAAGTAGGGCTCGTCACCAGCTGGGTCAGCCCTTGAGTAAGAGCGAACGCTTCGACTGCACGACCTGCTGCATCGGTCTTATTTGAGCCCAACCAAAGCTCATTATGGGCATTGAAATCACCGAGAAGAACTACCTCTGAAGCGGGGTGATTGATGTTCAGGAAGTCGATCTGGACGGCGAGGTATTCGAGTAGGTCATCCCAGTTATGGTTCGAGGGAGAGCGATAAAGGCAGCAAATAAATTTGGGTGATGTTTTGGAGGTGAGTCGAAGCCACAGAATGTCCTTCCGGTCTGATTCCAAAGAAAGATCCCTGGAGCAGGAAAGACTGCTGCGGACAAAAGCCACAACTCCCCCGTTCTTTCTCAGATTGGAGTGCACCTCGTAGTTTGGGAAGTTGAGATGGTTAATCAGTGCAGTCTCTGAGATTTTTGTCTCCGCCAAGAAAAGCTCGGCGGGACGATTGGATTGCAGGTAGTGATGAACAGCATCAATGTTGCTGTTGATCCCGCAGATGTTCGAAAAACAAATTTTATCTTCGATGTTGTTCCCTTGAGCCCACCCTCCACCCGGACATTCCGAGAGTGGAGTGAGTTTACGTCCGGAGTTTTTAGTGCTCGAGGGATCCATCATCATTAATTTCTTTGTTTTGGTAGATAACCGACTGCATAGCTTAGGTGTGGAAACATGCGGACATTTATAAGACACCCTGGGAAAAGCTAGCGGGTGGTACTGCCTCGGTCGACTGGTCCTTGTCTACCACCTTCTTTGTACGTGTTAGTGATGTTAAATAGACCTAAAGTGGCCCGTTGGCGGACTTGTACCGCCACCCGGCAATCGGTACTGAGGTATTCCTTAACGCGTGCACAATCACTTGGACGGGAAGAAGTTGTATACTGGATACAACAACTTCCGGAACAAGCATTTGCCACGGCCCTCGCTCAGTAGGGCCCAAAATTACCGCCCAAATTACATCTTCAGAATCTGTGCTTTCGAGCATATCGCATTCTATTGACATTAGCGACAAACTGTTCAATCTTCCTTGAAGCATTGTACTTCTTAATTTTTTTTATGCTTTTTAATTTGGAGAAGGAGCGTTCCCCACTGCAGTTAGTTACCATCATACTTAAAAAGATTGTCCTCAATTTTTTTATCTTTCGATAGATGATATATTTCCAGTATACTATTCGAATATATTGGCTTTTTACAGTACCCGGAAACCACACATTTTCATTTGGTTTAGAATAGTCTCTATAATGTACACTATCACCCACCTCAAGTAATTTTGAATGGCCTCCATAGTGTTGAATTTGCTTTTCCGTTTTTTGTTCAACCACTATTCTGTTATTGGGCCCTAGTAAATCTAAACGGATTTTCAAATTTCGGCCAAACATCAGTTGTGCCGGACTATAGCCAGTAGTGGCGTGCTCTGCATTTCTATATTGTAGCAAAAAGTCTAACAAAGCATTATCTAAATTTTTGTTTTCCATATTTGCTTTTTTTAACACAGATTTAATAAGTTTGACATAAATTTCAGCCTGCCCATTGCTAGCAGGATGGTATGGAGGGGACTGTATAGCTCGAATACCGTTTTTTTGTAAATAGTATGAAAATTCTGTCGACACAAGTAGAGGTTCATTATCAGAAACAATTGTGTCGGGTAGCCTCATTCTTGAAAATAACGTAGCTAATACTCTAATAACATTGCGAGAATTGAAAGTTTGCATTTTAAATATCTCTAACCACTTTGTAAATGAGTTAATAACAATCAAGTAGAGTGTGTGAGTGGAGTTTTTGGAGGATTAGTACGCACTGCATTGCATATTGAGCACGAGCTACACATGAACTCCACAGCTTCATCTATTTTGGGCCACCACACATATGACCTAGCCAATGATTTGCATTTATTCATACCCAGATGTGTACTGTGTAGTTCCTCGAGGACATATTGTCACAACTTGCCCGAAACCACTACTCGTATGCCCCATAAGATACAACCCCTCTCTAAATGCAACTCATCTCTTTTAACATAAAAGTCTGTCAATTCCCTTGGGACCCCATTATCTGGCCAGCCTGTTAGACAATACATATAAACTGTATTAAGAGTAACGTCTTTTTTTGTTTCAATGGCTACTTGCTTAAAACTAAATGGAGTATTATTTTCTAAATAAAATACATGACGGAAATCTACATAGTCCATCTTACTAGCTGTGTTTTCATCGGGTAAGCGAGATAAGCCGTCGGCATTTCCATTTTCTGTTGTTTTTACATATCTAATATCGTAGTCATATGATGCTAAGATAATGCTCCAACGCTGTAAGCGACTAGCTGCATATAATGAAATTCCTTTTTTTGCACCAAAAATTGCAACCAGAGCTTTATGATCCGTGATTAAAGTGAAATGGCGGCCGTATAAATACTGATTGAATTTTTTTAACCCAAAAATTATTGCACATGCTTCCCTGTCAATGCAAGAATAATTTTTCTCTGATGGAGTCAAGATTCTTGAAGCATAAGCAATTGGTCGGCTATCACCATTTGGAAAAACATGTGAAATCACGGCGGAAATTCCATAAGCACTAGTGTCGCAAGCTAGCGTTACAGTTTTATTGGGATCATAATGAACCAGTACTCTAGATGAAATCAAATCCCTTTTTATATCATTGAAAGCCTTCTTTTGGATATAGGACCAAAAGAAATGCTGGTTTTCTTCAGCAGCTGATAAAGTGGTTGCAATTTAGAGCTTATGTCTGGTATGAATTTAGCATAATAATTTACCATGCCTAAGAAAGCCTCAACTTCTGTCACATTTGAGGGCGTTTTCATATTAACAATTGCTTCTATTTTTTGTTTATTGGTATGTAAACCATCTTTGTTGACTGTATAGCCCAAGTAGTCCAATTTTCGCACTCCAAAATGGCACTTCTCGAGATGAACAGTCAAATTGTATTTAGTTAACTTCTCGAAAACCTTTATCAAGATTTGAAGGTGTTTCTCTTCGTTTTCAGTAGCTACTAGAATATCGTCGAGAAACACAGCTACACCTTCTAAATTGTTAAAAAGCTGTTCCACTATTTTCTGGAAGATGCCTGGACTCGAAGACACTGGCAGTCGATTATATTGAAAAAGTCCTTTATGTGTGTTTATTGTTACCAGTTTTTTTGATTCGTCGTCTAAAGGAATTTGAGCATATGTCTGTGACAGATCAATCTTACTAAAAACAGAGCAGTTTTTTACAATACTTAGTAAATCTTCAACTCTTGGTAAAGGGTATTTCGTTATGTGTAATTTGGGGTTTAAGGTGACCTTAAAGTCGCCACAAATTCGTACATCACCATCCTTTTTTAAAACGGGCACTATGGGTGTAGCCCAGTCGGTAAATTCAATGGGTATAAAAATACCAACCTTAGTTAACCCTCAACTGGTGTCGTGATTTATTCTATCGTTAACTGCGTCCTGGGGTCTACTGGACCCCATTTTTTTGGTCATTTTTTTTTTGAAAATAAAAAAGTATATGTTATGTTCTTATTTTGTTTCAATGTGTGATCATTTAAGCTGCAATAAAATCATGCAAGCCCATTATTTATTTTTATTAATAGTGAAAAATGCTAAAAAGTGTAACATAATGTATTTTTCATGGGTTTTTGACACAAGAACATAAGATTTTACAGAAAAAATATAAAAATTGAATGATTATTTTTATATTGATTTTTTCGTTTTATATACAGAACAGACAACTAAAACAAATAAACTTTTTAACTAAAATATATTATTTTCAACAAAACTGTGGACTATTTACAACTTACATATTTCTAAATACAATTCTTGCAAACATAGGCCCTGCAGTCGCCGCACATGGGTCGAGAACATTTGCTGCACGACATTTTTGTTTTTTTGTCATTCTTCCGATCACAAATACCACATCTCTTTCGTTTCTGGCCCTGATTGCTTAATTCTCCCCTCTCTTCTTGAGGTAAAGCCTTGTTTAGTACTCTGCTGATACCTATACGAAGCTCCCTAGGTAATCGAAAATTGTATAATCTTACATTGAGATATGGTTCTGCAAGTTGTCTTGCAAGAATTTTGTAAAAGGCTTTTCTCTCTAGCGCTTGGTTGTTTTTATAACATCCATGTAAAATGTGTGCATTGACACCCGCAATATTCAATATTGTGAAAAAAATAGTCATTGGCCATCGCCTAGTTCGCCGATTTGTAGAGTATGTGGTACATTTTTGATCTAGTGCATCCACACCGCATTTTGTTTGATTATAGAAGGAAATTATTTCGGGTTTACCAGATTCTTTGTCCTCACATTCGGTGTGGTGCATTGATGATATTAGCACAACTGCCTTCCCTTTTTTTGGGACGTAGGAGACGATAGTGAAGTCGTTTGTAAAACCATAAATGGAAGATCCTTCAGTTCTTCTCCGATTTGGAAGGAACTGCACAGGTATCTCCTTTTTGTTTCGCTTAAGCGTGCCAACATAGGTGAGTCCTCTTTTTTTTAATTCATTCATGACTTCTATGGATGAAAACCAATTGTCTGCTGTGACATTTCGGTTTGAATTAGCAATCGGACGACACAGTCTCAACACAGATTGTGTTGGTTTCATGAAACGTCTCTCCTCATTCGTTAGAGAAACACCATCACTATCCTTACCACTGTAAATATAACCATTATAGAAATAGTGGGTCCGTGCGTCTGTTAAGGCCATAATTTTTAGTCCATATTTCCGAGGTTTATTAGGTATGTACATGCGGAATCTACATCTGCCGCGAAATCCTATCAGCATTTCGTCAATACAACACAATTCTCCTATCGAATAGCAGTCTTGGCAATTTTTCACAAAACGCTCAAATATCCAAGAGACTGCCGCAGTTCGATCATAAGCTTTACGTGCTTCTCTATCATCTGCATTGTCAAACCTAAAACAAAAGCAATTGGATAAGTCTAAAAATATTCATTTACACTGCTTAGTCAATAAACCTTAGACATGCGAGCAACACATATACTCTTTTCAATGACATAATGGACCTGAATATGTCTCGTCCCGTTCCATCTGTTGCAAACATTTCTTGAAAGTCTTCATCATTTGACTTGAAAACTGCAGCGTAATACAATATAGCGAGAAACGCTCTAAATTCTTCCTTTGTTAGTTCTCTCAGTTCCGTTCGATCAGCGTTACTAAATTTATCTTGGAATATCAATATCTTTTCATTTGTCCGCAGAATTATTTCATTTTCCATGTCTTCTGTGAAAAGATAGCTCCATATTTTTAACGGATCAGCGACATCACCACATTTTGCAGGTCCTTTCAGCCCCGGAAGAACTTTCACCAGATTGTGTTTTTTTGTTCTGATATTCAAATTTGGGTTGGCCGGAACAGCAGACCACTTGTATCGATTTTTACCAAAATAAAACGTTCCGTTCGTCGTTTCCATCTCCTCTTCTTCTTCACCATTAGAATGACTTTTCTGTTGTTCAGCATTGTCCCCCTGATCTTCCATCTCAGAATCAGAGTTATGGTCACTCTCTGGGGAAAAATCTTCGTCTTTGTAGTCCTCATAGTCACTACACTCACTTTCAAGTTCCTCATACCACTGTCGTAGAGTTTCCTCAAACTTAGAGTCCCCAAAACGCACGCTTTTGGAAGAACCCGCCATTTTAAAAATAATACACTATTAGCGTCGTGGTGCCACACAGACCCCAAATGAACTTTACCGCTCGCTGTCCAGAGCAATACTAAAGCAAAGTTGACGTGCGCGCCGGCGTGGCTTATGAGTGCACTAACTTGAAGGTAGATGGCGCGGCCAGGCTTGAATGCTGAATTTGCAAGTTTTACATGGAGTTAAAAAGTTCTGGGGGTACACCAGACCCCACGACGCCACTTGAGGGTTAAATCTTTAAGTTCTGTTTCGACTTTGGCTTTGACAGCTATAGGTAGCGATCTAGGATTGCAATAAACGGGAAATGAATTTTCTTTTAAATACAATTTAGCGCACTCGCCATTAAAGCAACCGACGTCATCCGAAACACCTCCGGAAATTTATTTCTCAATAGTTCTGATGCCCTCATTGAGAAATGCGTACAATCAATATGAAACAAATTGTCTAGAGATATATTAACCTCTTAATCCAATCGCGACCGACTAAAGGTAGTCCGTGACCTTTCAATACATACAACTGCAAATTTTCAGGATTGGAACTATGTTCAATCCTTACATTTACCTTGATAAATCCTAAAATTTCTAGCACATTCCCAGAATAAGATTTCAATTTAAGATCGCTTTCCATCATTGACATAGATGAAAAGTTTTTATAATATTCTGCCTCAGATATGACAGAATAGGCTGATCCGGTATCGATTTCCATATACATAACCACATAATTGATATTTAAGTGAATTTTTAGCGGTTTCTCGTGGTTATTTCCAATTTTGAAAATATCTTTTGAGATAGTTAAATCAGCTACCTCACTTATTTCGCTATCAGATGTTTCATCTGTATCAAGATGGTGCGTGACTCCTTGTTTTGCATTTTCATTTCTATGTTTACCGAAACTATGGTTGAACTTCGCGCACACGGCACTGA
The DNA here is from genome assembly GCA_963669975.1 of Acanthoscelides obtectus. Classification (NCBI taxonomy): domain Eukaryota; kingdom Metazoa; phylum Arthropoda; class Insecta; order Coleoptera; family Chrysomelidae; genus Acanthoscelides; species Acanthoscelides obtectus. Next base: position 1,304,837 of record CAVLJG010000002.1, on the reverse strand, counting down.
CATGCCCCACTATACCGCACCTGTGACATTTCGATTTCCGAAAGAAACATCGGATATCTTCGTGGTTTGATTTCCCACAATGACAGCAACAGCTGGAACGTGGCCCATGGTTACGTTGCCCTCTGCCCGAAACTTTGTGAACTGCTACCATCGCCATCGAAGAAGACTTTGCTTCCTCCACCATGAGAGAATTTTTCTCTGCGGCCTCCATATTTAAGGCAATCCTTACTGCTTTAATGTAATTTAAATCTTTCTCGGTGAAAAGTTGTTGACGAATGCTGTCACTTCGGAGGCCATATAGGAATTGATCAGTTAAGTGGTCTTCCAAACTGTCTCCAAATTGGCATGTTTTAGCTAGTTTTTTAAGTGCAGCTAAATATTGCGCTAAAGATTCGCCGGGCTCTTGCTTGCGTAATCTTAATTTGAATCCTTCTGCTCTTTTGGACGGCTCTGGGTGGAGATGATTTTTAACTAACCTGACCAATGCCTCGTAAGTAATTTCCTCCGGTTTGTCCGGGTTACACAAATCGATCATCAGCTCGAACATTTCTTCCCCGACGACAGCCAACAGTGTATTTACTTTCAATTCTTCTTCGATTTTATTAGCAATGAAGTACTGCTCAAATCTGGAAATGTAGGTATTCCAGTTCGACCCACTTAACTTAAACTCCGACATCCGTCCGATCGACATTTTATTGTTCAATTGGCGTACAACTGCGAACGAAAAAAAATCACGCACAACTATGTCCGTAAAATATTTAACTTTTCCTCGTCGCCAGTGTAATAACTGGGGGTGCGAACCAAACACCATTTACTTCATAACTGGTTTATTTCTAGTCGAGTCGACTTCGACCCACTAGTTGACAAAAAACATACAAACATAAATACGAGTTTATTCCTAAACTCTACAACCTGTTTTCCCATTACATCAATAAACTCATTACAAATATTCGCTGATAAATATGAAATGTTACCTTTTCGAGGATTCCCAAACTTATTTGAATGAGCAGCAAGAAATGGATCAAATTCACTCAGTAACTCCATACATCCCAAATAATTTCCATTGTTGGAAGATTCTGGGATTTCATTGTGTCAAGAATAAAACGTCCGGGATCAATAATCATGTACTCTATTTTCCTTTCCAAAATATTCTGTCCAAAAATACCTCGCACATCGGTCGTAAAAACCAGGCTCTTCTCCTTTTTTTGCGTTCTCCTCTCCCCGCGCCTCTCTCGCCCGACACCACCGCCCGCATTCCTTGTCCCTTGGCTACACGGTAGTACCAGTGGCGCATCAAGAATGTATTTCTAGTTTGAAGATTCATCACATTCGGCCATCCTGCTGCTGTGTCTGTCCTCAGACCCAGAAAAATCAGCATCTATAAATAAACAATCAATCTGATTTATGATGTTGATGCTAAGTTGCAATACAGTAAGGCTTAGCGTGCTGAACTTTGAATGGTTATTCGAATTAATCAACCATCCCAACAGACACTGAAACGTATTAATTTTACAATGTTATGTTTGAGCTTTCACTTGAGCCTAACTTTAGCTGTTTTTCAATTTATCCTTGATTGGCATTTTGACGTACAATTCATACTCTCTTTTATTAATTTATAACAAAGTATAGTTAAAACTCTAATTATATTAATTTAACGGACAACAAAACGTCCCTAAGTAATTCTGTTGTATGAGCCTTCCTTCATCAAATTATGTTGTTGTTTGAGCTTACTCTATCTTAACAGACAACAAAATATCATAAACTGCTTTTGTTGTTTGAGCCTACTTATCTCAACAGACAACCAAAATATCATAAATTGCTTTTGTTGTTTGAGCCTACTTATCTCAACAGACAACCAAAATATCATAAACTGCTTTTGTTGTTTGAGCCTACTTATCTCAACAGACAACCAAAACATCGTAAACTGCTTTTGTTGTTTGAGCCTACTTATCTCAACAGACAACCAAAATATCATAAACTGCTTTTGTTGTTTGAGCCGACTTATCTCAACAGACAACCAAAACATCATAAACTGCTTTTGTTGTTTGAGCCTACTTATCTCAACAGACAACCAAAACATCATAAACTGCTTTTGTTGTTTGAGCCTACTTATCTCAACAGACAACCAAAACATCATAAACTGCTTTTGTTGTTTGAGCCTACTTATCTCAACAGACAACCAAAACATCATAAACTGCTTTTGTTGTTTGAGCCTACTTATCTCAACAGACAACAAAACATCATTAATTTTTTTTTCTTCGTTCCAACAGATATTAAAGCAGATAAACTTTAATATTTGGACCCTCTTTAAGCAATATAACATTTTATACCTACCACGTAGTAAGATCCATGGTTTCATCTTATCTGCAGCAACTACAGTCTTATATCTCTTGTAGTTTTCTCTCAGGTCAACAACCTCGTATCGATCGTTATAGAGAACCTTCGTCACTTTAAAAGGTCCCTTATATTTCGGCACCAATTTTCTGCTGGCACCAGTACACGGTGCATCCGTCTTCAACACCATGACGACATCATCCACTAGATACTTTTTAGCTTGTATCCTAGCCTTGTCAAACCTCTCTTTCTGCTTTTTCTGCTCTACAGACAATCTGTGTTCAACAGATTTCCTAAGTGCCTTCAAGTCACCTCGCTCTAGCTCTCGTTTCACTGCACTCAAAACATTGCCTTCGGATAGGCTATGTCCCTTGAATCCAGCCAATAACTCCATTGCAGTCATTCCAGTTGCAGTATTAAAAGTTGTGTTCATCGCATATTGCACCGGTTTGACAAACGTATCCCATTTGTTTTCAGCAACGCCTGCCGATGCAGCTCTCAAAGAATTGAGAATTGTGCTGTTGTAGCGTTCACATTGTCCATTAGCCCGCGGCGTGGAGACAGCATTTAAAATATGTCGAACACCATAGTCTTTACAAAAATTACTAAAACTAACCGACGTAAACGCAGTGCCCCTATCCGAGATTATACGATTCGGAGGGCCGAAAATATACATTATAGTAAGTAAGGCCTTAACAACTAACTTAGAACTAGTGTCCTTTACGGGTTCAATGAAACAAAACTTTGTAAATCCGTCAACAATAACAAAAATATATTTATTCCCTTTGATACTCTTTTCAAATGGTCCAAGATGATCGATGTGGATAGTGTGAAACGGTATGGGAACCTTTTGTATCGGATGAAGATATCCTTGTTTCTTTCTACTTGGCTGTTTATAGTAGAGACAATTTAAACACGCTCCAACGTATTTCTTCACAAAACGTCTCATACCAGCGAACCAATAACTCTCCTGTATTTTTTAAGCGTTTTTCCAATCCAAAATGACCATTCTCGTCATGACATAACCGACAAATTTGCCATCTACATGATTTGGGTACCACCCAAGCTATTTTGTCCCCTAATTTTCGATATAGTTTACCCTCTTTAATTTTATACAATTCGAAATATTGTTTCATACTTTTCTCCTTTGGTTCGTCTTTAAGAATTTTCATTATTCGACTGGTTTGCTCATCTTGTAGCTGTGCTGCTATAATCCAGTCGCCTTCAGTGACGTCGATAACTCTGACATCCAAATATTCCTTGACAGGATTTCTGCTAAGGGCATCCACATGCCCCATTTGGGTTCCATGCCTATGTATGATGTCGAAATCGTAGTCCTGAACTTGAAGCCACCATCTCCCTACTCTCGGAATCAAATCTCTCTTACTGAAAGCTGTCCTCAATGCGCTACAGTCGGTAACTATCGTGAATTTTATTCCAAGCAGATAAACTCTGAACCGTTGTAACGCTAACACTACTGCTAAAGTCTCGAGCTCATAAGAGTGGTAGCGTCGCTGCTCTAGGGTGGTCTGCTTGCTGAAGTAAGCTATCACATATTTTTCATTATCCTTGAGTTGTATAAGAATTCCTCCAAACCCAGTACAGCTTGCATCCGTATGAAGTTCTGTTCTAAGCTCAGGGTTATAAATAGAAAGAATTGGTCTGGTAGCTAGCATTGATTTTATTTTCGTAAAAGCAGTCTCTTGTGAGGAGGTCCACTCGAACGGGGCATCCTTTTTTAATAATCGAGTGAGAGGTTCTACTTCTCGAGCATAGTCTCTCACGTACTTGCGAAAATATCCGGACAAACCAAGAAATTGTCGAACCTCCTTGACGTTTGTCGGTGATTTCATACACATTACTGCCTTAGTCTTTTCTAATTCTGGTTTTACTCCAGTCTCACTAATTTCCTGGCCCAAATAATTAATGCTACTATAGAAGAAGTTACATTTGCTTAACTTCAACGTCAAATTGGCTTGTCTCAATACATTTAGTACAATTTTTAATCTGTTTAATGCCTCTTTAAAATCACGTCCCGGTATTATCAAATCATCTAAATATGCGTGAACAATTTTGTTCAAATGACCTTTAAAAACATTGTTAATTAATTTTTGAAAAATGGCCGGAGCATTCACCAAGCCGAACGGCATTCGCAGAAATTCATAGTGGCCGGTCGGCGTAATGAATGCCGTTTTATCGATAGAGTTAGCAGCCATCGGTATTTGATAATACCCAGACGCAAGATCAAGCGTAATAAAATATTTATGACCCCCCAGCATGTCAATTTGATCTTCAATCAATGGTAATGGGAATTTCTCTTTGATAGTAATCATGTTTAAGCGTCTAAAGTCTATACACATCCGATAATCAGCTGTTTTCTTTTTAACAAGTAGTACTGGACTAGCATACTGAGAGCTAGATTCACGTACGATACCATTAATGAGTAACTCTTGCAACAAATCATTTAAAATATTTTTTTCTTGAATTGACATGCGATATGGGTTATAAATGACTGGTTCCTCCGTTTTACATTTAATACTCATTTCTACTAAATTGGTTTTTCCTAAATCCTTTAAAGTAAATGCGATCGTGTCGCTATACTCTTTTAAAAGACTATAAACGTTGTCCTTTTCTCCCTGAGAAATATTACCAAAATTTATTTTATCATACTCAATTATTTTCGTAGTACCCTGTATATCGCTCACGGTAGAAACATTTTTAAAACGCAAGGTGTCGCCGGCTTTATGCATGACAACATGTGGCTGATTTAAATAATCGCAACCAATAATCACATCATAAGTTAAGTATTTATCCGCCAAAACGAACGCATTTACTTCGCCGGTTGATTTGTCGATATTTACAGTGATTTTGCTGATTGTGTAGCAAGATATCATGTTACCCATAAAACATCGTAGTCCTACACACTCCTTTGTTCTAGTTAGCCGCATCTTTAAACGTTTTGCTAAAGACTCTTTAATTATTGTGCAAGAACTACCTGTGTCAATTAAACAATTTTCAACTGGACTTTGGTTTATATAAGCAGTAACTAAAGACATATTATTCTTTCTGTTCATAATTACAGACTTCGCAATCTGATTACATTCATTTTTCTTGCTCAGTCTACACTGCTCTGAATAATGGCCAACCCTTTTACAATTTTTACACGTTATTATAGGCTTAGGACAATTTTTTACAATATGCGGACCATTGCAATTATAACACGATAGTACTCTGCGTTTACTGCCATCCTTTCCTTCCAATTTTATCACCTCTTGTTTAACTTTTGACGTGCCTGGAGTCGGTTTAGTAGCAATATGTTTTTGCCTATTTATATCTATAATACTATCTAAATAGTTAGCCAACGTACCTACCGATTGAAAATTCGCAGCTCTAGCTGCTAGCTTTACATTTTCATTGTTTATCCCTTCAATTATACAATCTATAATATCTACATCATTAATATGCAAATTTAATTTTGTAATTTTTGCATATTTTTCAAAACAATAATCACTGAATTTTTGATTAGGTAAATGCACATAATTTGCTGCCTCCTTAAACAATTTTCCAAAGTTCCTAGTCGAAGGGAATATTTCTAAAAGCATCACTTTCATATTACACCATCGAGTACAGTGATTGTTTAACGAATCATACCATTTCCGAGCATTTCCACGAAGTCTGCTTGTTGCTAATTTAATTGTCAATTGGTCATCCCACTGGTATAACTCACGCAACTGATCAACCTTGTTGACCCAGTCTATACATTGTCTATTTGAGGGGTTAAACTCAGGTATTAGCGATTCATCGATATTTAAACTACTGTATGCAGTACTTACAGGTTGCTTCTCTAACAACTTGTTTTTGAATTTGAGTTCTTTTCGTAAACGTTTTACTCGCCTACGATGTCTCCTTCCATCGTCCGTCGAAGAACTTGAACTGGACTGGGAGCTAGAGGATGAACTAGAAGAACTACGCCTTTTCGTCTTCCCCATTTTGAATCACTCACTTGTAGAACTTGTACGGCACGTGAATAATCCCACTTCTGATTTGTCAAAGAATAAAACGTCCGGGATCAATAATCATGTACTCTATTTTCCTTTCCAAAATATTCTGTCCAAAAATACCTCGCACATCGGTCGTAAAAACCAGGCTCTTCTCCTTTTTTTGCGTTCTCCTCTCCCCGCGCCTCTCTCGTCCGACACCACCGCCCGCATTCCTTGTCCCTTGGCTACACGGTAGTACCAGTGGCGCATCAAGAATGTATTTCTAGTTTGAAGATTCATCACAATTGTCACCGCGAAACGGAATCCCTCTCGAAGCCAAACATGTTACAACAGATATAATTCTCTTAAGTAGATTTCTCTAGTATTCCAATTCTTTTTGATATTGCGATAATAAATCTGTATCTACTGTACCAACCGTTTTACTCCATGCCAGATATGCCATCATAGTGTGACGATAAATAGTACTGTTAGCGCCATCTGTTGGGAGAGGCTCTGACTCGCCAAAGCTTCGTGGTCGATCTCTGCTTTTACGCGAACCACGACTGCACAAGCCGCTTTGCGGCTTCTGTGAGGACCGTGGCAGTGACTAACCTTCTATATCGACGCGAAATGACCTTCAATATTCTAGATGCCGCTTTGTGGTTCACCAGACCTTTCTCAAAGCAGCAATGGGGACTATATATAACTCGGCGGCCGGGAGATGGAAACAGAGTACGGAGAACGGTATGTAGCAGAGCGGAGTGGAGTACAGTTCAGTCAATGCCGCGACATAAGAATTAGTCAGCCATAAATAGTGGTGTATACAAATATTCTATCTAGCCAAGATAAATAAATTAGTGCATTTCTTTTTGTGGAATCCAGTGTTTTAATCCGCACACAAAAGAACCCAGGAAAACGCTACATTGGTGTCAGGTGTGGGGTGTGGATTATTGGACATTTAGTGAAAATAAATCGGACGATTAGTGAAGGAAGAAGGGCGCGATTGGTTGATTTGAAAATTGCCGATTTAAAGAGAGAGCTGGAGGAAAGAGAGTCCGACCTTGCTGGAAAGAAAGCAGAATTACAGGGGCGGCTTCGCCAAGCACTGATTGAAGAAGGCGAGGATCCGGATAATTTCATTTTTTACCGGTGCAGGGGATATCGATTCAATGCTGCAAAACCTTTTGACTAAACTAGAAAATAGGCTCGTGGAAAATTGAGCCAACCTAGAAGGAAAATTCTTCGAAAGTACAGCCAAATTAGAAGACAACTCTTTGGAAAATACTGCCAATTTAAAAAAAGAATTGGATGACAAAATTATGGAAAAATGTTGCGAGCTGGAAAAACGGATTTTAGAAAATTTGGAAAGCAGAATTAGGACGCCAGGACCTAAATCCGCCAGTAATGCTTCTCCAAATTTTGAATTTACCACTTTTGCTGAGTGTGTCGCAAATGGTGTTCCAACTGGTAGGTCCTTTAATTTTCACTGCTTTACGGTCTGCAATCGAAGATGCCGCATTAATTTTTGCCAAATCCATCTATAACAAAATTGAGTCGTCTTTTACTACTTTGAAGCATCAAACGAAATAAACGTACTAAACAAAAATGAAGGCGAGAAACATTCATTATCTTACACGAACACTTCAAAAAAATACACATAGTTGCACTTAGAGACATAAAAAGGAAAAATATTAAATAAAATAGCACACTTACTTACTTTTACTTCGCTCCTCTCTCTTGTAGTACTTTTGTACTGTAGTTGTTGTTGTAGCGTTGAATGTGAAAGAATGATACCTACTGCATGCGCTCGTTCAATATAAATACCATGACCGATATGACGCAAGTGCATTTTGCATATAATTTCTTAGTAATCCATGAATACATCGTTTGTCCGGAAACTCCAGATATATCGTTTAGATTATGCCTCGTTTAAAAATCGTAAATACATTTATGACTAATATGATGCTTAACAGTATAATCGATATGTTGAGCGGTGTGCTGTCACTATTTATAATGTTGTGTGTGTGTATGTCCCTGCGACAGTGGGTCTAGCACGATTTTTAAGGACACGTCTTGCTATATTCGATAAGATCTCTGTGTCCCTATAAGCGACCCCCACACACTTTTCACGTGAATGGGGCTTGTCTCGATCTAACGATATACTGTCTTCGGCCTCGATATCGACCCCCTTGTATGTGAAGATACCAGCGCACCATCCAGGTGCGACATCGGCGCCATCTAGTGCTGAGAGGCACAACTCTCACACCTCCCTGTATGTGGATCACTCTTCGGCACATGATCAGCGCCATCCTATAGACAGGTGCGACAACTCGACACATGATGTGTGTGTGTGGCGCCATCTAGCGGCGAGATCCGCAACTCATCAATGACACTTACAGATTCCGTTTGTGTAGCGCCATCTAGCATTGAGATCCTCAACTCGTCAATGACACGTGACGTTTGACAGATGACGTGTGTGGCGCCATCTTGCGGCGAGAAGCACAACTCATCAATGACACATGACGTTTGACAGGTGTGGCGCCATCTAGCGGCTAGGTCAATGACACATGATGTTTTACATTCCGTTTGGTTTGTGAAGCGCCATCTAGCGGCGGGATTTGGAAGCGACCTATACAGGGAAATCAATTTGGATGGGGCGAAAAGGAATTTTGGCTCTTACCTTCTACTCCTATCTTCTTGGAAGGCGGCAGGCAGAAGCAAGTGGCCAACTTCTCGCTCTTGGGCAGTGGATTCTTCGTTCGTTGCTGTAGGTCGATCGCCAAAGGGATGATACCCACGTTTTCACGAAACCGGTCACGATGCCTTGAATTTTCGGAAAACCGCGTCAAATCCTACGGATGACTGCGCCAGATATGTTGCCGAAATGGCCGTTAGGGTTTTTTGAAAACTTTATTTTTACTTTACTACAAATATAACTTGAAATATTTTACAATGGATAAAATGTACAATACGACGAACAAACGAGGAATCTTCGGAAAGCATGAAGAACCTCTATTTGTCATCTCGGGCTTGGATGCTTTCCTCAGCATTTTCTTCTTCCACGTGCATGCTTTTCTGCATCATAACTTACAGATAGTATGTATATAAAAAACCTCTACTTTGTAAGTAGGATATAAGAAAATGTTTTATAATATTTTCCTCTACTATAATATTTACTATAGAGAAAAGGTAGCATATACTACGTACCTTAGATCCATTGAAACGTAAATTAAAACAATCTGAATAAAACGATCGTGAAATAAAACTTACCAATGCAAGACTCCTCATTTTGACGAAGACAGAACCCGTATGCGACGTCGATAGTTTTCACCTGGGTTTTTGCAAACTCCCAGTAACCCATCATGATTAGGAGATACTCTTCTGGATGACCGAGGAGACCGAGAATATTGTAATGAAGGCGAATTAATACCACTAGTAGAGGACGAAGCGTAACTCAGTGAACGAGGAAGACGTTGTTCTTCCAATTTTCTGATCTTATGCTTTAACTCTTATCCATATCACTATCACAACGACTTCTTTTCGGCATTTTTAGCAATGTTATACACACAAAGAACGAATTATTCGTAACGAAGGAAAACAAGGACAAAACGTAAACATTTGGTGTGGCCAACACACTGCGAAGGAGTGATTGTAAGAGCGGAGCTTGGGCGGGTGTCGGGACGGTTTGTCGTTTTTTTGTCTTTACAGTGTGTGGCCTGCGCTCTCGCTGGGATACTACATATCTGTATTTACGAGTCGAGACATGAGATATAATAAAGTTAGTTAGTTGATCAATAATTAAATTCATTAGTGTCCCTATGATTTTGGAATTGAAGTCGTGGATACCAGTACTTTTGGAATTCTTCAAGAATGTAATAGCAGAATTAACTCGATTGAATGAAATTTCTTTAAAGGAGAAACAATCTATGTTTTTGGTGTGAACTAAGTAATCTAAAGCTGGATCCAGACCAAGCGCGCTGCGCCGCGCTGCGCTGCTCTGCGCTGTTCCGCGCGGCACTAAGTAAATTCGATGCAGAGCGGCGCAGAGCAGCGCAAAGAAAATTTTTGGTTCGTCATTGTTCCAACTGGCTCGCGCGCGTTTTGAATTAACATGGAGTATTCCAAAAAAGTAAAAATTGCTGCTGCTATTATTATTATTAATCAAAATTTAAAACAAAAAAGCCAAAATAGAAAACGACGACATTGGGTAACACCGATGCTTAAAAATAGATCAGTTTATAGTGGAACAAATCTATTAAGTGACATGTTCATTGGTGATATCGGACAATTCGAAAATTTTTGCCGTATGTCGTCTGCGGATTTTGAAATATTATTAAATTTGATTGAGCCTGTAATACGAAAGAAGGATACAAACTACAGGGAATCTATTTCTCCCAAAGAAAGATTAGCTGTAACTCTACGCTTCCTGGCCATGGGAGATTCATTCGCCAGTTTAATGTACCTTTTCAAAATATCTAAACAAAGTATTTCAACTATAGTTATTGAAGTTTGCCGGGCTCTTAATGAAGCATTAAAACACCAAGTTCAGGTAAGTCCCCTTTATTTAAAATTCTTTCTATACACTAAAATTTGAAAGAAAACTTTGTGCTGTGTCATATTGAGGCGTTGAAGGTTGATCCATGTTATATAAAGACACAGACTGAGTTGTACCTGGTTGTGGAGGAATAGGACTGGTTTGAGGCGTACCAACAATTGAAGAAGCGTTGCTTGAGGAGTATACATTTTGATATCTATACCTGTGCAGCTCATTGAACGTTTCCATCTCAGCTTCAAAGATCAAGTTATTGATTTTATGGATAAGGATAGCTCTACTTCTTTCATTTAATTTTCGCAGCTTATTAGCGACATGCTCTCCATATACTGAGCATTCATCGCGACTGGACGCAGGTTCGCTTGAAATGCTATCGATGATGTCATATGCTTTACTCAATCTACGGTCTTCTGTTACCATTTTACGTTTAGGATTTTCCTTTGGGTAGACAAATATCTTTCTTTTGGCTATTGTATTTGTTCCATTGCTTTGACAGGAGGATTTAATGACATTTTCAATAGATTGCTCAGTACTTTGTTTTTCACTTTGTAGTTCACTTTGATCATTGGTATCATCAACAGAAGGTTGCAAATTATCTTGCGAATTTTCTTCATAGTATATCTGCAAATAAAGAAAATATTTTTATTTATTTTTTTTCCAGATGCCAAATACTACAGAAGGGTGGCTACAATGTGCTAAAGAATTTGAGGAGCATTGGAATTACCCGCATTGCGTAGCCGCTATGTATGGGAAGCATGTGATGTTACAAGCACCCATAAATAGTGGCAGCGAATATTACAATTATAAGTCATATTTTAGCATTGTGCTATTTGCACTTGTGGATGCGAATTATAATTTTATTTTCGCTGATGTGGGTACTCAGGGTCGTATATCGGATGGAGGAATATTTAAACATAGTCTAATATGGAAGAAAATACAAGAAAACAGTCTGAGTTTGCCAGAATCAAAAGAGCTTCCTGGGCGGGAAAAACGTATCCCTTACGTCATACTGGGTGACGAAGCATTTGCTCTACATGAACATGTAATGAAACCCTATTCTGGTCTTTATGAAAAAGGATCGAAAGAAAGGATCTTCAATTATCGATTGTCAAGAGCACGGCGAGTTTCAGAAAATGCGTTTGGAATACTTAGCGCAGTATTTAGAGTTTTGAGAAAACCCATGCTCCTTGAACCTAACAAGGCTAGAGATGTAGTACTGACGACTATGTATCTACACAATTACTTAAGAAAAAGTAAAAATTCGAGAAATACCTATACACCTGCAGGAACTTTTGATAGTGAGCTAAATGATGGGACAGTTGTTGCTGGAAGCTGGCGGAGGGATGATGTAAACCAAACCTCAATGTGCAGATTAAAAAAAATACCAAGGAAAAGTCCATCAAATGCTCAAGAAATACGAGAAGTATTTGCCGAATATTTTTTTACAAACGGGCGTATACCTTGGCAAAATGACAGTGCTTAAATAAATAAATCATAATCATAAAAAAAATATTTGTTTTTACTTACTTCTTCTGTATTAAGAGTGTCCTTTGGTGTGTCCTTTTCTGACAAAAAATGAAAAAACTTGAATGCAAACCAATTTGAGATGTAAATATCTTCCCGCCCTAAAAGTGTTTACAAGATATAGTGTGCGTCTTTAGTATAGAGAGCACAGCATAGAGAGTATTAAAGCTAGCTATTTACTCCTACCTTTTCCAGTGCCGGTCGATTTTTTCATTTTTCTTTTTTCTCTTCTATATGAAGACAATAATGAAGTAATTTTAGATTTAACAGCATCAACATCGATTCCCATGTCCAAAGAAATGTTGGTCCAAGCATCATGCTTTTTAGTTTTAATGTGATATGTGTTATCTTTGGGATCCCACAATTCCGGTTTTTGGCGATATAGGTCTATCAATTTTTCAATAGCCCCAAGTGTCCATTCAATTGAAGCACTCATTTTTTATTTCACTTCAAAAAATGTTTGCAAAACTTTATAAACACCTAATTAAATGACCAGCGTACGTTTTCACGTCCAAACCAAACAAGCACAAACATATGTTTTTCTTTGATGTACCGACAACTGCCGGATCGCGTTCGCGCTTGTTCAGAGCAGCGCAAATCGGCGCGAATCTGCGCGGGTTGTCGTACAAACCAAAAGCGCTGCTCCGCTCTGAACTGATTTGAACGGCGCGGCGCGGAGCAGCCATCAAGATTGGATGGAGGAATGTTATCAATAAGTTTCCATGCTATACTTGCAGAATAAAAAATAAATTCGCTAGCATTTAAGGAGGTACTTATATTTTTTCTTATTCGATGCAGTCCTAGGATTTAATAGTATTACATATCGCTAGATGCTTATTACTTGAGTTACTTATATAAGAATCATATGCTTGTATTTTAGTACTGTTTATAACTTGTCGATATTGCGTTTTATAATCATTAACATCCTGCTTGGTCACTATTTGCGGGTTTACTTTATGCCAATCCATGAGGAGCCTCAGATGGTTTCTAATGGCACGTAAGTTATCGTTAAACCAACCAATGTTCCTTCCAAAGACACGTGTTTTATATGGCAGGCATTTTTCGACCTTACTACTGATTTGACTAACAAATTTTTCAATTGTTTACTCGACATTATCGTTTTTATCAATGAATGACCACTCGACATGCTCAATTTCATTATAAAGAGAAAGAGACCTTCATCGGTAATTGGCCTAAAAGAAATTCTTTGATCGTTGAGAAGTTCTTAGTTTGTTCACAAGTGATTTCAATTGCTAGATGGTCAGACAGATCAATCACGCTGACATCGGCACGCCTGCCTATGCTTGCTAATATGTTGTCCAGGCTGTTATGCTTCCTAGTGTTGCAAAAGCTTGATTCTGGCTTGTAACCTATTAGTTCAGTAACAATAACTTTACCTTCAGACAGCCAATGTTTATTCAAGCGTAGCACATCATCCTGGTTGTCCGATGCTAATACTGCTAAATCGTCTAATTCATGATGCAAAGAGTGTATGTTCAGATGTAAGAGATTAAAATTGCTAGGAATTTGGAGTATTTTTAGATATATTATTTTTATTGTGTACGAAAAAACTCGGAAGTAACTGAGCTATTAAAAGATATTAGCTTATTTGTATTAACTACTTTCAGATCGACATTATTGATTCTACTCTCAGTAAGAATGTAATTACATATGTATCAGTCTGATTAAAGCATTTTTTCTAGCTTGTACATTTTATCGAAAGTTTATTGATGTGTTTCGGTTTCTGTATGTAAATATGACAATTGAATTTCTCATAAGTTCTTCAATTATTTCGCCTTGTGAATGGTTTCTATCAGTGAGTATATGCAGGTTCGTAACTTTACTTCGTGGAAGCAGGTATCTCAAGCTATTGCAGAGTTGTCTAGAATCTGAAATATTTTTTCACCATACTGATAAGAGTTTCCAAAAAGAGCTGAAACAAAATCTGAAAAATGTATGTTAGGCTTCACCACACCTTCTTCAATAAAATCTCTCTGTGACAAAAAGGAAAATACAATAAAAGATGCATGGTTTGCAAATTCGTCGCCGATGACTAACACTTTAGATTTATCACTTTCTGCTTGCTGTGTTTGTACATCTATCTGTTCACCAATCTCCGTTAAGACACTGTCACTCTCTGTGACATTGCTTCGTTGAGCATCGATAGGTAGAACATTTGCTGACGTTTTGGATATGATCGATGTCGATATACTCGTATTATGACATACTTCGCTCTCTGTGCTGGCGCTAGTGCGTAGTCTCTCTTGCAACTCCTTCTTTCTTGAAAGTCTTATGCCCGTATTTATAAAGCTTACTTGAGGCTTACTCAATTGTGAGGCGCCCTTAAGTCGAGATTTCACTTTTATAGTCGACTTGTCTGTCATGAGGGACCCTTAAGTTTCTATCAAACTTGAGGGAGCATCAAAGGTACCTTGGGGGCTCCTTCAGTTTAATATTTGGTACCTATTTTAATGTATTTAACATTTTGTGTTTAGAAAAATAATGGATATGGACAATTTTCTTGATTTTATCGAATGGGTAGAATATGTGGAAGAAGCAGGTTCAGCAGGAAGGATTCCCAAACGTTACATAAGAGATGCGCAGAATCCTTTTGAATTCTATGAAGATGTTGAATTCAGACGACGGTAGGGTAGACCGGTGAAATACGCCCCACATTTTGGAAAATGGAAATCACCAACATAATAAACCAATTTTTTTATTCATTAATACAAAAACAAAGCAACTAAACATCGTTTTTCTCTAATATAAACATAATTTCTCACTAAGGTTAAGAAAAGTTACAAACAACCAAACTTAAAAAAAAAAGCATTTGGGGTGTATTTGCCCGAAACTTGTGAAATACGCCCCTAGTAGAAACTTAACGTTTTTTCGTGGCACAAAGATTACACATGTTTGTGTGGTTCGTGCAGGTTTCATGTAACCATTTACTACATGCTTCACATTGAATCCAGTCAACCTTAGATTTGGTGGTGTAGTAGTATTCGCGACATTCAAGGCAGTAATCATCAGTGTCATCAGATAAGTCTTCAGAGGAGCTAAAATGTGGTTCAGTTTCCGACGAAGACGAACTTGATACATTTTGTTTTCTTTTAACTTGTTTAACGCAGGCTTTCCTCCTAATTTTTTTCTCATTTTCGCTCGGCTTTTTTCGTTTGTCTTTTTTATCTTGAGCTTGTTTTTTTTCTCTGAGAATACTCGTCTTTTAACCCGATTTTCAGGAGACGTCAGTTCTAAAGCATGTTGTTTCCTTTTCGGAATTGTATTAGGTATTAGAGGAATTGGCTTATCTTCTCTTAAAAATTTTGAAGGAGTTTCTTTTTCTTCTAAATTTAATGAAACTTCTGAGGCTTCGTTGGAGGTTTGAGAATCGGTAGACATATCAGAAACACCCATGTTTGTATGTCCAGGAGAGAAGGAAGTAGAAGGTTGAGCTTTATTTGGCCCTGGAGTTAAATTAGAATGATTTGATGTTGAAGGAAGAGCTTTATTTGCGCTAGCGGCTGAGATACTGGCGTCCGAAATGGAGAAAAAATGTTCTGGAATGGCCTGAGGATTGTATGGATAAATACCACAAGCTCTGAACCCAGATGTGGCATTCGCGACGGTTGCCGCTTTTCCCCATGCATTCCCAATTAATCTCGAAATATTTATTCTGGATAGCTTTCTATTTTTATTTTGAATCATCCAGTTTTTTGCTTCTTGAAAGAAATAAGTTTTAAGTGGCTTAAAAAAAGACCTGTCCAAGGGTTGAAGAGTTTGTGTCGTATGACTGGGGAGACATAAAATAACTACTTCATTTTCATTAGCTAAATCTAATAGCTCAATAGCATTACAATGGGATGCGTGCCCGTCCAATATTAATAAGGCTTTCCCATTGCCTTTTTTTGGCAAAAAGTAATCTTTAAACCATTTTAGGAATAATTCTGAATTAATGTAGGATGATTTTGGATTCATTAGCACACCGGATCCGGGAGGAAGACCATCCAAAAATTCATCTTTTTTGTTCTTTCCTTTAAATATTAAAACAGGTGGCAAAAAGTAACCTTCTGCGTTGCAGCATGAAACTAAGGAAATATTTTCTCCTCTTTCTGATGTTGTCAATGAATAAACATCTTTTGTCCCTTTAGTTGCTACTACTTTCCCAGGCTTGTTGTTAATCTGAATGCCTGTCTCATCGACATTGAATATTTTATCTGGTTTATTAAGCAAGTTATTTTTTATGATGACATCGCGCAAAAGAGTAAAAAAATTGCTAACATCTGTTCTGTTCATTCCTGTTGCCCTAGCTAGTGAGAGCCCTTCTGACTTTCTGATACTAAGCTCTCTATTACGTCGCAAAAACCCTTGAAACCAATCATCCCCAGCTGATTTGGCTTCTCTGGAAAATCGGTGATTTAAATGAAGCTTCTCTGCAAATGAAAATGCCATTTTTTTAACAGAAGTAGCATCTGGTGCAAAGCCAACTCTTTCAAGGGCCTTTATATGTAAGACCAGCCTTCTTTCGTGTTCTATTCCTATTTCTGGACAACGGCCTAAGCGTACTTTTGAAGACTTGGCGATCAAATGCCTTCGTAAAGTACGAGATGAAATCCCATACGCTCTACTTGCTTCATTTGTGCCCATTTCTCTTGAAATTACCTTTTGCATAGCCTCTGCCAATGCTTCTTCACTAAATGAAGCACGGGTGGTTTTGCGAACATATACTCTACCCATATTCTGTAAACCAAAAGTACCTAAATTAACTAAAACTCACACCATTGGGTGGGGCGTTTTACACGAATTTTACTGGGGCGTATTTCCGAAACGCGGGGGAATACGCCCCACCGGTTATCAAGCTAACATGAAATGCAAACCGAGGCGGAATTGGCGCAATTTATAGGTTAGAAATGGTGTTTGTCTAAAGTGATCCCAAAACTATAAAAATTTTGCAAGACATTCTAAAATAAAACAAAAATATTACATACCTTAAAATTTTATGGGCTCTAGATGACAGTAATGCATATTTTTTTCAAATAAAACGCAATAAATTGGCATAAACACACACGGCCGACTTTCTGGAGTATGACAGCAACGTAATGGCGGTGGCTAAGGTAACTGCTGCCGGACGTAATTTGTTACGGTGACACTGGGGCGTATTCCCCGGTGAGGCGTATTTCACCGGTTTACCCTATAGATTTTCAAAATTTATAGTGAAAGATCAAATTTTGCCACTTGTGAATGAGGCCTTGCAAAAGAATTCAAACCGTGGTTTACCAATACTTCCAATTTTACAACTCTTAGTTTCTCTACGGTTTTATGCTACAGGAAATTATCAGGTATATTTCCAATACATCAAATAACATTCCCAGTATTAAATATAGTAATAAACTATGTTTTGTAGGAAGTTGCTGCAGACTTTCGAGGTATTTCCTAAGCCTCTTTAATTATAAGGAGGGTTTCAATTGCACTTGGAGAATATTGTGAAATTTCCAAATAATTTAATTGCTCAGCAAAATAATATCAGACACTTTTTTCGAATGGCAAATTTCCCTAATGTGGCGGCTTGTGTGGATGGAACACATATATTAATAAAGAACTCTGGTGGCAATATAGGAGAAATATTCAGAAACAGGAAAGGGCAGTTTTCCATTAATGTTCAAGTAAGAATATTTTATAAGTAATAATCTAATACATAACTCATTACTTTTGATTATTCATTCTGCTTGCCTTTTGATAATAAAATTAGTGCATTATAATTTTTAGGTAGCATGTGGACCAAATTTAGAAATTTTAAATCTTGTTGCAAGACATCCAGGTTCTACACATGACAATGTTGTATTTGAACAAAGTGGTCTACGAGTAAAATTTGAAAGTAATGAAGTACAAGGTATGTAATTAGTATTCTATAGCATTTATATTTAAACGTAACTACTCATTTTAGGAATTCTATTGGGTGACAATGGTTATGCATGCCGAAGGTATTTGTTAACTCCTGTTATAAATCCTGCAACAGAGTCAGAATAAAATTACTATCGAGCACATATAAGAACTAGAAATATAGTTGAACGCGTTTTTGGTGTCTGGAAAAGAAGACTCCCATGCTTGAGAAGAACACTTCAAACCAAAGAAGAAACTTCGCTCGCTATTATATGTGCAACAGCAATTTTACACAACATTGCTAGAAACTTGAATGATGTCTTTGAAGAAAATGAGCTTAACGAAGATGGTGATTGGGTTGATAATATAATTATTGTTAATGATCGAGTAGGTGATGGATTAGCCTTTAGAAGAACTTTTATAGTAACTCACTTTTAATAAATAAAAATTGAAAATTTCATCTGGTGTATCTATTTTACAACAAAATTTGTAACACGCCGTTTCTTTGCTTTAAATAACTTTTAGCACAAACACAATATGTAATTAGCTACTTTATTGATTCAATTTTTTTTATTTTGGTTCCCAATATAATTTTTCTGCCTCGGCTGCCTGTTTTTTAATCAAATGGAATTCTTCATCGTGCTCCATGGATCTTTTCAATTTCTGTATTCTTAGAAGAGCTTCCTGTTCAATTAGTGATGTTCTTGTTGAATGGGTCCCACATACTGATGGTCTTTTTCTTTTCTTCTGTGGAGTTATAAAATTTTCAGATGTGTTATTCCCATTCGGTTGTTCTAAAAAATATATGAATATTTTAATTTGACAATAATAATTATAATAGATAATATACACACCGTTTACCACTGAATGTTTTGCTTTAGTGGTATCTTGCTTTTTTTATTTCAGGCTTATCTTGGTCTATGTCGCCCATATTTGAGTGTGCCTCAGTAACTTCAATAAATGCTTGAGATGCGTTGGGTTCAGATTGAAGTTGAGAATCTAATGACATTGTAATACAAAAATAGGCAAATGTGAAGTGTTCCATTGGTACCATATTATACTCTCGGAAAGGATCACAGAATTGCTGTCCCACTCATTTTCAATTACATAACTAATTGTAGGGACAACATTTATTGGATTATCTTCACTTTTCACTGGTGGTCCACCTCCAGTTTGAATTAAACTTTTTCTCATTTCTGAATCACTTTTCCTAGTTCTGAAACAAAAACACATTTGGTAATAAATTAGAAAAAGACAAATTATGTATTTCCTATATACCTTTGTTTCAAATTCTCCCACAATTTTCTCAATTGCTTATCAGTTCTAGGACAAACATCATTTGCATTATATAGATCTGTAATTTCCTTCCAGGCCCCATTTTTCTTTTCGACGTTGGTGGCATCTGTTTTCTTATTTTCTAGTATGTGCTTATAACTATCAACTAATGATATAAGCAACAATTTGTCCCTTTCGGAAAAAACTTTTCGCTCGCATGAATCTATGGAATAGATTATATAGTAATTACTTTAAATTAAATATACATTTTTGTACTTACTCTTGTTTGTATTATGCATTTTATTAATAAATAAAGTAATAGCGGTAACAGGAAGTTCCTATCAGGATTTTTAAAAATACACTGAAAATCTGGATCACTCTGGGAGTATGAATCAGAATATTAATGCCAAAGATAAATATCTGGTTTGCAGAGGGCTAAAACTTTTGGAATTTTCTACTAGTTTATTGTTTTATGGATGTTTGTTTATTTGTATTGGGCAAGTTTATGGGTTATGTTTCGTCACGTTTCGATGTTGCCAAATGTAAAGGCCTACTCATCCGCGGGGAGCTTGAGTTACGTTTATAAAAACGAATGTTGAGGGACCCTTAAGGCTTCCTTGGCTAAGGGGATCTAAAGGGTCTATATGAGTGTCGACTATAAATAGTAGGCTAAGGGTGGATTTCACAATTTAACAAACCATTATTCTGCACTAATAGGGTACGAGTACCAAACAGTCCGTTAAATATACCCAATCAGCCTCAAGATCTCTCCGTCAAATTTTTGGCAGCAAATAGCATCAAAGTATTCAAAACAAAACACTGTAAAATATGAAGTGACAGCTTGCCATTGAAATCTTTTCAGTTTATTAAATATTATGAAATTATGTAAAACTGAGCCAAAATTTTTAAAAATGCTTGATGTCTGAGTAAAATCTATTTTTTCAGATTAGCTGAAGGTTTTTCCATGTTTACTGCAACTTTTGTAATCCATATGTGATTATATCACCTACTGTGTACTTATAGTTTATCCTATATTTGCAAACTTGCACTTCCAAACCCTTACATGAAAAATCCTTTTCACTCAAATTTTTGTTAGGTGTTGCATTTCAACACATTCATACACTTCTTTCCAGTTCCTCAACGATATTTTAACCCCACTGGTCCGAAACTGTTCAACAGTTTCAACATTCATACATACAATTGCAGTTGCAGTTTTTTGTTTTAATTTCAGTGTATAATCAGTCGCACCATCGGTGATGGTACATTCAACATAACCACGTATTTATGGGTTGGTGCAGATTTAACGTGTACACGACGTCATCATTTGGCGCTCCTCTGGCGATGTCCGATTGCGTTCAGGTGCCTTCTGCAGGTACCTCTTCACCACGGTCAGGAGTTGATACCAGCGCGGCTCTCGTTTTTTTGCTCTAGGCATGGCCATCCTCAATTAATCGCACAAAAAACAAGTTCAAGGCAGAAAAACACCCGAAGACGAACACCAAAACAAATCTCTACCGCAAATTCGTCAACAACTCAAACAAAAACAACAGATGATTCACCGCCTGGCTTAGACCGTAAATCGTCGTGGAAGACGAGACACCACAGAATTATTATAATTACGTCAATACGAGCATAGAACAGTGTAGAAAGGGCTTTCCAATGGTAAGACGAGTTCCGAAACCACCCCAATCATGTCAAAAAATGGCTGTGACGTCACCAAAACGTTTGACCACCACTGGAAATCACTAGCTAGTTACCATCTGGCGGCGTAACATGTGGAGGACACTGGTGTAGAAACAGCTGATCCTTAAATTCGGTTACGTTAAGTCGTGCATGAACCCGACATTATTTTTCAGTAATTACTAATAATTTTAGGTCCATGTCTACAGTAATTGCATTATGCACCTCGGAGATGTAGGGATTAACATGTTTTACACATATCGGTGTTTTAGGATGGGGACGACATACTGTTTTGATTGCTCTGAAGAAATTCATTAACCCATGAATTTATAACAAATAATTACTATTATGATGTAAAGAGAGATGAGGAATTGGTTGGAATACATTTTATATTCTATTTTCTATGATCACATATATACACACAGTATATTGAACTTAACAAATTTCGAGATTGCCATGAATTAACAAACGACCAAACCTGCTGCCAAATTTAACAGCTAGAAAATCGACATATATTTCTCCCATTCCCATTCGCTGAGGGGATAACGGATGGTCAAATGTACACCTATAACATAAATCAAAATACATGAAAGTTGTCCTGTTTTCTCTGTACAAAAGCATCATGTTGGAATCAAAAAGTGGTCTTGTTTAGAATACAGTCGAATTTTCACGATTTTATTCAACATTTTAATAGAAATCACTGATATTCCAGGATAAGCGATTCCGAGGTCGCGAGTCTGCGCTGGGTCTGCTCTTATACAAAATCATCAAAGTGTGGGTTTAACCAAAGTATAATTATTGCTTTCATGGCACTATGATGTGATTAAGTGGCCTCAGTGGATTAGTACAATAATTACACGGTTATTCGAAAGCATATGTGAGTAAACGCAATTTATTTTTTCTGCATGGTCAAATTTGTGTACGAATAATCCATATATGGTACTCTTCACTTATATAAGTCACGCCCACGGCCTGCCAAATTTTTGAAGAAGCTATCGAAACAGTTCCAGCGAAATATATATCTCAGTCCCTAGGCGACAGAACACACTACCGTACGATAAGGTTACCATACAGATAGACTGGTAGAGATCACGTGAATAATGGTTACAACAGGAGTAACCCTCGAGGACATATACAAGCTGATCAAGGAGGGTAATCAAGAACTCAAGGGACAAATTAATAGCTTGAGCGAGACTGTTAGTGAAGCCAAAAGAGAAATAAACAACATCAATAATAAGTATAGAGATATCGAGAAGGAAAACTCATTATTGAAAAGCAAAATCCTTAATCTAGAGAATAAGCTGAAAAAATATAACATAGTCATCTATGGGGTAAAGGAAAGTGATAAGGGGCCTATGGAAGATACTTTAAGCACTATCGAAGGAAAATTAGAATTTCAAACTTCCCCAAGTGCCGTAAGGGACTGTTTCCGTGTTGGCAAAAAGCTATCCGATTCTGATAATAGAGCTAGGCCACTTGTCGTCGAATTCGTTAATTACAACGTAAAACAAAAAGTTTTGGAGAAGGCAAGAAAACTTCCTAAAGGTGTTGGCCTGTTTGTCGATAACGATTACACTCCAGAAGAATACGCCAAGAGAAAATTACTTCATCAGCACCTGAAGAAAGCCCGAGAAGCATCTAATTCTGCGTTTATTAAAAACAATATTCTTTATGTCAATGGCGAAGCATTTTCCTGGGAAAAGCTACAGAATGACGATATTGGCGACCATCAGGATGAAGTAATCATTGAGACAGTTATCTCTAAGTAGGATAAAAATACCAAAGAACAACTGATCCCTCAAGATACGAAAAGAGGGGAAAATAGACTGCAATATGAACCAAGCAGGGTCAACAAGTTAGTTCCAGCAGGCCCATCTAAAAGTACTCCTACGTCTTCACACAAAGGGCCTAAACTACGCAGTACTTCAAAGTAACTGAACTGTGTGTGCTTGTGTTGTGTGTTTTTTTTGCGTGAATTCACAAACGCTCATCGTCTTCCTATACCTTGTTTTATTGATTTATTATTCTGTTCTGTTTATCCGGGTGTGTTTATTAGTATTGCATATATTTGTTGCATTGTCTTTATTCTGTATAGATCTAACATATTTATCATGTGGTTATACTCATTTTACTCGCAAAATACGTTGGGTGCTCTTTAAGAATAAGCCTTCGCCAGATGTTTCCAATATGTCTAGACGTCTAAAATTCATGAGCTTCAACGTAAGGTCAATTCAGTCTGGTTTTCTAACTTTGAGGGAGTATGTTGTTGACTATGCTGTCGATGTCCTGGGTCTCAGTGAGACTTGGCTAACCCCAGATATTGATTCCTCCTCAGTATTTATCAACGACTTCAATGTCGTTAGAGCAGATCGAAATAGCAGAGGCGGGGGCGTCGCGTTTTATGTGAGAAATGGTATTGCCTTCAAAATATTGCACTCTAATATCACCACAGAATTGGAAGAACTTTGGATCTCTGTAAAGGTTAATCAACGCAAATATTGTCTAGCTATAGTCTACCGTCCACCATCGGCAAACGTGCTTGACTGTTTTCATCAATTAACTGAGTCTTTAGCCAACCTTTCACTCGATAATGATTACGCAATTGTCATGGGCGATTTTAATATTAATGTTTTAGTGAACGACGGCCGATCCGAGATGCTGAACTGTTTTCTTGAGTCTTTTGATCTGTCTCAGTTAGTGAAAGAGCCCACACGTATAACTTCCAATAGCCAGACAGCTATAGACTTGCTCATGGTTAGCTCTGCTGATATAATAAGTGGTTATGAAGTTGTTGACGTAGATGGAATATCTGACCATCTAGCCCTAATATTTTATGTAGATGCATCGGAGATAGGCAACCTATGTAAACTGAGGACATATCGTGATTACTCTACCTTTAGCCTAGACAATTTCTACCATGATTTACTTTTAATAAACTGGGATTTATATATACGTTGAGAGATGTGGATCAAATGAGTTCCTGAGTTCTAATATCTTGTGCACCTTCAACTTGCATGCTCCTGTCAGAAACATTCGAGTTACCAAGCCACCAGCTCCTTGGCGAACATTCAACATAAAACTCATGATGCGAACAAAAAGTGACGCATATAAAAAATTTAAACGTACAGGAACGACTGCTGCCTGGGAATTCTATAAGAAAATCAGAAATTATGTTTGTGGTGCTATTAATCGAGAGAAAAAAGCCTACCTCGATTATGTTATGAGACATAAAAATTCGAAGACTACATGGAATACACTTAGATCTTTGAATATCGTTAAACATAACTCCATAAGTCTACCTCCACATCTTCAGGATCTCGATTCATTAAATAGTGCTTTTTTAAACGTACCTCAAACAACCAAATCATTAACTCAATTGAACCTTTTAGACAAATATGAAAACGTCAAGAATAATGGTACTTTTCTGTTCACGTCAGTTTCCCCTGCCACTGTAGAGAAATTTATCAATCGCATCAAAAGTCATGCTAAAGGCTCAGATGGCATCACAATTGATATGATCCGTATAATGATTTGCTCAAGTATATTACCTTCATTATTAACTTTTGTATAACAAATAATCTTTATCCCTCTTTCTGGAAGAATGCTCTTGTTCTCCATCTGCCTAAATCTAATTATCCTTCAAGTTTTTCTGATCTTCGTCCTATAAGCATTTTACCAAGTTTATCTAAGCTTTTGGAAATGGCTCTACATGAGCAGCTGCACATATCTGTTTGTCAAACTAATTTACTGACCACCTCCCAATCTGGCTTCAGACCATTACATAGCACCACCACTGCGCTGCTGTCTATATCTAATAATATTTATAGCGCGGCTGATCAAGGAAAACTGTCCTGCTTAGTTCTTCTTGATTTTAGCAAGGCCTTCGATACGGTTGACCCAAATATTCTCTGTAAAAAGCTTAGATACTTTGGCCTGTCATCATCGGCTTGCACGCTGATTAAGAGCTTTTTAACTGATCGCTCATAGTCTGTCATATATGAAAACAATATATCAACTTCTTTATTCAGAAATTTTGGTGTCCCTCAAGGATCTATTTTGAGTCCCCTTTTATTTGCTCTTTATATATGTGATTTTCATGAAACCGCCAGCTACTCAATCGTTCATCATTACGCCGATGATACCCAACTTTATAACTGCTTCGATCCTGATGAATATATGCTTGGCCAACATCAAATCAATCAAGATCTGCAGTCTATTTTTGACATATCTAGTGCTCACAATCTAAAACTAAATCCTGATAAATCATGCTGCATTTTATTTGGGCCCAAAAAGAATCGTGAAATAATTCAATATCGCATTAATATTATGGTGAATAATGAAGACATATCCTTCGTAAACGAATGCAAAAACCTTGGTATCTGGTTTGACTGCAAGCTACGCTTCACTAAACATGTTAACCAACTATGCAATGTGTCCTATAATGTGCTTCGTCAGTTATACCCGAGTCGAAGTGTTCTGTCGACACAGCTCAAGCTTAAACTCTGCGAGTCCCTTATCCTGTCAAAATTATCTTGAGGAAACTGCATTGCCTATCTCTGGTACATAAGACCCTTATCCTTAAAGCGCCATATTATCTTTATACGAAACTAAGGCTGAAAACATAGTGGAGCGGCGAGATGAGCGACGAGGAGAGCAGAGAGCAGAGCGGCGATTGAGTGTCGCGGTGATAAAAGAGATGCCTGCACATAGTAGCGCGATCAAAACAGAGAGATGGATCTGTTGTTAGCAGAAAATTCTTCTCTGAAAATTTGGTATTTTCTGAAAAATAGGAAGAGAAGTTGTAGTGTTCATGAAATAAATAAAAGTAGGCATGTACATGGTGAATTTCATCACCTGTATGAAGAACTAAGGCAGCATCCCGAGAAGTTTAAGTCTTATTTCCGAATGAGTATTGTAACCTTTGATTATATTGTGAAGAAAATTCAGCATAAGTTAGTAAAAAGTTGGACCAACTTTAATTGTAACCCTATTAGCCCAACAGAACGAGTTGCACTGACCTTAAGGTAAGTAAACGTGCACACTTTCAATTTTATATTTTATTCAGAACGAAAACCCAAACTAAAATGAAAGCACAAACATTACTCATATAGCTGTACCTATGTGAAAATATTAAAAATCATTAAGAGATTCTTCGGAAAAACTGGTCAAATAAGATCCAACTGATGCAGGATTCGAGGAGACCCTTAGAGGCTGCAAATCAATTATTTGGGATGAATTTACTTCATATACATCATGCATATTTTGAGCTTGATGATTACTTTGCCTTTGAGTAGCTTGACTAGGCGGCTGATCATTGTAAATAAAGTTATAAACAAGTTCCTGAATTCTCATTCTTAATAACATTTTTCTTTGTGGGGTGAGCGGGCGAATGTGTGGTAGAAGGCTGTCAAAAAAGCAATCGTCTTCATCAAGGGTTTTTTTCTCTTTTTCTAGAATCCTGAGTTTTTGTTCTTCTAATCTTATAAGTGCAGCACCAACATCTGTGTCATTTTGGTTCTTTCGTTTTAATTTGTTAACAGTAGGTGTGATAGTTAAACTGCTTTTGTTTTGAGACGAATCGTTCGTCAGTGGTAATTTATCGGCATAAGTAGAATCATCCAAGTTTGGCTTATTTGGTTCTGATCGGTGTTCTGATAACTGGGTGTTTGTTTCTTCATCCAGAATATTGATGTTTTGCTCAGTTTCGGGCAAATTTCCGGTGCTTACTCGGGCAGTAAATTGGTCTTTTAAAAAATAAAGACTATCAAAATATTGCCAAGATGATGTCCAAGAGGATGCCTCATCCCCCGATCGTTGTACTGGCTTTTTTTTAAGTTCTTTGCGAAATGTGTCTCGCAAGTTTTTCCATTTTGTCCTCACGATACTCCCTGAAATGAGAAAATATTTTTACCAGAATTTAAGCTTGAAGAAGTTTTTTTTTCAGGTTTTTGGCAACGGGATCATCTTTTAAAACTCTTAGTTTTACTTTTCGAATGGGTGCTACGACCGTGTCATCAATTGTGCGAGAAACAGTAAAAGCTATGTGGGACATATTACAACCTCTGTATATGAAACTTCCTACCGAAAATGACTTCAAGAACACTGCAAAAGAATTCTACGAAAAATGGAATTTTCCCAATTGTCTGGGGGCAATTGACGGAAAACATATTCGTGTGAAATGTCCTCCTCACTCTGGAACTATGTACTATAATTACAAAAACTTCTTTTCTATTGTTCTCCAAGCTGTTACTGATGCAAATTATAGATTTATAACGATTGATGTTGGAGGGTATGGCAAGCAGAGTGACGGGGGTACATTCCGATCCTCATCTCTATTTCATCTGATTGAGAGTAAACGTCTAAATATTCCTGAAGATGGTACATTACCGCTCACTATGATCACTGTACCCTATGTTTTTATCGGAGATGAAGCCTATCCTTTATTAAATAATCTAATGAAACCTTTTAATAGAAGAAATTTAGATGCAGAAAAAGAATATTACAATATGCGCCTTTCACGTGCAAGACGTGTAGTAGAGTGTGCTTTTGGAATCATCAGTGCCAAGTTTCGTATTCTTTTCAAGCCCATAGAAGCCTCTCCAGACTTAGCAGATGATATTATTAAGTGTATCTGTATTCTACACAATACAATAATTGATATAGAGGGCATTCCAATTCAAGATGAACAATTTTTGTCCCAATCCGAGTCTCAATGTAATAACTCGGACGTTGTGCGAGCAAATAATAGGCCAACAGCATCTGCCACTTTTATTAGAGAGACGTATAAAAATTACGTATGTAGAAATAAAATTTAAAAATATATACTCACTTGTTGTTTTCATTTCTTCGGCCACAGCATCCCACAGTTTATCCAAAACAAAGCGGTTATGGTGCTGAGAGTCTTTCTGATCCCATAGGGGATTTTTAACAAAAACACTAGTAATAAATGCATCAACATCCATTTTTAATACACAGTATTTCCGCAGCGAGGAGAGCAGAGAAAACAAATCTGCTTGGTCTCGCCGCTATCCTCTCTTATAGCAACGCAGTTACCTCGCTTGAGCTCGCCTCACTATGTTATACTCGATTGGAACTATTGCTTTTGTTTTCGCCGCTCTCCTCTCTGCTCTGCTCGTCGCTCTTCTCACCGCTCCACTATGTGTTCAGCCTAAGGCTAAGCACATAGTGGAGCGGAGAGCAAAGCAGCGATGAGAGCGGCGAGCAAAGCAGCGAAATTAAGTTACGTTTTTTAAATCTGAACGCACATAGTGAGGCTAACGTCGGAGATGCGATAAGCGCTGTTATAGTCGAGCAAAGCAGAGCGTTCAAACAAGTTTGTTTTCTTTGCTGTAATCGCTTATAGTATACATTGAAAAATGAACACCGAAGAACTAATAACTAGTATTTTTATGAAAAAAGCTCTCTGGGATCAAAAGGACCCTCAACACCATAATTGATTTATATTAGATAAGTTGTGGGATGCGGTGGCCAAAGAAATGAACTCTACAAGTAAGTGCTTATAACAAACATTTATTCAGTTTTACAGCGATAATATACATAGTTATTTGGCTTCTCAAATTTTATTTTGACATAAAAACATTTTGTAAGTTTCCCTAACAAAATTCGCAGTATCAGTTGATCTGTTATTTTGTCGGGATCCGTCTGCTGTTTCAGAATGTGGCATTACTATTTCATTTTTAATATCTAATCCTTCCTTGTCGATTATAATATTATGTAATAGGCAAATACATTTAATAATTTTATCAGCCCACTCCGGAGAGATTTCTATAGGTTTCCAGAGAATGCGAGATTTAGCATTGATGATGCCAAATGCACATTTTACCGTCCTCCTTGCTCTTGAAAGCCGCATATTAAAATACTCTCTATCAACATCCAAATTTCTTCTGTTGTAAGGTTTAAGCAGATTTCTCAATAATGGATACGCTTCATCCCCAATAAACACATATAAGGAGCAACAACTGCGCTTGAAGGTAAAACACTATCTGGGGGAACGTTCAGACGTCCAGTATCTAACAAATGAAACAAGGAGGAAGAACGGAAAGTACCCCCATCACTCTGCTTTCCGTATCCCCCAACGTCAATTGTAACAAACTTACAGTTTGCGTCAGCGACTGCTTGAAGTACAATGGAGAAATAATTCTTATAATTATAGTACATACTTCCCGAGTGATGAGGACATTTTATTCGAATGTGCTTCCCGTCGATAGCTCCTAGACAGTTAGGGAAATTCCATTTATCATAGAATTCTTTGGCAATTTGTGTAAACTGTTGTTCGGTGAGAATTTTCATATGTACAGGCTGTAATGATTCCCAAATTACTACCACTGTTTCTCGAACAATTGAGGAAACTGTTGAAGCTCCTACTCGATAGGTGAATCCCAGGCTTTTAAATGAGGAGTCTGTGGCTAAATATCTGGAAAGAGAAAAAATAGTCGTTCAACTTAATTATCTTTTGAGACAAAATATATAGTTGTTTTTTTTATTGTAGTGATGCTACCAACGCAAATTTTATGCATTAAGTAGCTAAAGTGTCATACTACGATTGTACAGAATTTTGACTTCCACTTCGTTCCAGAACAAAAGTGTAAACAAAATTTGGCTGTGTTAATTCCATTGATAGAGAATAAAGAAGCACTGTACATTAATGCTTAAATATTTTATTTTAGGAAATGTTGTGAGAGGCAAATGGAAAACGCTTCGGGACAATTTTCGTAAAGAGATGAAAAAAATACCGGCGAAACGGTCTGGAGACGGGGCTGCTCAATCAACTGTTTCATCTTGGCAATATTTCGACAGCCTGTGTTTTTTGAGAGATCAGTTTACTGTACGATCCAGTGGTGGTAATTTACCTGATGAAATGGCCGATACCATTTTGAATGAAGATACTGAGACTGAAGTTGATGATTACGAAAAATCTGTAAATGAAAGCCAGTTACCTTTAGAAAACGAAAATATATCGGCCACGACCCCCGGCGCGACTCTCACTAAGCCTAGCAAAGTGAGAAAACAACAAAACGATAAAGATATCGGCACGGCCCTTGTTAGAATTGAGGAAACTAAATTAAAAATGTTACAAAATCAGCAAGTAAGAACCGTCGATGAAGATTCAAACTTTTTGATAGCTTACTTCCGCATGTTAGAACACTTCCACCGCGCAAAAAAATGCTATTGAGAATGAAAATGCAGGAGCTGGTCTACAATTTCGTTTACGGAGGTGAATCAAATCCTTCGCAAAATCAGTACCAAAACTCTTCAGAAGCTTTATGCAGCACACCACAGGAGCCTATGGCCTACCATGTTACGGAGTTGCAAACTGTATCCCAGGAATATTCAAATCCCACCTCTGTTGCCTCCTATCTAAGCAATTTCTCCGATGAAACTCTTCACTAGCTTTACAGTATTTACTAATTATATAAGTTTGAATATTTGGTGTACCTACTTACCTCAAAGTAATCGTAACACGTTCTGTAGGACTTATAGGATTTAAATTAAAATTTGTCCAGTTCTTTAATAGCTTATTTTCTATTCTCCCCAAAATGTAGTCAAATGTTGCAATACTCATTCGGAAATAAGCATGGAACTTTGCTGGATGTTCTCGCAACTCACTGTATAGGTGGTGAAATTCACCAAGTGTATGCCTACTACCGTTTATCTCATGTACACTACAGCTTCTGGGCTTTTTCTTATTATTTAGTAAATACCATATTTTTAAGCAAGAATTTTCAATTAACAATTCCATCTCGTTGAAAGACACTCGCTTTTAAACTCGTCAGTATATGCCACCTTCACTTTCATCAACTCGCTGTTCCGTTTACTCGTTGCTCGCCGCTCTCATCGCTGCTTTGCTCTCCGCTCCACTATGTGCTTAGCCTAAGCCTCCTCTGCCAGTACGATCAAAGATCCTCTAGGAATAAACTCATCTTACTTATCCCGCGGCATTCGACAGCATTGTTCACACGCAGTTTCTCGTACTGGGCACCCAAACTATATAACTGCTTATCAAGTGAGTATAAAGAATATAGCCTAAGCAATTTTAAAAAAAGTTTAAAGATGAGTTTAAAGCAGTCGGATGGCTAAAATTTTACTTTATGCATATCCACAGGTAATTGATTGTTTCCTTTCTCTGATAAGTGTTATATTCTAAGTTTTTTTTCTCTCTCTCTATAGTTTGTGTCAATGTTTTCCAGGTCGGGTTGAAAAACAGCATAAGCTGACACTCCACCTTTTCGTCACTGTTCCTTTTAAACCAATTATTTTGTAATCGTGTGACGAATAAAGGCCATTTATTATTATTATTATATTCTGACACCTTTGACAGCTTTCGTCAAACTGCATTTCGATAAGGTATTTTCCTATTGGTCCATAATAATAATGTTGGTGAAATCGGCCCTAAGTCCTGTTTGGACCACTCGAGAAATTCGGTTGTTGGTTGTTCATCTTTCACATTTGGATTTCCCTCCTTTCAAGACATGTGATTCACGGTTGATACACTCCGGAAGAATAATTGATGTTATTATTGGTCAAAAACTAAACAAGTCACAAAACATCTATGTATCTCATCCAACTTATCAGGAATCTTGTTGCTCATCCCTTCAAAACTTGGAAGGTACAATTTATATTCTTTGTTTCATGAAATAATGATACTTTTGGTCAGGTACTATGCTGCGACGTTGTCATCCCACACAAAATGAATGATTGTAAATATGAAAAAGAAATTAAAAGGTACAGCTTAAAAAAACGCGCACAAAAGTAACATATAAACTGTTATGAACAGTATTTTAAACACATTCTCTTTAGCTTCTCTGGGTTCAGAAGTTTTTGACTTTTAGAATCTATGGGACCTCCACTAAATAAATTGAGACAGGCTTTTACAACAATGCTAAGATGTTAGCATGCTTTGTAACCTCATAGTAACTGGATACAGTGGAAAGTATGTGAAAAATATGTTTTCTCAATGAACCCGTCATCAACTGTTTGAAGAGATATGCGCCTCAGCATTTTAACACGTGGTTTTAAAATTAACTAACAAACTGTAGATATGTTTGTTCATCTCTGGACAGCAATTAAATAAAAGTGGTAGATGATATGCGGCTACAATCCGAAATACATAAATGAAAAGTGCATTCTTTTGAAAATGAATAACAAATATGGCGACCCAAACGGCCAGATATACTAGGTACACTTGTCATAAGTTAGCACAAACCTGACGAACAATTCAATGTAGCATACATACAATATTCAATTCAAATAATTTTTTCCATACTAATTACACATTTGATGACGAATTTGCTGTAAAGGCCTAACAGTACGATTTCTTTAGTAACAAAAGCGATTACGATTGTACGACTAAGCCGTCTTTCACCTATTAGGGGCCCTGAGGACATTAGGATAATGGGCCCCCTACGACTGTAATATTTTGTTACACTAGACAAAGAACGTACATATGCAAACTTTGAGCTTTATTTTAATTTCTTTACAGTAATAATAGATATTGATTAATAGATAATAATATAATGTAACCCACACTGAGTAACTGGCATCCACAATTAGTCCCT
Source organism: Acanthoscelides obtectus (assembly GCA_963669975.1). NCBI lineage: Eukaryota > Metazoa > Arthropoda > Insecta > Coleoptera > Chrysomelidae > Acanthoscelides > Acanthoscelides obtectus. Next base: position 1,272,039 of record CAVLJG010000002.1, on the reverse strand, counting down.
ACACATACATCAAAATCGTTAATCACATCATCAGAATCTGTGCTTTCGAGCATATCACATTCTATTGACATTAGCGACAAACTGTAATCTTTCTTGAAGCATTGTACTTCTTATTTTTTTTTATTTTTTTTAATTTGGAGAACGAGCGTTCTCCTCTGCAGTTAGTTCCCATCATACTTAAAAAGATTGTCTTCAATTTTATCTTTCAATAGATGATATATTTCCAGTATACTATTAGAATCTTCATTTTTACTTTGATTTTTCAAGTATTCTGTTAAATGCAGACATTCCGGTTCTAACTCTTTCTCGTTTACGTCTTCGTAGTAGATTTCAGCAAATTCTTTGCAACTTTGTCGCACCTCTTCGGAATTCAGAGTTTTCAAGCAAAAAAATAAAACAAAACGTTTTTATATGAACTTAATCGGTGTTTAAGATGAACGGGCTATCAGTTATGGGGATAGAGGTGTCTACTTTGAATCTTTCTTTTCCATTCAGTTGGACTGATGGCGTAGAGCCATCAAAAAAGTCTAGTGTGAGCTCTTCGTCTGGTTCATTGAGATAGGTCCTTATAGTCAGATTCCAGGTTTTTTCCTTTGGCGGACGATTCGAAGTAATCAACTTTATCGTTCAGGCTAATTATATACTCATCAAGTGCAGTAAACAAATTTAATTGCAATATCCAGTGTTGTTGTTGCTTTCTGAAGGTAATTGCTTCTTTTGTCTATTTTTTTCTTTCTAATATAGAGCTCCAAATTTCTGTTAGTATAATAATCTCTAGTTGTTTCATTTTTGTGGACAGATTAAGGGCTTCTTCTTGTACCCGTTCTGTATCTTTCGCTGTGGATATCCAAACTTCTTGAATTTGCTTATGACCTTTATACAATGCTCACACTCATCAGCTCGGCAGGCTTATTACCTAACTTCCAACCGACCCTCAACCGACTCGAGTTGGTCGATAGTTGCTGTCAAACGCAAATTTCGTATTATGTATACTAAGTGACAAATAAATCCGAACACCCAGTTTAAATGGTTTTATTTTAATAAAATTTTGTATAAGTACTTAATGAAGCATAATAAGTAAATGATAAAAATTTCAAAATGATTGCACTGCTTTAAAGCCCTTTGACCTTTAATAATGTGTGGTGGATGCACCATGATGTGCTACGCATTCTCCAACGCGGCTAGGCATGCTTCTGATCAGGTGGTCAATGTCCTCCTGTGGTATCTCATTCCAGGCAATCACCAACTCCTCTCGAAGTGCTTCTAGAGTCTGAGGAGGACGTTGCAAATTGAGCAATCTCCTACCCATCATATCCCACACGTGCTCAATTGGGGATAAGTCGGGAGATCTTGGTGGCCATGGTAACAATGTGACATCATTATGTTGAAAGAGGTCTATTGTGACTCTTGCAACATGTGGTCGGGCATTATCTTGTTGGAAAGTTGGATCTGCCAGGGTGTCAAGATAGGGAAAAAGATGGGGTTCTAGAACTTCGTGTATATAACGCTGCGCGTTCATGTTACCTCTGATGAAGATTAAAGGTGACCTGGAACCATAAGCTATAGCACCCCAAACCATAACTCCAACAGTGTGATGAACATGTCTTTCAACAAAAAACTGTGGATTCCTCCTTTCACCACGTCGCCTTCTAATCCTGGCACGACCATCGTGCATGCCTAAACAAAATCGAGACTCGTCACTAAAGACAATACTGTTCCATTCGTGATCCCAGAGTGACCGTTGTCTGCACCACTCAAGGCGATTACGTCGGTGTTCTCGAGTTAAAGGGAGGACCCAGTGTGGCCGGTATGAAAACAAGCCAAAACTTCTCATTCGTCGGTAAACACTCCGCATGCCAATAGGTCTTCCGTGTTCTGCAAACCATTCATTTGCAATGGACCTGGTAGTGGAGAAACGGTCCCTTAAGGCCAATAATCTTAGGCGGCGATCTTCACGGTCTGTTGTTCTACGGCGGCGTCCAGTGCCCCTTGCTCTTTGCGTACGGCCTTCTCGAAGCCATGCTTGACAACACCTAACCACAGTGTCTACACTTCTTCGCACTCTAACTGCAATTGCCCGAAAAGAAAGTCCAGCTTCCCGAAGTCCCACTATACGGCCCCTATCAAACTCACTAAGTTGACGAAATCGTACAGGTCTCCGTACTCTAGGCATCGTAACCGATCGTAAAGGATGTCAAGAACCAAAATCCGCCAACGTTGATTCTTTACTGCGGCTGAAATATTCATTTTTAGAGCGTTAGTGAATTAAAAAAAGCAGTATAAAAACCGGAATGTCCAACTGATAAGGCTGAAAATTTTTTCACTTGTTATTTACAGTAAGATAAATACATTCACCAACTTTTATTAAAATAAAACCATTTAACCTGGGTGTTCGGATTTATATGTCACTTAGTATATCAGTCAGTGCGTCTCAATCGCCGACCGGCTACGGTGGCGCCTCTATGGAGCAACTGGTGAACGAAAAGTGCATTCTTTTGTTAGGAGTATCAAAAAATTGTTGTTCCCTAACTCATTGACAGCGACCCAACAGCAACTTACTAGCGATTTGAACTGTCAAATTAACAACTGCTCTGTGGTAGTCGACTAGTCGGTCGCTAGTCGGTCGCTAGTCGGTTGCTAGTGTTTTGTTTGGATAACATTGTCAAAACTATTCATTTTTTTAACAAGAAAGGTAAGTATAACAAGTTCAAATAAGGAATAAAATAGCTTGACGAGTCTAAGAAGTGATTGTATGCTCCCAATTTGTATTTTCAGCAATTTTGAATCGCGATGGCTCGTGCATTGTTGCTCATGGAGGCAATGGATAGTGAAAGAAGAGTCCAAACTGCTCGCCTACGGCGTAATCTCCGTCAGGGGATTAGATATATCTGCAGATGAATTTAGAGCACACTACAGGGTCACAAAGGAGCTATTCTTGCAGTTATGCGATGAACTATCACCCTACCTTCCTCGTTCGCGAAGGAGATCAGCAATAACTGAATAGTCCAAAGTAAGTGAGGTCATATGGAAACAACCGCCTTAAACTTGTAGTGGAGCATTGCACATCTAATATTTTTCAGCATGTAAGAGTTGAACTTTATAATGATAACAAAAGCCTACTGCCAGCTTCCTACACAGTGTATAGAATTACATTATTTTAGGTATTAACAGCACTTTCAGTGCTGGCCACTGGATCGTACCAGAAACCTATTGGCATGGGTTACCCACATGGGCTCAGTCAACCCAGTGTATCGAAAGCACTAATGGAAGTGGTGGATGCATTCAATCATCCAGACATTTTAAAAAAGCATATTTACTTCCCTCAAACACCACAAGAGAGACGTGCTATAATTAATGGGTAATTATTCAAATGTTGATAAATGCATGATAAATAGTTATTCTGCAAAAACATATTTGTGAAACAGTCATAGGTGAGATGAACTTTTTACTTATTGAAAATTTCAGTGTATTAAGAATATATAATAGAAGTGGCTACCTCTTCTTAGATTTAAATGTGCTATAATTACTCTGTCTAATCTAAGTAAATAAAATGTGTGCACCTGGTAGACTAAAGAAAAAGTAATTATAAATTATTATTATGTGGATATGATTATTTTCAAAAACAAGAGGCAAGACACAACTTTTCTTCATCTTTCTTAGACATGAAGGAAATTGTGTAATTGCTAACTATTATTTACTGAGTACTATCAAAATACATGTATAGATATGAGATGAACTAATCGACTTTAAATGGATGAACCTATAAAACAACGTAAAAATGAAATAAGTAACACTAGTAGTGAATGAGAACAATCTTCATCACTTTAGTCATACAATTGGAAGCTTATAAGCTATTATATACTTATTGATTTATTACAGATTTTCGAATAAATTTGAATTTCCTGGTTGTCTGGGATGCATTGATTGTACTCATGTAGCTCTGGTACGACCAAATGAAAATGAGGAAAGATTTTTCAATCGAAAACACTATCACTCCAGAAATGTTCAAATAGTAAGTATATTGACATGTACACATTCATATTAAATAAGGTTGCATATCAAAATTATGGTGGACTATCAATTAAGAAGGTGATGGGTTTGGCTGCATCAAAAACTTTTCAACATATGATCATTTACATTACCTGATGAAATTTTACTGCTATGGAAGTTTAAATTTTGTATTGACAAAAAGAATAAACTAATATTGATGAATACCTTAGATTCATTATCTACAAAAGTAACAATGCTTTACAGCAGCAAATCTGAGTCTTTGTATTCCTTATATGTTAGGCATCATACAGACTACAAACTAACATTTACTGAAATCTTTTTGACTTTAATTGTGGCTAACTCAGCCATAATTATACATTTTGATGTATGTTCATAGAAAGCCAATAATTGAACATTTATTATTATTAATAAGTCTTAATCAATGTCGTCTTAATGAAGGTATTTAAATCTTAATTCTGTAATTATCTAATTTACTAAGCTAAGTTAGTTCGTCTATAATTATTTCTTTTCAGATATGTGATAGCGATCTGAACATTTTAGACATTGATGCCTCATTTGGTGGAGCTACACATGATGCCCATATTTGGAGAAACTCTCATGCATATAGACACTTGAGAGAGCTTGCCAGCCATGGTGAACGATTTTGGTTGCTTGGTATGTTTTTCAATTATAATTGTTGTTATATACCTGCTTGGAGATGAGTACTAATGAAAAATATATTTTTGCAGGTGACTCGGGATATGCGTTAAGACCCTGGCTCCTAACACCCATTATAAATGCAGAACCTGGTACTGCAGAATAACATTACACTAATATGCATTGCCTTACCAGGAATACTGTAGAGCGATACATAGGAGGATTAAAAGCAAGGTGGCGTTGTCTTCTGGTACATAGGGTATGATCACCATATGGTGGCAAACATGATAAATGCTTGTGCTGTGTTGCATAACATCTGCAACAGACATAATGTACCATTTTCAGAGTTACCAATGGAAGCCATCCATGAGGAATTGAATCTCCAAATACCCTTACAAGCACAATTCATGGTTGGTACTGGTGCTCAAGAATCAGCATTGTTGGAGAGGGGTCACCAACAACGGACTAACATTGTGCAACGCTTGTGGAGTGCCACAAGAGTGTAAATGTGTGTCTTCTCCATTATTTTGTTTTTATTAGCTACTGTATGAAATACTCCAAATTTTCAATCACTGTAAAAAAACGTCCCAAGTTTTTAGAATTAGTTTTTTGGGAAGGTTTATTTTTACTTGTTCATGTTCTTCAATATCTATTATAGAGGATTTGGAACAAGCCGAAAACTAGGGTGTGTGTGAAGATCAGAAAAAATCGTAAAATGATTTTGTAATTGGAAGCACTGCCTTTTTAAAAAACTGTTGACCATCAATTTGTTAAGCATTGATTCTAAATACAATCGTAAAAATAAAAGAAATCTCTTTATCTGTTTCATAATCCTCAAACCCAAATATCAGAAAAAAACACTCCTGCTTTTTTTGTAATGACACCACTATTTTCTTTTCGTCAATTGTAAAGCAATTACAATTCTAAATACAATAAAATAATCTTGTAAACCTGTTGAAACTTCCTATCATATTTGGAATTATAAATGATTTTCGGTTTGATTATAAAAAATGGTCAGGGGTGATTGTTAGGAAATGATTTAAGAGAGATGGTTTTGAAACAATACAGTAAATTGGCTTGTGCAAATCTTCTATAAAATGTCTAAAATTACGTAGTACAAAGGAACAATAATTATGAAAATACATTATTTTTCAGAATTTATAACAGTTTGGATATGTTTGACGACATTTCTTGAGTTACTTTCATTTGCATTAGTGCCACTTTTGCCTGCAAGCGACTTGCTTCTGCCTGCATGCGGCTTGGTTCTGCCTGTATCCGACTTGCTTCTGCCATCACCAGTGCTGCACTTCCAAGTTTTCCCTCAGCTTCAACCCTCTTTTCTTCCAACTCAATGACCCAGTCATTACTGACTCTCTTACAATATCCTAACGAAAAAACAAAATAGGTACAGCTGCCTAACTTATGACCTGTAAGAGGATTATGCAAGAAATTATATTTTTTCAAACAGTTTACTGCGAGTTGGCTTACATCAGACCTGTTCATCTTCCATGAACTGTAATAGAAGAAATTTTTTTTGTCAACTTCAATTGATTTCACTGATTTATCTTTTTCAAAAGTACTGGACAGAATGATTTTAATATTAACCAACTACTGCAAGATAATTACAAAGGTCAAAGCTTGACCTAAGACCATGTATACTTAAACATGTAGACTGTAACGTGACAGGCAGTTATAGCATGTACTCACTTGGGCTTACACGTCTTTTCTTTATTGGGCGTCGTGAAAGAGGGCTTGATGGACCTAGGGAAAATAAAAATCTATATAACTCATGCACAAAAGGAATTACAATTAAACTCCAAATTAAAAAAGTTTGTTATTTATAAAACTCATAATATGCTGTTATATCGTTTTAATGATTAAGCTGGTAATTGTGTTGCCTTTGTCAGTATTGAAAAATGTATTGTACCAAAGCATATCATTGTATTTTCCAACAAAATTTTAAATAAAAAGTACTAACTAGATGGCGTTTCTCTTTCGATTCCATTTCTGGTGCTGGCTGAACAGCTGATGTTGAAGGACATGGTTCTGAAAATCAAAAAGGTCTTAATTAATCATAAACATTTGTCTACAAGAATTACACTATACTCAAAAAAATTTATATCGAGACAAATAAATGGAAAACCCGTAGGTAAAGAAAAAATACAAAATACTCAACACAATATGCTGTCGTTTTTTTTGTCTCAATTTGGGTGAAAGTTACATACCGGAATACTGTCTAAAATATTTTTGTTTACTTTGGTATTTCAACAATTTTTTAGATCAATAATTTGGTGTGCATGAGACCTTGGTTAAATCATTATTCATTACTTTACTTTCTTTGTAAATAGTCCTAGTGAGCTTTTTTGTTGTAATTCTTCATGGGGCATATTATAACACCTAGGTCCCAGAAAGCTATACAAAGACTTGTTTTGACCTTTTTCTCTGTGTTATAATTATGCTTCAATATGCTTATGTTCGTGCCAGCTGATAAGTAAAAAAAAATATTGTTCTTGGAACAACTCTATTGGATACAGCTTTGGTCTCTTGAACATCATCTTTGTAATGAATTTTTGGTTTATTTCCAAGTTGCAAAGATATGTGATATTTGCAGCTCCCCAGGCAATAACAACTTAGCTCACATGACTTTGTGGTAGGCAATAATATATAATGCTTGAAATTATGAAGCAATAGCAACAAGAAACGGAATTCAAATGCAATTTGAAAAAGAAATCACTAGTGAAAGATACAAGTTCTACTGGCTGAACAATGGAATCCTAAAAAAGAATTGTAAGTGAAGCAATTTACAAATTACAACTATAAATTCAGATTTCTATGCTAATTTTAAAATGTAAATATTTATATGACTATATAGTGAAATGTGATGCAATATACAATGTTTAATGCAATTTATGAAAAGTGTCCTGTAATTTCCTTGGATTTCTATATCTTTCAATTAAATTAATGAAATGCTGTTCAATTACACCAGATTTTGTTTTAGCTTTATTTATTGACTGGCCCCATAATTAAACAAATTTATTTTAAAAATGATTAACTGATGTTTTGAAATAACTATGTTTGATGAAAAGAAATAAACAAATACGAAAGTTAAAATGAAACTTTGTATTTTTCTTATTTGAAGCGGAACTCTGTACTTATTTTTATCTCGTGATCAAGTGTAGGAATATGATGAGGAGTGCCTGGAAGTAAAATCTTTCTCAAATTAAATGACGTTCCATTAAGCGATCAATACAGATAGAGAATATACACTGGTTTTTTATTGGTTAACATTAATCCTATTTGAATTTATGCAAGAGTTATGTACTTACACCAACTGGGACTTGATGCTCTGTGTCTCCAAATATTGCTGCTTCTCCCAATATAGCCATAATTCTCCTATTTACTTCAGAAAAGCTCTCCACATTAGCAGGCCCTCCACCTGTACCCGTAACATCCTGTCTATATTGAGCAACTCTAGATTTCACCTTATGTTTAAGGTCAATCCAGTACTGTAAAAAAAATATTGTATGAATAAAACCATATCTGTACATGGGACAAAATGCCTTTTTATGACCAACAGTCCCAGAAAACTACCCTGTTTACAAATATTAAAAGAAGGTAGCAACTATTTGGAAAGGCACAAATACAAGAATTAAAGAAACTATTCTCAAACTACCAGTTTTTGCTTTTTTAATTATGACAATGCAGAATAAAACAATGTGTTTTTGAAAGTAATCTGAGAACAAAAAAGTTTCATATAACTTTTATAAACTCTGATACAAAAAAGTGTAGTCCTATAAAATTAATAAAAATTGAATCACTGCCAAAATGGATGACGACGAATGAATGAATCTTAAAATTAAAGGCATCCCGGCCACCATAAGGAGCCAGTTGCATAGGCCGCTTAAGCGGGCCCTTATGCACCTCTACAATACTTAAATCACAAGCCTCGCCCTTTTAGCGAAGTTGAGAATCGCCTTGAGTCCAAGCTCCTTGACGTCCTGAGGGTCCAAAGTAATGGACCCCAGTATAGTCTGCCTATAGTAGCTCAGAGCTTCACAGCGACACAAAACGTGCGCCGAGGTCTCTTCCTCTACTCCGCAGCGTTCGCACAATGGATCCTCAGCCACCCCCATCAAGTGCAGGTGACGCCTTAATGTGTTATGGCCAGACAGCAGTCCCACCAGCAACCTTAGGTTGGCTCTACCCAGAGATAGGCAGAAGCGTCCATCCTTAGCACTGGGCCCTTCAAGTAGCTCTCGTGCCTGGCGGAGATGTCTAGAGATAGTTCTCCATTTCTGAGAGTGTTGTGTTGCAACCCACGTCTCCATTTTCCTCCTAGCTTTATGCGCGGTTACTCCTAGAGCTGGCTCAGGACCAACGAGCTTGGTGGCTGATCCTGTTTTCGCCAGAGTGTCCGCCGTCTCATTGTCCCTTATCCCAGCGTGCCCCGGTACCCATATTAACGATACCGGATGCCTCGCTGCGAGGCAATCCAGAGCCTCCCTGCATTGCAATACAAGACTCGAAGTAATCTTACAGGCACTTAGTGCTTTCATTGCAGCCTGGCTGTCGGATAAGATTGTTATTCTTCTCCTAGTCCCACCCTCCTCCAGAATGTGAGATACACAAGCCAGAATCGCAAAGATTTCCGCCTGGAAAATGGTGGTGTATCCACCGAGAGGCAGAGATAGCCTAGTTCTAGGCCCAGAGACCCCAGCACCTGAGCCCTCTTCGGTGACCGAGCCGTCCGTGTACCAGACCTGCCCGCTCACTTCGGAGAGTCCCCGGCTACCGGCGTCCCACTCCTCCCTCGTTGGATACTCCACAATAAACTTGCGGTTGAAGCAATATTTAGGGGTAATACGATCACCCCTGCTTAGAAGGACGGGGTCCTCCCTTTCTAATTCGACTAAGATGGCAGTATGCCCCTTGACAGGATTCAAGAAAGCCCAGCTGCCCTGACTCCACAGTCGATGAGCGACTACTCTCGCTTCACCGCGGATCACCAGATCCAACGGTGGGAGATCCATCAGAGCTTCCATTGCACTCAATGGCGTTGTTCGCACTGCGCTTGTAATGCTAATACAGGCCAAACGCTGAATTTTATTGAGTTTGGCCTTAGTTGACTCAGTTCTAATGCAAGGCCACCAGACCAGGGAGCCGTACAAGAGAGATGAACGTACTATCGTGGTGTAGAGCCAGTATACCACTTTGGGTTTAAGCCCCCACCTTACCCCGACAACACGTCTACAAGCCCACATCGAATTGCGAGCCTTGATAACCTTGTATTCCACATGCTCTCTCCAGTTCAGTTTGCAATCCAGGATAATTCCCAGATATTTCACTGACTGGGACAAAACTAATCTAGTCCCAAAGAAGGTCGGCATGACCAGTCCGTCAAGCCTTCTTCTCCTAGTGAATAGGATCAGCTCGGTCTTTTCAGCATTAACAGAAAGATCGACTTCCCTACACCACGATTCCACGGAGCGCAGAACGCCCTGCATAATTTCCGAGACTGTTCTACAGAAACGCCCCTTAACTACTATGCTTACGTCATCAGCATAGGCTTGCGCATAGACACCCATACTGCTGAGCCTAACGAGGAGTTCGTTCACCACGATACACCACAGTAGGGGTGATAGAACTCCGCCCTGAGGGCAGCCTCTAGCTACATTCACGCTGCAGCTTACGTTATTCAGCATAGCTGTTGTTACCCGACCCTCCAGAGTAGAGAGGACCCAATCTATTAGGATTGATCCAACCCCGTGTCTAACCAAGGCCTGTCTGATAGAGTCGGTTAAGGTGCAATTAAATGCACCTTCAATGTCCAAGAAGGCCACGAGTGCCACTTCTCGCTGATCCAGAGTCTTCTCCAGCCTACCGACCCGATTGTGTAATGCCAGATCCGTCGATTTTCCAGCTTGGTATGCAAACTGATTTGCATGAATGACACCTTTCCAGCGGGCCATCCCTTAAGTATCTATCAACTATCCTTTCCAGTGTCTTAAGCACAAAAGATGAAAGAGTAATCGGTCGAAAATCCTTCGGGCTAGTATATCTATCTCTGCCCGGTTTAGGAATGAATACCACTTTAGCCTGCCGCCAGCTTCTATGTGTGAAGCCCGTGGCCACACATGCTCGAAACACATTCAACAGGTAAGGAACAACCGAAATCCGTCCCTGCTGTAACATGGCCTGAAATACGCCGTCCAGACCTGGACTTTTGTATGGAGCAAACGAATCTACTGCCCATACCGTCCTTTCGAAGGTGACAATCTCCCTAGCCGTGCGCCAGTCCTCCCTCGAGGGCCTGCGCAACTGCATGCACTCTGTGATTGATCGCGCTACTGTAGAACCGGGAAAGTGCGTATCCATCAGAAGCCTCAGAGTACCTTCCACAGAAGTAGTATTCCCCCCCGAGGGATCATGCAGAGATCCCAATCTTGCTTTAATGTCTTTGCATAGGACTCTGTGTATTCTTGCAGTAGCAGGAATGTCATTTATGGACTGACAGAAGTGCCTCCAAGATTCTCTGGAGGCCTTTCTAATCTCTTTTTTGTACTCCTGCAATGCCTTTTTGTATTCTTCCCATAGAGAAGAACCTCTCCCGTGCTTAACTCTGCTAAGAAGTTTGTGCACCGCTCGTTTTCTATCCTCTAAATCTTTGGTCCAGAAGGTTGCCTTGCCCTTACGTTGGACTTTGCGTAACGGGCAGTTTTCCTCATATGCGGCCGTCAAGTCCCTGCTCAGAGACTCGACAGCTGCTTCTATGTCAGAGCCCCTGCAAAGCCTGTATGGGACCGCTCCAAGCTTACTGTCAATGTCTGCCCTAAAGGACCCCCATCTAGTATGCCTGGGATTCCGAGCATATTTATCCGGAATCTCTCCATCAGTCTTAAACAGTATGTACCTGTGATCCGATAGAGAGGGTGTTAGAGACATTTTCCAGTCCCTGATATCCTGAGCTAAGTTAAGCGTGCTCAGTGTTACGTCGATAACCTCTTCTCTTACGCTATTGCTGAAAGTGGGCATGTTACCGACATTCAGAACCTCAAGGTTCGATGCCCCTAGAAACTCCATCAGGTCTTCGCCCCGTCTGTTGATGTTCGAGCTGCCCCACGTAACGTGATGGGCATTGCTGTCGCATCCAATCACAAGGTCGAGTCCAGAATCCCTACAGAATGCGACAAGGTCCCCCATTTCCTTGGATGGAGGAGGGTCTCTTGAATCGTAAGGAAGGTAAGCCGAACATACAACCAAGTCCCTGTCACTGCCTTCCTTCTTATATCTAATTCTGACTGCAACTAAGTCTCTGAATGTAAATTCTTTAAGTTGCCATGAGTTGACGGAAGTCATTACGCAAGCTCTGGGCTTAGTGTCCGGAGTATCGCTAAAAAGCGTATAGCCCGGTACACTAAGCCCGTTTACTGAACCGTTTCTCAGCCAGGGTTCCTGGATGAGAGCCACTTCATGTCGGCCTCGAGTGATCTCCTGAGTAAGGGCCCTCGAAGCCGCTATGCAGTGTTGTAAGTTGATTTGAATGAAATTAAGACTTACCATGGGTGTTGAGAGGCCCTTCCTACACCTTCCCGAATGACGGTATGTGACCCCTATTCGGGCGTACCGCCGTCGCCGCCGCAGTCTTCACTGTCACAGCCGCCTTCATCTCCGCATCCACGGAGGAGTTCTCGGACTCGGTTCAGGATTCCGTCCTCGTCCGAGTCGCTATCATTTCCCTCTGGGACCAGATCCATCTCAGGGTCCGCCGCGATGTTTTCTGCGGATATCCCGCTTGGACCCGCCGCCTCCACGTCCGTAACCTCCGGTGGTTCCAGCGAGAGCTGACCCGGCCGACCCATCCCCTGTGAAGGAGCCTGGTCTACCGACACAGCTCCCGTCGGTCTGGGCTGGTCCGACTCCTGGTTTGGAGCCAGGCCAGTTCCAGCAGGTGTCGCCCCACTGCTTTTCTTCTTGCTCAGGAGTGTAAACACCCCCGAACTTCCACCGCAACACAGCCTGTTGCCGTTGCCTGCAATGACCTTCCAGCTTATGGAATCAACCGAGAGGACAAGTCGGACACCTTTGTTTTCTTCCTTCCTCTCAAGTATCCTCCACGCGCTGGAAAAAGTCCCAGGATTGTGCCTCCTGAGTCTCCTCGTGATGACCTCGTTGTCCAGGTTGGGACCCGGGAACCAGGCCATCACGCGGTGGTATGTGGGAAGGTCTCCAAAGCTCATCGTAATGAGTCTTGCGCCTTCCCACGGCCACAGATCCCCCACGTGAGCCTCCAACCATGCCCTAGAGGATTCGTCCTCGCAGACAAAGATGGCTGCCCCTCGAGAGAGGTAGCAGTCAATGTACCTGGGAAGGGCCGCCTCATCTGGGAGCCCATCTATCAGCACACTGACCGCCTCCTGGACCTGCTGCACCTGTAAGTCGGTAAGTTGAGTCCCAGGATAACCGTCGGAAACGACAGCCACCCTGAGACCCGCTTGGGACGCTCGCGCATAGCTAATTTGCGCATGCGTCGCAGTGCGAGGCTTCTTCCGCGAGGATGCGCCCTCCGGTGTCCCACCGGCAGACCTCTGCCGCTTCCCGTCGCCAGGCCGCTTTAGGGCCTCCGCTGACACACCGGATTGCGCACCGTCTAGCCCAGATGGCGGTTGGGTCCGTCCAGCCGGGGTCCCAGAAGTGGTGCCCCGACCTTCCGAGCCCTCCGTCATCTGCGCCTCTCTCCGCTTCCTAGCCCTTTTCCTTTCTGAACCTGGCCGAGACTTCTTCTTAATTTTTAGAGAGCCCACCCTTTCCGCTAGCTCTCTCGCTAAGCTTCTGACAGATTCCTCTGTCAGAGTACCATCAGGGTCCCCTGGTGAGGGGCCGCCTGGATGTTCGGGGTCCCCTGTAGGGGGGGCCTCGGGTTTTTTATTATTTTCATTGGGTTCCATATTGTTCCCACGAGTATAGGGGAAATGGTGGTCGACGTCCGCGGTGCCCCTACACGGACGCAAGGCTGGATACTCTGGGAGGTCGCCCGGTGTCCCAGAGGCTCCGTTTAAGACGGTGCATCCCCACCGCCACGCACCCCTCGGCACGGAATCGCTTAACACCTTGGGTTGGGTAAATGGATAAATGCAATCGTTTCTCAAGTTACACAATTATACAACAGAATAATGGACATAGTACAAGCTAAGTTCTAATGTTATGATGAAAAATAAGATGCAGCACAATTGTAAAAATTCTGAATCAGAGATGACAAAATGATAATGAAACCTAAGATAAACTCACCCTTCTCCAGCGTTGTCCATTCTTTGTAGCTCCAGTACCATGACCATTCATACATATTGCTAATTCGTCCCATTTTCTTTCAATTGTCTCTTTTGATCTTCCCCCAAGCCCAACACTACCCTTGGCTAAGCTAGGATGACTTTCTAAGAAGTCAAGTAACTCATCTATTTGCGATGCTGAGAGTCGATTTTCCATTTTGATAACACAAAAACCTCCTAGACAAAATCTCAAAGATAAATAAACCCTATATTAGGCGTATCTTTTAATTCACCGGTTGAGCCACGTGCAACCAATTAGCCAATTTTACTTCCTTTAATTGGTTGCACCTAAGTCTGTGTTTATATTAAGTGTGTCCTATCATTCCTTTTCCCGCGCCTACTCTTGACTATGTAAACATACACACATCTGTAGCTCACACTAAAAAGAAATGCATTGTCAAGAAAAGTAAATCGTATTATATACTTACGTATTCAGTTTCCAACACAACTAGGTCACAGTTAATTTTAAAATCCACAATCACGATCCACAATGTATTTATCATTCTTCGATTTGTAAACACGATTGTTTTATTGTTTACCATCGTATGTCACTTTATTAATTCCACCGGTTGCTACTCGACTGCATTCAATGACAGTTGGGCAACCGGTTGCCAATTTCGTTAGCGAATACGAATTTTTCGGTTGGTCGACAATCGGTCGCAAGTCGGTTGGTGGCCGGTTGCTCACCGATCAGAGTTGGAAATTTTTACGTAATAAGCCTGCGGGCTGGCCATCTTGATTTTTTAGGGGCTTTTAACAATTTTCCTTAAACTTAAATGTTCTTTCAATATATTCCAACGGTAGGTAGAGCGCGAAAAAAGTTATACACTTCATCAATCATTTCAAAAAACTGTCGGTTCTGATGCACACCCAGCCGCATGAACACCTACTAAACTTAGAGAATGTCCCGTGCATGGTACAAAGGTGGCAGTTCGCATTTCTCCTTGATTCTTGCTTGTAGGCCAGTATATTTTCCCGCCATATTTGAAGCATTGTCGTAGCTTTGTCCTTTATAATCTCTAATGGGAATATCATGACTCTCTAAAAGATTCAAGATGGTGTCAGCTATAAGCTCAGATTTCTGCTCTTTAATAGGTATAAATTTCAGAAATTTTTCAACAGGATCACGGCCTTTTACGTATCGAATAATAAAAGTTAGCCGGTCAACATGTGGCAAATCTGGTGTATTGTCCACGCTAAAGGAAAAACATTTTGCTAATTCAGTTTCACGCATAATTTTTTTAGGACCTGTTTTCGCATTACATCAATAAACTCATTACAAATATTCGTTGATAAATATGAAATGTTACCTTTTCGAGGATTCCCAAACTTCTTTGAATGAGCTGCAAGAAATGGATCAAATTCACTCAGTAACTCCATACATTGCAAATAATTTCCATTGTTGGGAGATCCTGGGATTTCATTGTCACCGCGAAACGGAAGCCCTCTCGAAGCCAAACATTTGACAACAGATACAATTATTTTAATAAGATTTCTTCAGTATTCCAATTCTTTTTGATATTGCGATGATAAATCTGTATCTATATATCTATAAATAGTACTGTTAGCGCCATCTGTTGGGAGAGTCTGTGACTCGCCAGAGCTTCATCGTCGATCTCTGCTTTTACGCGAACAAGCGGCTTGACGGCTTCTGTGAGGACCGTGGCAGTGACTCACCTTCTAGATGCCGCTTTGTGGTTCACCAGACCCTTCTCAAAGCAGCAATGGGGACTATATAAAACTCGGCGGCCGGGAGATGGAAGCAGAATACGGAGTGGAGTACAGTTCAGTCAATGCCGCGACATAAGAATTAGTCAGACATAAATAGTAGTGTATACAAATATTCTATCTAGCCAAGATAAATAAATTAGTGCATTTCTTTTCTTGGAATCTAGTGTTTTAATCCACATCCAAAAGAACCCAGGAAAACGCTACATTGGTGTTAGGTGTGGGGTGTGGATTATTGGACATTTAGTGAAAATAAATCGGACGATTAGTGAAGGAAGAATGGCGCGATTGGTAGATTTGAAAATTGCCGATTTAAAAAGAGAGCTGGAGGAAAGAGAGTACGACACGGCTGGAAAGAAAGCAGAATTACAGAAGCGGCTTCGCCAAGCACTGATTGAGGAAGGCAAGGACCCGTATAATTTCATTTTTTACCGGTGCAGGGGATATCGGTTCAATGCTGCAAAACCTTTTGACCAAGTTAGAAAATAGGCTCGTGGAAAATTGAGCCAACCTAGAAGGAAAACTGTTCGAAAGTACGGCCAAATTAGAAGACAAGGCTTTGGAAAATACTGCCAATTTAAAAAAAGAATTGGAAGACAAAATTATGGAAAAATCTTGCGAGCTGGAAAAACGGATTTCAGAAAATTTGGAAGGCAGAATTCAAGAAGTGCAAGGAGTTTGCCACTTTAGACGTCAAGACCATCAACAAATGACAACGTGGACTTCCGTTGAAAAAATCAAGTGAGGTTGGAGCTTCTGTAGGGTCAGCTGGTCATCAGCGAATGAAACGGCCGCAATTTGATGGTACAACGTCTTGGAATGTCTACTGACGTCAGTTTGAGACAGCCGCGAATGCAAATGGTTGGTCATCGACCGAAAAGGCAACTGCACTCACTTTGAACCTACGAGGAGATGCTGCAGCTATTCTTCAAAGAATATCACCCGAAGAGCACAGGTTTACGAACAACTAGTAGGACATTTGGAGATGCGATATGGCCAGTCACATTTAGAACATGTCTACCGTACTCAGCTAAAGAATTGGTTCCAGAAGTCAGGTGAGTCCTTGCAGGAGTTCGAAGCGGACATTGCGCGGTTGGTACGATAAGCATATCCCGATGTTCAGGAAAGGATAATGGAGCGATTGGAAGTTCAAGTATTATTCAAGCCTTACTAATAGCACATTCACCTAAGCTAGTAGATGCGCTTACCTAGGCCCTAGAATTCGAAGCCTTACGCCCGCAGTCAGATGGAATGGTGGAGCGCATGAATAGGACCTTCAACCGGTATCTGGCTAAGGTAGTCTCTAGCCATCAAAGAGACTGGGATAGTTTTCTTCACCTCTTCTTATTGGCTTACCGATCGTCGATTGATGAAAGCACAGGAGAGACCCCGGCTCGAACAGTTATGGGTAAGGACTTCGTCTCCCATGCGATCTAAAGTTTGTCTGTCCACCAGGAACTGATATTGCCGGAGAAGGCTACGTAAGTGAGCTGCGTAGAAGAATGGATGCCATCCATAGCCAGGTTCGTGTTTCAGTTCAAGGTGCCAGCGAACGGATGAAGGAAGCTTATGACGTTAATGCCAAAGACCAGAGGTATGATAACGGCGATACGGTTTGGCTTTGCAACCCAAAGAGGCGAAAAGGGCTTGTCGCCTAAACTAGAATCATCCTGGGACGGGCCATATAAGTTCTGGAGGCCATCAACGATGTTCTCTACAGGATTCAGAAGGTATCACGCGGTAAAGCCCGAATTGTACATTTGAACCGCCTTGCACCTTATGATTGAAACAACGAAGATGCGGCGGTGCGGAAAATCCAACCAGAATCGGACATGACATTTTATGGCTCATAGTGCCAGTGGCCATAAGAGTTGGTATGGCGTGACATGTGAAGTACAGCAAGATCTGTTTACCACTTGACTAGAGTATGCCCTTGCACACCGCGTGGCTCAAGACTTGCGAAAGTCTTTCTTAGGAAGTTTAGAAGAGTGCACGAGCTGCGACAATCTGACTCGGAGGTCGGAGAAGTACTCCAGATAACTGAAGAGGATACCAACTGAAAGATCTTCTATCTGGTTACCAAGAAAGCTTCGTATCCGAAAGCGAATTACGAAGATGTTTGGAACGCTTTGCCGAGGACCTGAGAAAACTGGCAATACCTAAGCTGGCATGTGGACTGGAGAATCATTCAAAGCATGCTTGATGTAGTCTTCCGGTATACAGTCATTCGATTTCTGGTATGTTGACACAGTCCTAGATGGCTACCTCCTGGAAAGACCGTGGATTGTTACTTCTTCAAGAACTTCTACTGCAAGAGAGGGCCGTCGTGCCGATATCAACATCCACTGCCAGTAAGATCATTCCGAGACGGCATGACCTTCGGGAGGGGGCAGTGTGACGACAAATAGTACTGTTAGCGCCATTTGTTGGGAGAGTCTCTTACTCGCCAGAGCTTCATGGCCGACCTCTGCTTTTACGCGAACCACGACCGCACAAGCCGCTTGGCGGCGTTTGCGAGGACCGTGGCAGTGACTCACCTTCTAGATCGACGCGCAGTGACCTGCAATATTCTAGATGCCAAACAGCAATGGAGACTATATATAACCTGGCGGCTGGTAGAGATGGAAGCAGAGTACGGAGAATGGTAGAGTAGCAGCGACATAAAAATTAAATAGTGGTGTAAATTTTTTTTAAACAATTTATTACAAAAATAGAGTATTACAAAATATAATAACATTCAATTCTCTAAACAGTGCTTCAAAAGTACTGGCATCGAGAATAACATTCTAAATGTCCTTATTACTAAGTACAATAATCAACAATATTTAACTATAAATACAATGTGTTATTTGCTGCGAATATGATCTTTTAATTTCTTTACAAAACAGTTAAAGCTATTGTTACTGCTTTTTATGCTATTTGGCAATTTATTGTATGCATTTCATGCTTGCGATATGGGATTATTGAAACCTATGGCAGTACTAATATTATACATGTAGACATACATATGTGTTCTAGTATTATATTTGTGTATGTCATTTGTAAATTGAATCTCAGTATTGCACTTTAGGGCTTTAGTAATTACTTTATGAATAAATTTACAGTGTTCTAGCTCAAAAAGCTGATTTAAGTTAAAGATGTTCAATTCCTTGTACAGCTCAAGTGTATGTGTAAACCAATCCAGATTGAATAAAACCTTCAATGCCTGAAGCTAGCTATTGTTATTCCCGTATACAAAAAGGGTGACCGTACAGACCTTGAAAACTACAGACCAATATCACTTTTATCGATGATCTCTAAAGTCATTGAAAAATGTCTGTATAAACGTATATTATGTTTTCTCAATCGCTATAATGTCTTATCAGATACCCAGCGTGGGTTTAGACCCTCACGATCTATAGAAACGGCGACCTTTGACTTTTTTCCCATATATATAGAGAAGTAGATGAAAACAGATACGTTGCTGGACTATTTTTTGACCTTTCGAAAGCATTCGATATAATGGATATTTCGTTTATCGTGGAAAAATTGTACTGCTTAGGTATAAGGGATTTTATTCTCAGCTGGATCCAGTCTATCCTCACAGATAGAAAATTGAAAACGAAGGTCAATGGTCATACGTCAACTCAATATTCCGTGAATATAGGTGCGGCACAAGGCTCAGTACTTGCACCACTGCTCTTCATTGTATACATAAATGACTTGAAATTGTCTGGCTTCATGATTAATTATGCGGATGACACATCTATCGTCGTCAGTGCCACGACACCGCAGGGTCTTCTCGAATCTATTGAGAAAGTCAAAAGTGAAATGAGCAAGTGGTGCCAGTCTAACCGCCTCATTTTGAATGAAGATAAGACTGTTGAAATTCATTTCTTCAACAAAAAACCACGCATGGATATTGATAGCTTTTCAGATCAAACTGTCTTCTTAGGAACTCATGTTGATAGTAAGTTAAGCTGGCAACCACAAATAAATCACATTTGCAACAAAATTAACAGTGCTTATTTTGCAATATTGAAATTAAAGCCTAACATCCATCTAAACTCACTCTTAGATATGTATTACGCGCTAGTTTATTGTCACCTCACTAACAATATAATCATATGGGGACAGGCAACAATGAATAACAGATTATTCATCCTGCAGAAAAGAGTACTTCGATTAATCTTTAATATTAATAAGAGGGACTCTTGTAAAGAAATATTTAGACGCTATAATCTGCTTACATTAACTTCTATCTATATCTACAAATGTGCTATCTTCGCATTTGAACATAGCAATAGATTTGTTCGTAACAACTCCATTAATAATCAATACAACACTAGAACAGGGCATGGTCTGAGTATACCGACACATAACTCTGCCCTATTCCAAAAATCTCCCACTCTAGCGTGCACTAAGGTATACACTAATCTGCCGAGTGAGTTGCGAAGAAGCACTAATATCCTTGCGCTGAAAAAACATCTCAGGAAATATCTGGTTGAAAAATGCTTTTACTCTCTACATGAGTTTTACTAACACATGAAAGTATCTGTTTTTTAAATTCTTTTAAGCTGTTAATCATTTCGTTATCAGTGAATTGTCTATTATCGTGGAGTAAATGTATTTTAATTTCACTTTTAATTCGAGTTTTGACGAAAGTATGTATGTTTTCTTTTTAAGCTTTTAACCATTTGTCCTCACTGCTCGATGTTTGTTGTGTTTATTTATTATGTATTTCTAACAGATTCTCCTACCTCTTTTCTTTGTATCAGCCTCAATGATTTTTAAGGGCTAGACGAACATTTTTTGTGATAAAAAAGTCGCTGTATATGTATATATTTTTACCGTTACAGATTGAACACATTACGATTCTTGAGCTGTACTTATAATGTGATTTAACCTTTTAAAATGTTTTGTAATTGTAACCCTTTCAAGGCATATTTCTAAATTTTTAAGCTATTTCATTTATAGCTGAAAAAAATGAAGTGATAAGATCTCAAAAGCATTAAAAATAGCCCAGAAAATTTTTCCATTTGGAGAAAAAAGAATTAGTAGGTGGTATCACCATTATACCACCAAGCACTAAAATAATACAATGCAGATATTACTGAAACATATATTTAATTAAGATAATGTTATAAAAAGGAGTTTGAAGTAAAAACATACAATTTATTTGCTATGATACTTTTCAAAGCAATTTTTTTGGTCAGTGACACAAACCGACATTGCAAGTACTGCATGACCATCGCGTACGGTGTTGTTCCGCTTTTGTGCTGCAAAATGCACATCTTCTCGAAGACGAATGTCTTGGCATATGAGCAGCTTGGTCTGTGCACTTTTCTAGAGGAATGTTTGCTTTGAATTTGTTTGGGGGCATCTCAGTACTTGGTCTACCTCTTCGAGGATTTTCAGAAGCTGCACCAACCAATCCAGTTGCTACACTCAAACGAAAACTTTTCAAATCTAAGGATTTTTCCTTACACCTTTCAGTGTATAGAATATATGCATTGACTATGGTGACATCAACAAAATGCCACATAATCCTGTGCCACCATTTTCGACTTTTTCTATCTAGTTCATAGGTTGATTTTAGCATATCAGCTTTATCCACATATCCCATGTTTGCATTGTAGTCCTTTATAATAACAGGGCATGCAATCGTTTCTCTCTCTCCACCCTTTTTCTTTCTCTCAACCGTCTCTATTATTCCCGGCATGTGAAAATTACTTGCCATTGCAACTACTCTTTTATCCTTCCATTTGCAAAATGTAATCCCATCATCTGTTACTCGAAAGTCACTCTCGCCTCGTTTCAATGCTTTGTCTTCTTTTACATCAGTTGGTATTCCTACACGATTTTGCCTAATTGTTCCACAGGCATATATTTTATCTAACTTCAGTTGCCGCAAAAGCATTAAAGAGGTAAAATAGTTATCAAAATAGACAAAATGATGACCATTCACTAATGATCTTGTAAGGTCAGTTACCACCCTGGCACCCAATTTTTTTCTCCAATTTTTCCCGTATAAATTTGAAAATGATTCACATATCCACTCTCCGATGCTCTAACCCACAATTTATACCCACGCTTGATCGGTTTATTCGGCATATGCTGGCGCAGGGAAACGTTTTTGGTTGGTTTATAATATTTCGCATAATTTTCTGATAGAATCTGTAGAATAGGACGGACTTTGTATAACTTATCGTATAGGGGCTCTCCGCGTTTGGGCTGCATTACGTTATCATTCAAATGAACGTTTCCTAACAACCAATCAAATCTTGTTCTGGGTATAAGACTTGAAATATATTTATCCCGAAGCTCAATCTGCGTCGACCAGAAGTCCCGATAAGAGGGTAGACGCTTTATTCCCATGAGTATATTTATCGCAACAAATTTCTTCATTTCCATTGTATTCGTGGGTGTGAAAAGTTTTCCGGAACGGGCGCTTGCTTGTGTTGCATACAGGTTGGTTTGGAAGACGATGTGGTAAAACAAACTATCCGGAAAAGGACACAAAAATACCTCAACAGGGCGCTCCATGTCATCTGATATATTGCAAGGTCCAGAATCCTTGGTAAATTCTTGGGGTGCCGTGTAGTTTGTTGAAACTTTTTCCCAAACAAATTTATCTAAACTGAGTTTTTTCTGCAAATCTGCAAGGGGTATGAGGTCATCGTCGCTATAAGAACTATCACTATCAGAGACCCTCTCAGGGTGAATACCAACATCATTATTTGTATTAGTGGCGTTGTGCACATCCACATCCACGAAGTCTTCATCTGACCAATTTTGATCATCCTCCGATTCATTTCCTGAAGGTATGTCCTCAAAAAATATATTCCTGTACTCTTCATAGGTCATATTTTCCAATTCTTTGTAAGACCACTTTTTCCCTGAAACAAAATCCCCAATCAATTAGTCACTATCCACGTAAGCAGCTAACTTAGTAAAATAATTGGATCAAAAACAAAAGTACACCCACCAATAAACAAACATACCAACAACATACAAGTAGCCCACCAACCAATAGTCTAAATAGTTTTTCCATCGACTTCCATCCCGCCGCAAACTTCAGAATTACCGAACTCACGGCAGATCAACTAACCCAGCAAAACAACCAAGTTACTCAAAAACAGAAAAATACGCCTACTAATTACACAAACACACTGACAAGCATACAAAGCAAAAATCCAAAATCACCGAAAATATTAGGCATTGATTGCTATGTGGTATCAATTGACACCACCTTAATTTTATTCAAAGCAACCAATAAAAATATATAAAATCGCGTGTGCCTATGATAATAACATAAAACAATACCTAATACAATAAAATATAGTACTTACCCGCCATTCTGTCCTTATTTTTTGAAATAAACACTCAATTTATGACCACGCACGTCATTGACCTACCTGCACACTGCGAAAACAAATCGATAAATGTCAAATAATAAGCTGCTAGGAATGGCGTCCTATGTAAATAATTTTTTTCATATTAGTTGGCAATATAGTGCTACTTCTTACACGGTGGTATCGGCAGATAACCACTCCGCAGCGCCGTGATTAATTATTAAAAAGTTGGTTTCATGGTGACACCACAAAGCTTGAAAGGGGTAATGTCCTTATTTATTTTATAATTATAAGTATATATATATATATATTGACAAGTCTTATATCATGTAACATGATCTAATAGGACAATAAACGATCTATCTATCTATCTATCTATCTGATTTTGAACCCTTTGTACTTTATTATAATTTACCTTCCCACAAGTAGCCCATACAGGAAGAAGTTACATAAGACATGATAAAAAATAAGCATTGTAAATATCATACTTGACTTTAATTGTAAAAAATGATCTATTTTTATATAGGGCACCAATCATTGAAGTGATTTTTTTTATTTCATTGTGAACATGTTCATTCCAGTTTAAATTCTCGTCGACCATTAACCCTAAATATTTTATACAGGTAGTCTGTGCTAAACTTACATCATTAATTTTGATCTTTGGTACAACTATACTTTTATTTTTCTGCTTGAACAGCATAAACTTTGTTTTATCTACATTCATCCTGAACTTGTTATATAACAGCCATTTATAGTACACATCTAAATCATTATTTATCACAGTTTCCAAGCTTACTTTACTATCTCCTGAATATAACAATACAGTATCATCTGCAAAGGTAAAATAGTCACAATTAAGATTAGCACAACGCAAACTTAAAACATAAAGAGAATATAAAAGAGGTCCCAAGACAGAACCTTGAGGTACACCATAAGGATTTGATAGATACGGACTGTTGTTATTACCTATTTTGACATATTGCTTTCTATCGACTAGATGTGATTCCAATAAATTATATAATGCTCCTATAAATCCCATACCTCTAAGCCTTTGTAGCAACATATTAAAACTTACTACATCAAATGCCTTGCTAAGGTCTACAAATACTGCAATTACAACTTTCCTATTATCTAATGCCGTTGCTATTTTATTTACAAGATCCATGGTTACACTCAATGTGTAAAAAACCATACTGAAATTTGTCCATGGTGATGTATTTATTTATAAACGCTAACATTCTGTTCTTTATTATAAGTTCTATTATTTTTGAAAGTACACTAATCACTGAGATTGGCCTGTAGTTGTTCATCAAAGCTTTATGGCCTGATTTGAATATCGGAGTAATTTTACTTATTTTGAGAATATCTGGAAAAATGCCACTAGTAGGCACACTATTAACCAAATTCATTAACACATCTACAAGATATTCTTTCAGGTTCAATAAATCTCTAACAGTGATCTGGTCATGACCAGGAGCAGATGTTTTCTTGAGGTCCCTAAGTATGTCCAAAATTTCTGTTCTGTTTGTTTTTTCAGTGAAGCAGCTATTACCACAGTGAATTTCATCAAACTTAGAATTTGCACCAATACTTTGTCGACTGATGTCTATATTAGAAACTATGTTTTTACCAACCTCTGCAAAATGTTTGTTCAGCTCATTTACTATAGCGACTGGATCCGTAATGGTAATGTTGCTCACTGTAAGGGATTCAATACTTGTTTCATCATCTGTTTTTTTGAGCATGCTATTTACTAGTTTCCACTGCTTTTTTGAACTCTTACCAGCTTCGTTCCATTTCTTTCTAAAGCGATCATTTTTGAGGACTTTCATTTTGTTGTTGATTTTATTTTTGATCTTTTGAATTCAGATTCTGTAACTGCATCTTTGGGGTTAAGCTTCATTCTCTTATAAAGTTTATCCCGAAACGTTATCATTTCTAATAATTCCTTTGTAATCCAGGTATTATGCTTATGGCATTTAATTAATGTAGTATATTCAGACTCTGCCTTACATTGACTAATCAGATCAATAAGTTGCTCAAAACACTCTATATTAACTGCATTAATTTGGTCTCCAAACAATTGGACCATCTTTTTGTAATCAGTATGTTTCATCGTGTTTTGCTATTTTCATGGGTTAAAATTATTTGATGAATGTGCTTTCAGTCAATCCATCCATTTGGAGAGCATAGATTTAAATCGAAAGGATTAAATAAGCAGCATGAAAAACGAAATACTGATTTTTTTGTCATTTTTGACGTTTTCATTGTTCTTTAATTTGCGAATAAATAATGCTTTGTTGAAATATCTAGTTACTGATCTAACACCATCTTATAGATTCTGGATGCCACAGAGAAATCAGAATCTTTATTTTGAAAATATTCAGTTTCCTTTCGTGATCTCTTTCTGTAAAATTTTCATGAGAATGATCGGCAGGGCCGTGTGATTGGATGATTGTTCAAGTGATAAAGTTAGCGGTGTTGGTAAAGTCCCGAAGTTGTTGCACTTTCATCATAGGTACGATCGCTTTCTATCTCTTTTCCAAAATTGGTAGAAACTGATATAGAACATGATGCTACTTCTGATTGTCACGACTCATTATTTGGAGAAAATATTGTTCGATTGCTACTTACAGAACGCTCTCCAGTAGAAAAATGTTGATGTTAATTTTGGTAACTTTTCAATTACTCCCTTCTGGTGTGCAGCTATTTTCTTTTGACAGATCCACTAGAATACGATTGTTTTGACATTTTTTACTGTAATTTAGTGTTTATATTTACACACAAAATAATCACTTAAACCAGCGTTTTGCAACGTGTGGGTCGCGAAACCTCTGCAGGGTGGTCGGATAGATCGGGAGAACTACCTCAGTAAAAAAATCAATAAAGTTTAAAAGGATAGATTTATGTTTTTGATTGATCAGTTTCTCCCATCGTGGATCCATTTTTGCTACATTGAGAATTAAATCGTTTTGCAAATTTAAGCGATTTCTTTGCTTGGGCATTGATAAAAATGTTAACTGGCACAAATACGAGGTGGCAAATGGAATCAAACGCTCCAAAGCTTCAGTTGTCAATTTCGGATATTCTTTTTTCTTTTTAACCAAAATGTATCCACATTGGGCAACTTGAATTACAACTGTAACATTCCATCTGCAGATCATTCCAGCAGATTTTCTTTGAACTTAGTTGCCAAATTTGCCTCATTTATAGCTGCAGTTAAAAATGACCCACCTTTTCTCAGTGTTCTCCGATATTTCTTGCACAGGGGAGAAATCACACAATTCTCCTTTCAAATTATTTCACACCATTTTCATACATAAATATGTATACATATATACATGATGGCCCATCCATGTGTGGACGGAATATTACTCATAAACAAATACATTTTGGGAAAATCTATTTATGGGATGATATAACGTACATGACATTTAAGGGCACATTTCTAAAATGTTGGCCATTATACAGGGTGTCCCAATTTCGACTTAATATCATAGTTGTGATTTTTTAAATGGAATGCGTCAAATTTTATTTCATATTTGGATAAACCAATTCAAAAGAAGACAACTGATATAACATACTATGGGGTTTTGGTAATTAGCTACTGAGATGTAAGGTGTTTTGCCCAGAAAAACCGTCCACTTCGACAACTCCTCAATCCGCCATTTTGAAATTTGGAGTGCTGAATTTTATATCAAACAAAACTTACACACCTCAGCTTTTATCCTATTTGTTACTTTTTCGAATTTTCATTTTTGCTCATACAGGGTGGTCAGAAACGCAAATTGTACTTTTTCTCGAAAATTTCAAATGCATTACCCTATATATTTGTGCAAGTTTGGATTCCATTTTTTCTAAGCTTTTTTTGGTATGAGGTTTGATTCAAATAAAATCACTAGATTTTGAGTGATTAAGATTTGAATAGAACAACACACCAAAATTAAAGAAAAAAAATCACAGCATCCATGGAAACAAAAGACAGTGGGCTAGTTCCATATTGCCAATAAGAGTACAGATTTGACGTGAAAACTAATAACAATCAAAACAGCATGAATCAGCTTCAAGCGTAATAGAGAAAAACAACTATAACAACAACATGAACAAACAACTATCACTAATTGTCTAGAAAAACCCCGCTCGTCGGCAACCCCTCAGTCCGCCATTTTAAAACTCGGAGTACTGAATTTTGTATCAAAAAAAACTTACACACCTCAGCTTTTATTTTCTTTGTTACTTTTTCGCATTTTAATTTTTGCTCATACAGGGTGGTCAAAAACGCAAATTGTAGTTTTTCTCAAAAATTTCAAATGCATCACCCAGTATATTTGTGCAAGTTTGGATTCAATTTTTTTTTATACTAGACACATAAGGGTTTTTACGGCTATTTTTTCGGTTATTAGCACGTCTTTTATGGAACGGCTTAATTCCCTAAAATATCGCATCATCATTGGAAACACAATAAATTGGTGATTAGTCACGAACTGTCAAAATTAACATTGTGAGCATTATAATAAAAACGTGTTTGAGAATGAATTTTTCTAAAGAAGAAATGGTTAATATGGGGTTCGTGTTGGGCGAAGCCCAAAGAAATAGTTTCCTAGCATCTCGCATTTATAAGCAACTAATATGCGACATCCACGACTGGAAACATTTTCCACACTACGAGAACGATTTGAATCAAGTGGAGCAGTGGGATATAGTAAAAAATGTATAAATAATCTCCAAGTGTCACCAATGAGGTGAACCAGTTGGAGGTTCTATTAAAGTTGCAGGAACGTCCCCATTCAAGTGCACGCAAATTGGAGCAGAAACTGATATATTCAGAACTTCTGTGTCGGTCATTTATCCAAAGACTACGGCTGTGTATTCAGCATGGTGGAGATATTTTTGAGCAGTTTTGATTAGTGATAGTTGTTCATGTTGTTGTTATAGTTGTTTTTCTGTATTACGCTTGAAGCTGATTCATACTGTTTTGATTGTTATTAGTTTTCACGTCAAATCTGTACTCTTAGTGCAATATGGAACTAGCCCACTGTTTGTCTTTTGTTTCCATGGATGCTGTGATTTTTTTTCTTTAATTTTGGTGTGTTGTTCTATGAAAATCTTAATCACTCAAAATCTAGTTATTTTATTTGAATCAAACCTCATACCAAAAGAAGCTTAGAAAAAATGGAATCCAAACTTGCACAAATATATAGGGTAATGCATTTGAAATTTTCTAGAAAAAGTACAATTTGCGTTTCTGGCCACCCTGTATGAGCAAAAATGAAAATTCGAAAAAGTAACAAATAAGATAAAAGCTGAGGTGTGTAAGTTTTGTTTGATATAAAAAATGCAGCACTCCAAATTTCAAAATGGCGGATTGAGGAGTTGTCGAAGTGGACGGTTTTTCTGGACAAAACAAATTTTCAAGGCGACAAAGGCACACATGAAGTCCACAACAAGAGCCAACCTACACATAGAAGACCTTGAAAATTCGAGGTCTTCTAGCCATTTTATACTACAATCTGTAGGTGGGCTCTTGTGGACTTCGTGTGAGCTTTTTTTTCCTCTCCATTTTCGTTTCCTCAGGTTACACCCGTATCCTGATGTATGGGCATGTGTATCTACTTTTGTAGTTACATATGTGCAATCATTTCGGGCCTGATGAAGCCAACTAGCAGACATACTTATCGCTCGGGTTACCTATCCTATTTTCTGCTCGAATCCACTTTCCTTCTTTTTGCGGAATTTGCCCATTATTTTCCTATTTTTTTTTTGTTATATACCTTTCTCCGCATGATCACTTTCTATATATATATATATGAGAAGTAGTCATTGCCAAAGCCAACGACTAGTTGGGTACAAAATACAATTACTTGTTAATTGGCAAATTTGCAAAATTTTTAGGCTAAAGTTGACTCTTTTGACGATAAAATCAAGCTTTCGGCATTCTCTATGGAGCCATCATCAGGATTCTGAAAACACAATTGTGATGCTAGCAAAGAAGACAGATTTAAAATGTCAGACAACTTACTCGTCGGTGAGGTTGCAGCCACAAGGTGTTTCAGAAAGAACGTAGAGAAGATCGAACTTGTGTTCAGTATAAAAACAAAAGGACGGGGACATTGGGCTTGTTAAAAAACGACAGATACCTTCGTTAAAAGTTAAGAAAAATAAAAATTATATCAATAAACCCGAACAAGCTAAAAATACTGCACGTGGGGAGACATTTTGTTGAAACAATCGGAATGCAGTCCCTAACCTTCTACTACCGCTACACGTGGAGAGGGGGAAAGGCACGGAACGGTAAAGCGTCGACAGAAGACAAGTGATTGACGCGACGGAACGTGGAAATGTGCACCTCCCTGTCCAACTTTGGGTATGAGGTATACGAGGGACGCTCAGTAAATCTCCACCCAAAATTACTAAAATGCTGGAATAACTTGTTTTGGAAAAGAGTGTGTGGTTCATCTGAGTGCAAGAATGTGTGATATTGATACAACCTTTAAAAGATGGGTTATGTGAGTGAGAAAATGTATTCTAATTTTGTGAAGACGTTGGATCAATTTGGACATGTAGCCGTTCTAGCTTTTCGCAATTCAACAGGTAAATGACACTGAGCTGCTTAACATCAGCCTTTTTATTCATGCAATGATCGGTCATGAAAATGTGGGACATTTCTAAAAATAGACGTTTTGAGAGTCTTTTTTTTCTTTATCAAGAACCTCAATACTGCCATAATTCATAGAGTGACCTGTGTTGTTGATATGCGACGCCAAAGCACATCTTTCTGGATGTAATCTGGCATCACTTTTGTGTGACGTAATCCTGCCTTTCAGCGACCTAGAAGTTTGGGCTATATAAACTAAATTGCAGCTGTTGCAATTAATACGATAGACAGTATTGGTTGAATCAAGCAACTGAACCTTATCTTTCATTTTGGACAACAAACTGTTGACTGTGAGAACTGATTTACAAGCAAAACGACAATTAAAGGGATTATACCGCCTGATCAATTAAAATAGTGAAAGGAGGAATCCACAGTTTTTTGTTGAAAGACATGTTCATCACACTGTTGGAGTTATGGGTTGGGGTGCTATAGCTTATGGTTCCAGGTCACCTTTAATCTTCATCAGAGGTAACATGAACGCGCAGCGTTATATCCACGAAGTTCTAGAACCCCGTCTTTTACCCTATCTTGACACCCTGGCAAATCCAACTTTCCAACAAGATAATGCCCGACCACATGTTGTAAGAGTCACAATAGACTTCTTTCAACATAATGATGTCACATTGTTACCATGGCCACCAAGATCTCCCGACTTATCCCCAATTGAGCACGTGTGGGATATGTTGGGTAGGAGATTGCTCAATTTGCAACGTCATCCTCAGACTCTAGAAGCACTTCGAGGGGAGTTGGTGTTTGCCTGGAATGAGATACCACAGGAGGACATTGACCACCTGATCAGAAGCATGCCTAGGCGCGTTGGAGAATGCGTAGCACATCAGGGTGCATCCACACATTATTAAACGTCAAAGGGCTTTAAAGCAGTGCAATCATTTTGAAATTTATATCATTTACTTATTATGCTTCATTAAGTACTTATATAAAATTTTATTAAAATAAAACCATTTAAACTGGGTGTTCGGATTTATATGTCACTTAGTATATATATATAACTAATATTTCGGGATAACGTAAGTGCCTTTTTAAAAATATTTATTTCCGAAAATACAGTAGTGGATGGTAAGAAAGTTAGATTAAGACTAAATTTTAATTATACAAGTACAATGTTCGTTAGCATGAGTAAAACAGGAAACATATCATGTTGCATTTCAACGGTTGCTAGGCGCTGCGATGATGTGCTGAATTGCATTTTCTATTTTCTTGCTTCTACAGGGTAGCTCTATAACTCCTCCACCCCTAGAATGAAGCTTCTCCTGGAAGATTCAGTTTTCTGGAAGGTAGCTCGATTTCTTCTGGATCATTTCCTTGGAATTGGAGCAGGATGTGTATGTGCATTCTTATTCTTCTTGAACTTTCGATAAATAAGTAGAATGCCCAGAGACGTGAATAAAATGTACAAGATAATAGTCCAAGCACTGGGTGTGATACAATCGATTTCTTCAGATTCAATTGGGTTGATTGACTGTACTGGAATATCTTTCATTTTTAAAGTCCTTAGTTCGATTTCAAACTTCGGCTTTTGATTTTCCGAAATTAAAGTGAAATTTGGCGTTTCCATGACTGACGGCTGGCCAAAACTCTTGTCCAAAAATGTAATCGCTTCGTTTCTAAACAAGATTGTGCAGTTATCTTGTGATATCAAGTATATGCCTGATAAGAACTTTAATTCTATTTGATTTTGACAATGGAATTCTAGCTTTTCTTGTATTGGAAAAACGGCTAAGTACTGGTTGATCTCTGGTATAAGTTCAATGTGATTTTCGATAATTTTGACTTTGGTAAAATGACAACTGTTGGCGTTCTCATTTTTCAAAATGTTGGCTTCACAGGATATATTTGTACTAACTTCGGCTTGACGAGGACAGTGGTATATATTGCTTTTGGTACAAATGCCACTTAGAGGTTTGATTGATTGTTTATCAATCGATGCCAAAAAGTATTCGAAATTTGGAAATCTCGACATGAATTCTGACCCATATTTTGTAGGTATTGGGTACATGCAATACAATTCAAATGTATCGTTGAAGTCAATTGGAATAGATAAGAAGTAAACAATTTGATTGAAATCAATCTTACAGTGTAATTTATAAGTGATTCAAAATCTAACATATTTTCGAATTTGACATCATAAGGAAGCATATTTTTATAATAGGAAGATAATTTCAAAACTTCCTTATGTAATTCGCTTGGTCTGATAATACTTGGGTGCATAACTCCTAACTTGCAGAATGTAACAGAATTTTCAATATCTTGCAATGTACTGAGAATAAAATTGTAAAGCATTAAAAGTGAGTGATAAATGTTCTTTGCAAAAAGAATATTTTCATTCATAGTGCTTGCATACGCAATTTTGTGCAGTATTTTTGACTTTAATAGATTTTCATTGTGATGAATATTTTGAAGAGTGAAGTTAAAATTTTCGATCAGCTCGTGATTCACAGAATATTGTAATTTTATTTGATTTTCAATACCTTTTCTCATTGTTCTGCATGTGATTAATAAAATCTCTAACAGTATTGAATAATTTTGGAATATAATAATGTGCCTTAATTCGCTTTTCAGTTTCTTCGATACCTCTGTGATCAGTTTTTCCTTCATGGTGATTTCTAATAATTGATTCTACTTCAGTGTCGTCTGTGATATCAATTAATTTCTTCGTGCACTTTGTCATATTGATTTCAGAATTTTTGAAATACTTCTGTAATACAGAACAGAATTGTCGTAAATGGGATCTTCAAAGTAAAGATGATATTTAATTTTGGGTGCAACATATTCCGTAATAAAATTTACCATTTCTTGTTCATAATTGTCTTTAGAAAACTGAATAAGTATTCTCTGCTTATCCTTGAATAATTCTATGATAGAAGGTTCAGCAGGTGAAAAATTTACTTGTGAAATAATGATCTGATTTTTACCATAGTTGACTGGTGTATCAGTTATTGGTATTCCTATAATTGGATGTTCGGGGCTAGAATGAATTGTTTGATCGGTTGATTCTTCAATATCTATATCGATTTGGCTATCATTGGCTTCTACTATCATTGATTGACTATCATTCTGATCTAAATTTTGATTACGTGTTTGTACACCGGAAGTGGATGCTA
Organism: Acanthoscelides obtectus; assembly: GCA_963669975.1. Lineage (NCBI taxonomy): Eukaryota > Metazoa > Arthropoda > Insecta > Coleoptera > Chrysomelidae > Acanthoscelides > Acanthoscelides obtectus. The sequence continues at coordinate 1,239,230 of CAVLJG010000002.1, read as the reverse complement.
ATTGATTATTGAATTGGTCAATAAAATCAAAAATTGGAGGGTTGTCGTGTACGTTCTTGGTTTCATTAGCATTGAGCTCATTTCTAGACAATGCGTCTGCGTTTTTATTTAATTTTCCTTTTTTATAGACAATTTTGTACTCATATTGCTCAAGAGATAATCTCCATCTGATTAGTCTTGAATTTGGTGATCTATGATTCATTAAATATTGTAATGGTGCATGATCTATAACGATCGTGAAGGTTCTACCGAAAAGGAATGGTCTGAAATATTTGTCTGTGTGTGTGTGTGTGTGTGTCAAAATATTGGCATTGGAAACTGAAGTCCATTTGCCACAAAATGTTGTCAATGGATTTATATTATCTGATCACTGTGAGAGACGGTAAGAAAGAAAGAAAAGGAGTGGATATAACTGAATAGTTACAAATTCCAGACAAGGTTTATTTTATATAGTAATATTTGCCTTTTTAAGGAATTGAATTAGAGCTAAATAAATTTTATATCCGGAAAGGATAAAATGGTAGTCAGAATTAAAGGTAGTTGGAAGCCAAGTTTAATCATCTGAGCGATTAATTGGTTGGAGATATTGGTGTAAAGATTACAAGCAAAAAATATGTGATTTAGATCGGCTATAGAAGATTCATCACAAGCACAATTTGGGGACTCTATTACACCTATTCGATGAAGATGAGCAGGAAAGCAACCATGACCCAATCTCAATCTCGTTATAATTGTGGAGAATCTTCTATTCATATAGAAGAGATCTATGTGGCGAATTATATTGGGAAGGGTCGGGTGAATAAGAGCATAATGATTTCGAGAGTTTACTACAAAGTTGGACCAGATCAAATCCCATCTTTTCTTGATGTTACCTCTGATCTCTATGAATAAATCAGAAAAGAGTGGCACATGGGTAATCGTACTAGAGTGAATTGCATTTTTTGCAGCTTTATCAACCATCTCGTTGCCTCTGATGCCAGCATGCCCTTTTACCCAAACAAAATTTATCTTTGCTCTTTTGGCTTGATAAGTGACGAGTAAGTTTCTGATTTTGCATAAGTAAAAATTATCATATGATCTAACAGGATTTTGTTTAATTGCTTCTAAGACTGATCTCGAATCTGTAATAATTGTTGCATGATTAATATTTTGCGAAAGGCACCAGAAAATCGCCTGTAGTACCGCATAGGCTTCTGCTGTAAATATGGAGCACAGGTCAGGAATCCTGTATCCCTTGCAATAATCTTTTTGTGGGACGTAGAATGCGCACCCAGTACCCATCTCACTTTTGGAGCCGTCGGTATAGACGACAGTGTGGCAATTGAGATCTTCCAATATGGCAGATAGAACAGACCTATTGTAATAACAGTTTTCGGTATATGTAGGGATTGTGATGGTTGTTTCATTAAGGAAAACTTCATAAGGGCCAACATATAACGGGTAATTATCCATAGGATGAATTAAATTATCGAGATGACTGGTCTCTACGAAAGCTTCAGCTAGCAGTGGTGAGGATTTTTTTTTCCAGTACTTGTAGTCTGTAGTTACTAATTGGGATATCTTATTAAGCAAGTATTTGTTATAGGTTCTGTATTTGACAACAGCCTTCTCTGCAAAGTACCTTCTTCGTAATGCAAGAGGAGGTTCCCTTGCTTCAGCTAAGATTGCTGGACATGGTGTTGATTTAATGACTCCCATGCAAATTCTCAAGGCCTGATATTGTATTCGGTCAATTTTAGTTAGGTGAGACTTAGCCGCGGAACCGTACAGCACACAACCATAATCCAATACGGACCTTACGTAAGACTGGTAAAAAATATGCACTATTTTAGGATCTGATCCCCATTTTTTCTTTGTGGTGCACTTAAGTATGTTAATCCCTTTTTCAGCTTTTGTTTTTAAGTACTGAATATGCTTGCCCCAAGTGAGCTTACAATCCAGCACTACTCCTAGATATTTATATTGCTGAACCACGGGTATACTAAGGCCACTGATATCATATAGGCTGGGAAGTGCTACTCTGTGTCTTGTGAAACACATCATCGCAGACTTCTCTACAGCCAATTGGAGATTTACCTCTAGCAACCAATTTTTTACTTTCTCCACCACAAGTTCAAACTTTTGGAGGCAGTACTGGTATGAATTGTGAGCAATGTAAACACATATATCGTCGGCGTATTGAATGACTTGAACTTCCTTGTCGAAAATGCCATGGAAGTCAGTTGTATATATATTATATAATATAGGACTAAGAATTGAACCCTGAGAAAGGCCGTTGTATATCGTTCTGGGGCCGAATAACTCATTTCTATGATTTCTTATATACATTTTTCTATTTATATACAACTGGATTATGCTAGCTGAGGATTTTTTAGACAGACCGTTTTGTGTTAACTTTTGCATAAGTATTCTCAAATCTACCGAGTCATATGCTCCCTTCAAATCCAAAAACCAGCACAAAAGGTAGTGGTTTCTGGAGAAACATAACTGGACATCCAACACTAGTTGACTTATCGCTTCTAATGTTCCGCGACCTCTTCTAAAACCGTACTGGGAGTCTGGGAATAGTTTGTTGCTTTCGATGAAAAATTCTAATCTGAGTTTTATCATGCGCTCAAAGGTTTTAACTAAACACGATAAAAGTGAGATAGGTCTGTATGAATCAGTTAGTCCGGCATCTTTCGATGGTTTTAATATGAGACAGATGATTCTAGTTTTGAGTTCCTCTATAAACTTGTGATTTGTCCACCAATCGTTTACAATTCTTAACCTTTAACTACTCGCGCATTTTTATTTCACGTTACTACTCGCGCGGTGTATTTTGTACACCGTTGCAAGTTATGATCCAAATATATGTTTTGTTTGCCCTATAAGTTATAGCTGTGGTAATAAGAGCAACTGTTGAACTCAAATACATATTTATTAGCAAAAATAGTAAACAAAATCAAATAAGACAGTAAAAATAAATTGAAAAAAACAACCATAATTAATAATTCTCTATTCACTATGGGATCCGCCTTCCTTACATTTGTGGCAGGTGATAACGTTGACACTATGCTCTTTACACACTAACTGGTGACAAATGCTGCATGTAATTGTGGTAACTCTATTTTTTTTTTCGGGCGCAGATGGAGCATCTTCCTCTAATTTTTCTGGGTGGCTCCTCTTCTTCATCCATTTGAGTTTGTCTATATCTGGATAGGAAATGTCTGATATCTATAGGTAACGTAGGTATTGCAGCTCTTTCAGAAAGAAAAGGTTTCATCAATGACAGAGCAAGAGTTTTCAGGAAAATTCTTCTGGACTTGTGAGGAGATTCAGGGTGAGTGCCGTTATACAAAATTTGGCTATTGATGCCTGCTATATTTAGCAACTGAAAGAAGAAAGCCAATGGCCACCTTTTTGTTCAACAGAATAAGTATTGCACATTTTGTCCACTGTGTCCACACCCCCTTTGGTCATATTATAATCTAGAATTATTTCAGGTTTGTTGGTATATGGATCAATAGTGGAGTCGTCGTGCATAGTTGAAATCAAAACCACGCATTTATTTTTTTTTTGGACATGTGAAACTATCGTTACATCCTTTTGGAATCCAAAAAGTGATGACCCAACCAACCTATTTTTATTTGGCAAGAACTCTATCGGCAGCTCTCGCTTATTCTTCTTCAGGGTTCCGATGAAAGTTATTTTGTCTTGAAGAAGTTCCACTGCCAAAGGGTAACTTGAATACCAATTATCGGAGGTTAGATTTCTATTGCTTCCTTTTTGTTCTGCTAGCAAACGGTGAACGATGGCAGTTGGTGTATTAGATTGGCTATATTGGCCATCTGGTTGTTTTCCACAGTACAGCTCCAAATTACTCACATAAAATGTTCTAGCATCACAGAGCACAAATGCCTTCAAACCATATTTCGCAGGTTTGTTTGGTATGTACTGGACAAAGCTGCATCGTCCTCGGAACGCAATCAACATTTCGTCTATTGTCATAAATTCGCCCATAGAGTAGTTTTTTTTGCAATTACTTACAAATTTATCTAAAACGTACCGCACTGCGGCCAATTTATCTATTTTCTTGCGTTCATGCCTTGTTGTTTTGTCATCAAATCGAATATTTGCCAGCAGAAAAAGAAACCTTTGATAACTCATGCAAGCTCGAAATATTTCTGATCCGGTACCGTCTTTTGTCCATAATTCCAAAAAATGGGTGTGGTTTTGCTTTTTAGATCCAGATAAAAACAGTAAGCCTATAAAAGCCAGCATTTCCGTTTTTGTAACGTCCTTTGCGTCTCGTTCTCGATCATAGTTTTCCCTAACTCTTGAAATTTCTAAATTAGTACAGTGAATAATATGTTCAATCATTTCATCATCAAAAATTTTCGAAAACGCACTTGTCTCATCGGTTATGTCACGTGCGCATTGCTTTGGCCCTGGTAGTATTTTTATAATGTTTTTTATTTTGGACTTGCTGGATTTACTCATGGGATAATTTTTATACCAAATAGTCTTTTTGTCTTTGCCAATATACTTATCTTGTTTATTGGCCGCTAACACCGAGAGCAGGATATCTTCAGAATCAGAACTACTTTGATCAACATCCACTTCATCCACTTCTTCTAGTTCGCTTATTTCTTGTTCTGAATCCGAATTGTGTGCTTCTTCCTCTACTTGTTCACTTCCATCAGAATCTCCTTCTCCTCCAACTTCTTCCTCGGTATCCGTATCACATATAACTAGGGCTATAGCCGCTAATTCATCTTGGGTCAATTTTTGAGGATTTTTCACCTTAACTCGATTCCTTGAATGAATAAATCAATTAATTCAAAACATATAATCGATGTTTAATTATATACAAATATACAGACTACATTACAAATAAGTTTTCATGGAAAACCTAAAAAAAATACATTCCACTATCTACTTACATAACTGCTCGCCTTGGTGTATTTTGTACACCACCTCAAACTTCTTGAAATATCTAACCTTGTCCTCTAGCGATCCGAACCGTACTGGCGCTACATCTGGAAGAGACATCGAGCGAGGCATACCTGGCTCGGCGCGGACGAACAGCTATTCGCATGGACTCGGCAGCCCTCGGCGCCATTTTGGTGTACTATATACACCAGCGCGAGTAGTTAAAGGTTAAGAATAACAGTTTGACTGATTTAGGCAAGTTAAAAAGGATTTCATAAGTAAATTTATCTATTCCTGGAGACGTGTTATTACGTTCTTCAAGACACCATTCTAGTTCTTCAAAATTAAATGGTTTCTCCATAAAGGTTTGCTGATGAGGGTTGAAATTTGAACTAACTATAGGAGGTGTGGAAGCTGATAATGGAGCAAACTTATCTAAAAGATGTTCAATTAAATCATTTGGTATTGGAATTTAATTTTATTAGCAACTGAATTTTTATTTATTGATTTGACAAATCTCCAAATTTCGCTGATGGGTGTTCTCCGATTCAGCTTATTTAAAAATGACATCCAGCTACCTCTTTGTTTTTGTTTAAATAGCCTTTTGACCTGAGCTGTGTATTTTTTGTAATCAACAAAATTTTCGTAACTTGCTCGCCGCTTATAATTACCAAGAGCTTCCTTTCGTTTTTCAAATATATGTGTGCATTCCTCGTCCCACCAAACTGGTTGAGCACTGGAATGGATAAAAGGTTTTTTCAAAGGGATGGTAATATCTGCCGCATCTGAAATTAACTTTATTAGTTTATCGAACCTATCGGTGTTTGATATACTGTCTAGATCTGATATGCCAGTTAGCTTCGTTTCTAGCGTATTTTGAAAAAGTTTCCAATCCCCGCGTTTTTCGTTCCATCGAGTATATGGTAAGAATTCAAAAAGTTGGCTTGGTGATGATTGAATTGTTATTTTGATTGGAAAGTGGTCTGATCCCATAGTGTCGGGCAACACATCCCATCTGATGATGTCTGCTATTGATGGCGAGGATAATGTTAAATCTACAGCCGAAAATAGATTATTATAATGAGGGCTGACTATTCGGGTAGGACTACCATCATTAAGAATTACTAAGTTATGACTTTCCATGGCTTCCACCAAAATCCTGCCTTGCGAATCATCTTCAGCGCAGCCCCAAAGTCCATGGTGTGCATTAAAATCCCCACAAAAGACCAGGGCCATTGAATTGACCACAAAAATTGCACCAATCTCTTTGGTGGTTTGTAAATAGACACAATATTAACTTCCCCATCATTAATAGAAACTGCACAAGCCTCTATACCTGGGTTAAAGTTATTGCGTAAATGAATTACTGTATGAATTAAATCCTGTTTGAGAGTTCGGTCCTGACCAAAATCGAACTGGTTGATACCGAGTGAATCTCTACATTTTTGACTAACAAACTAGTTAATAAATCATCAATAATTCCTGCAAGAGTTTCAGTGCATAAGTGTGAGCCATTAAGAACATATTGTGAGTAAATACTCTACGTTTATGCGATAAATAAGATCAGAATCTGAAATAATTACTTACGATATCTCCGGCGTGCGCTAGCACAGGTAATCCCAAACACAACAAATATTTGCGGATAAGCAGGACCGTATCGAGAAATGATACGGCATCTACCTGGAGTTTATTTCACTATACCATAATGTCATCTGTTAATAACCAAAACTCATCTGAAAGCAACACAACAGCTCAGTCCTACTCAAACGTACTTACTCAAAACACAGTCAAGTACCCAAACAAGGATCAAGCGATTATATTTAATTCTTCTGATGGAGCTAAGCTACAAGACTACCTACTTAAGCTTGGTCCAATCGTCAACCCGAAAAATATATTGTTCTGTTCCAGAATTTCCAACAACAGAATATGTATATATTTAGCAACTAAACAGTTAGTAGACACCTTTTTAGAGAATCATGGACAAATAGAAGTAAATGGTGAGATCTTGAGAGGACGGAGATTAGTTTCTCCTTCAGACCGTCTAGTTATATCAAATGTGAGTCCTACAGTTCCTCACTCAGTTCTTAATGAAAAACTACTGCAACTAGGTCTGAAACTCGTATCACCAATTTCATTCTTGAGAATAGGTGCTCCACTTCCAGAGTACAGTCATATTCTGAGCTTTCGAAGACAAGTTTATATAGAACCCAACCAACAGTCCCTAAATATCCCAGACTCCATTGAAATAACTCATGAAAACCTAGCCTACCGCATTTTTCTATCGCTAGATAGTCAAAAGTGTTTCAAATGCAACAAACAAGGTCATATAGCTTCCCAGTGTCCACTACCCTCCCAGCAACGACAAACAAATCCACATGAGACCCAATCTACCAAAGAACCTAAATCAACAAGCACACACCACACAAGCAATCAACAAATAATAACAACAAAGACCCAAGAAACAGCACTATCTCAACATATACCTAACCCGCATGAAGCAGATGTAGATCTACCAAATACTAGCCAATCAGTAATCGACAAAAGTCCAATCCCCACCAGAAAAACGCAAGAGCTGATACCAGAAATACAAAATTACACCCAACAAAACAAACCGGATAAACAAAATAGAGTTATACCACACACTTCAACAGGCAGTAAATATATAGCTACTCACAACAACCCATCCCCAAAACGCTACTTCTCAGAAACAATCTCACCGACAACTCCTACGCATGAAAATTCAACCCCTCCTACATTTGCAGTTCCCAACAATATTAAATCAAAGAAACATAAAACAGATATGCAGTCATCCTACATCTCCCAAGACGCTCTAGCAACCGCCAAAACATTCATAGACAACCAGATGCCTGCCCTTCCCTTGAATAGTGACCAGTTTAAAAGCCTTCTCGAGAACAGTCATGGAACACAAGACATCACAAATATAATTAAAGATTATACGGATGACATTAAAGGACTTATAGAAATGATACTATTAGTATACTCCCACATAACCGATAAAACAGTCAAAAACAGATGCACAAGACTCCGTAAAAAGCTAGAACGCTACATTGACAACAACACTAACGAATGCCTTAGTGATACCTCCTCCATAGATTCAACTTTCTAATTACCTGAAAATCGTAATGCACATTGGATTAACTTCATTGTTGCAGTGGAACCTCAATGGGTACTACAGTCATCTGAACATGCTACAGAAACTCATATCAGATCAAAATCCAGACATAATCTGCTTACAGGAAACTCGCTTTACGGATACCAACACACACTCACCAAAAGACTACAAGGGATTCTTTAAGAACCGTAATTATACTTCCAATCAAATAGCTAGCGGTGGCACTGCTATATATATTAAAAGTAATATAGTAGCGAAACCTATAAATCTAAATACACAGCTAGAGGCAGTTGCTATCACAATAGAAGTCCCTCAAAAGATCAGCATCTGCAACATATATATATACCACCGAACTATCAATTAGACATTAATGAACTAGAAATGCTACTCCAACAGATACCCTCTCCACGACTCATCATGGGCGACTTTAACGCCCACCACCTTGTTTGGGGTTCCAAAAGAAACAATGCTCGAGGAATAATAGTAAAGGACTTACTAGATACAACTGATCTTAGCATAATGAATGATGGTACAGAGACAAGGCTTGATCTTGGAAATGGAACATTCTCAGCAATAGACCTAACTTTAACCTCAACAAATCTGATAACGTCACTGCACTGGCAAGTACTAGATGACCTTTATGGAAGTGACCACTTTCCTATCAGAATATCTAACACGGAAGTCCAAAACAGAACTACACCATTCGAAAGGTGGAATTTGTATAAAGCCGACTGGATGAAATTCTCGGACTACATAGAACGACACATCCAAGAACTTCAAATAGTTAGCGACATTAACCAAAGTGTATACAATTTCAACAATATCATCTTGAGCGCAGCACATAATCACATCGGTAAAACCAAACCAATGATAAACAAAAACTCCGTTTCATGGTGGAACGAAGAGTGCGGCGCAGCAATCACAGCAACCAAGAAAGCATTAAATAAATACAAAAGACAAAGAACTACTGACAACCTGATAGATTTAAAGCGAAAGAGGTCACGTGCAAAACTAATAACAAAGAAAAGTCAAAAGGATTCTTGGAAAAAGTTTGTAAGTAGTATAAATAGTTCAACACCATTAGCAACAGTCTGGAAGAAGATCAAAAGCATAACCGGAGCCAAGTCATACTCACCTATAAAATGCTTGAAGGATGGAAACACAACACACACAACGAATGAAGCAATAGTTGAAGCATTTAGTGAAACTTACCTCAAAAGTTCCAGCAACCAAAATTACAGTGATGAATTTCTAAAACACAAAACAGAGCTAGAATCAATACCAATATCAATACAGAACAACCAAGACCCAGTGAATATAATAATCTCCGAACACGAAATGGAAGAAGCCCTTAACGACTTGAAAGAAACTACTGCAGGACCTGACGACATACCTACTATCTTTCTGAAAAATCTTCCTCAAGTAGCTAAACAACATTTACTAAGAATCTTCAACAAAATCTGGACTGAGAATATGTTTCCTGATATATGGCGCCAAGCATTAACGATACCGATACTAAAACCAACCAAATCATCTCTTGAGCCTGAATCTTATAGACCAATAAGTTTAACATGCGCTATGTGCAAGCTATTAGAAAAAATCATCAATAAAAGGCTCCTATGGAGCCTAAATAAGTCGAATCTACTAGCTAAGGAGCAGTCCGGTTTTAGACAGAACAGATCCACCATAGACAATGCAGTAGACCTGGAAACATACATATATGAAGCTTTCGAGAACAAACAGCATTGCCTTGCGGTATACTTTGATATGACTAAAGCATTTGACACTATTTGGAGACATGATATCATCTTAAAATTACACGGATGGGGTTATGATGGGAACATCGTTGCTTTTATATCCAATTTTCTGAGCAATAGGAGTTTTCAAGTCCGTTCGAATGGAGTTCTATCCAAACCCAAACTACAAGAAAATGGCATCCCACAAGGATCAATAATCAGCCCGACATTGTTCTTAATCGCTGTCAACGACATTCTTAGTTACATTGAAAAACCAGTTCAAGCACGTCTTTATGCGGATGATATGATAGTGTATATAAGAGGAAAAAACCCAACAACCAATACAGAACTCATACAAAAAACAATTCACAAATTGGAACAATGGACAAAACACTCCGGGTTATCATTTTCACCTGAAAAGACAAAATATATTATATTCTCAAGAAGACAGATAATCCAACTCAGAGTACCACTAACACTTCATAACATATCCTTAGAGCAAACACAAGAAATCAAATTTCTGGGACTCGTATTCGATCATCGATTGACCTGGAAAAAACACATAGAGTACCTAGTTACAAAATGTGAAAAAAGAATGACAGTATTAAAATACTTATCCAACAGACACTGGGGAGCTGAAGGCAAATCCTTGCTCTACCTATACCGATCACTGATAAGATCTAAAATAGACTATGGTAGCATAATCTACGCCTCAGCTAGCCGTTCAACTCTAAAACCTTTGGATAGCATACACCACAGAGCACTTCGCTTAGTACTTGGAGCATTTAGAACAACACCAGTCCAAAGCTTATATTGTGAAGCCGGCGAACTGTCGCTGAATGACAGAAGGGAGATACTAAGCTTAACATATGCCACTAAAATAGCATCAAATCCAAGTATCCCTGGTCACAAGTACATAGGACAGATTAATAGAGGAATCCAGCTGGGCGTTTCCAATGCAACACAGAAAAAACCGTTTTACAGAAGAATCTCTGACTACTTGAGAAAATTAAATATCGCACAAATTCCTGCAACTACCATCAGACCTAGTGCAGACATTGCTCCTTGGACCATGCAGAGGCCAAGCATCAACAAAGCTCTCACAAGAATGAGTAAAACAGACACGCCAGCACCAGTAATAGTACAAAATTTCCAGGAAATAGTCAACAAATACCAACACCATGAGAAAATATATACAGATGCATCAAAACTTGACAATAGAGTAGGAACAGCTGTTGTGACATCCACTACTACCATTAAAATGAAATTACCAGATGAAGCAACAATTCTAACAGGAGAATTATATGGAATATTAGAAGCCATGAAACACGTACAGAATCAGAACATCCAACGAAGCATCATAATAACTGATTCTCTAAGCTCGCTTCAGCTTATTGAGCAGATATATACGAAAAACCACCTGGTGCACCAAATTAAGCAGATTCTCCACTCATTACAAGCAGACAACCATGATGTTGTATTCGTATGGGCTCCTTCTCACGTTGGTATCCAAGGCAACGAAAAAGCAGACCATCAAGCTAAACTAGCAGCAAACTTGGATCACACATCAACCATAAACATCCCAGATACAGATATAAAATCTCACCTTAAACAAAGAGCTATTCAAACCTGGAATACCAACTGGCAGAACAACACATCAAAGCTGTTTGAACTGAAACCCAGATTCGGACCATGGACAACACACACAACAAACAGAAAACACCAAACAATCATCACACGACTCCGTTTAGGTCACACCCGGATCACCCATGGACATCTCATCATGCAGGAACCAGAACCCATGTGCGAAGTGTGTGAAACCCATCTCAGTGTCAAACACATATTAGTGCAGTGCCCTTTGTTAGAGCACTATAGAGTGGAATGTAACCTCACATCATCAACCATGTGTGATATTTTAGCACCAAATAGCAACATAAACAATCTATTACGTTTCCTACAGCAAACTAATGTATTATATAAAATATAGCATGTAAGCCGTACCGCTAATGGCCTTTAGGTCGAAGCGGGTAATTAAATAAAAAAAAAAATCCTGTTTGATGAAAATACCTACACCACCTGACCGACTATTTCGACATTTTTTCACAAAATTATATCCTTTTAAGCTGAAATTATGTGTATCTTTTAGCCACAACTCGGAAATAACTACTACATGCATGTTATTATTGTTCAAGAAGTACTGAAGGCTTGCTTTATTGGCAACAATCGATCGTGCATTCCATTGTAAAATATGTATAGGGTAAAATACCCAATTGTTGGCACTTTAAGGGATCTTTAACATTGAATTAAAGGCTACAATGTTCAAAAGTCAAATTATTCCTCCATAAGTACATCTATACATTGCTCAATCATGGCAGTTTTCGGAAAAATCAAAAAAATTGCTATTAGAATATTCAAAATTGATTAAATATGAAAAAAGCTGAGGGACTACCACTTTCCAAATGTTGGCACTTGGAATCCAATAGTTGGCATATCTTGAGCCATAATGTTGGCACCCTCTTAAGCTAGATTTTCTAGAGCAATTTTATTGCATTAAGGGATGACATAAAATACAAAAATACTATTGTTTGTTTATATTACATTTGACAGTACAAGGGTGGCATTGGAAGTTTTCTGTATACAATTTTCTTTTTTTTAAACATTGCAAATGATACATTCGCATGCATATTTGACACTTAATGCCTTTATTGATTTTGCATATATTATTTGTGCATGAAAAACACAGTCCTGCAGATACTGTTATATTACTTTCAAGGTGAGACTCAGATTCACTTTCGTTCATTAGATCTGTCAAATTTCTAATATGTGTTGCTTTCCTTATCGTTATATTATTTGTTGTATGAACTCCCATTGGTGAACGTTTTTCTGAAGAACATATTTGGTGATTTTGCTCCACTCCTAGAACGGGAGCTTTGGATAGATTGCGACCATTTTCATTGCCTCCAGGAGCAGTTTTCTTCTTTTTTACAGTATTTTTTGACTTTTTCTTTTTTGCTAGTTCTTCCGCTCTCTCCGTGCGTTTTCTTTTGTTTTCACATTTTGTTTTTTCTTTGTCTTCTTTAATCTTGTGTTTTTCTTCTAGATTCTTTTTATACGCAGAAGACGATATGACGAAACTAACGCGTTCAGTTTGCCTGGTACCTTTTCTGACAGGAGTTTCTGGCACACCTAAAAATCTTTCAATATGGGCATTTTCACCATTATGCTCTGGACTTGAAGTTGAGCTCTTCTGTAGTGGATTATCACTTAGTTGCCTCGCAGGTTCGGTGGTAATGTTATCAATTTCTGCGTGAATACCACTTCCCATTAATGATAAGTTGATGGTTTCTAATTCACTCTCCGTAAGAATATTTTGATTCAACATATCACCATCGTCATAAGTAAAATTCATAAGCAGTTCGTCACCATTTACCTCAGTGGGTTGTTCTTCGTCCAGCAATACAATCGGCATGTTATTGATCTCCTCCTGAGAGAAAATACATTTCGCACCGGCTGTATTATTTTTCTTTTGGCGTTCCAGAATATTATATATTTTCAATAAAATGTTGAAATTCTCGCAGTCTGAGGAGCAGCAACCACTAATAGCTCCATTTTTGAGTCTTTTTACTAATAGTTCATCGAAAACATTCCATATATCTTCATAATTACTAACATTGGATTGTAGCTGCTCTTGTCTCTCTGATATCTCAGCCCTATTTGTTTTTTTCCCTAGGCATTTACTATAATCCGGAGCATCTGGATTCCATGGGAAAAGGCCACATGCTCTGAATCCATTAATGGTTGACTCTTTGTTAAGTCCATTTATCGCAGTTTCTAAAACTGGTGCGAAATGCTCTTTGCCAAACTGGCAGTAAGGATTTTCATGTCTCCATTGTAGAACAGATTTCTTCCATAAGCTTTTGAGCGGTCTAAAATTGGCTACATCAGCTGGTTGCATAATTCTTGTGCAATTTGGGTATAGTGCAACCAAAACAATTTCGAGTTTGGTACAAACCTCACTCAGCTCCAGAGATAGGTGTGATTTATGACCATCAACGAAAAGAATGATTGGGAATCTAGTATTAATTTGTTTCAAATGGGGATATAAATGGTTTTGTATGTAATCAATGAATATTTCCGATTTCATCCAGCCATTTTCACTCAAACCTATCGCCCATTCATCCGGTATGACATTTGCTACAGCCGGCTTGAGCCTCTTGTTTGGGTAGATGATCATTGGCGGCGTTGTTATACCTGAGGCAGAAAATGTAAACATTGCCGTCAAATTTTCCTTGGCTTTACCCAGATCAACCTCGTAAAAATTTTTTTTACCTCTTGGTGCAATGACCTTTCCCAATTTTGGATTATACTGAAAACATGTTTCATCGCCATTAAATACGCGACTTGGGTCCGCCAATATTGAAAACAGATCCTTCTCTTTAAGGTACTTCTCAATATCTCTGAACCATCCTCTTATATTATTTTCGGAAACAACTGAGGAAGCAGATGTAATCCCTTCAGCAGTGCGCTCACTCAGTTGTGGGTGTCGTTTCATGAATAATTTGTACCAGTGTATACCGGGAAAGTTATTCGTAAATGGATTGTCCCTTTCATGATTATCCAGGAATGACTTCATTGCTAGCTGTAGGTCAATCTGTCTTCTTGGAAAACCCTTCCTGTCATTTTCCAATATCCAATTGACAATTTTAGCTTCCTCTTCTTCAGTCAAGTATGTTCTGCGACCTCGTTTTGCTCCAGCTAACTTGTTTTTCAGTCGAAACTGGATAGTGGCTCTAGGTATCCCGTACTTCTGGGCAACTGATTTTTTTGATTCACCAGCCCGGACATCTTTGAGTGCCTGTTGTAGAGTCTCCTCTGAGTAGGTGGCAGATTTTTGCCTGAAAATTTGAAAATTTCTATTAATCCTTGAGATAGAAAGTTTTGTACACCTACCTGGATAGGCGTGCTAATAAAGCGAATATCGTGAAATAACTGAACCAAATCTTGGCATCCCCAAATTTTGAGAATTTTACTATTTTTTTTCAAAATCAAAATTATTTTACTTTAGTGAACTAATTAATTGCCTACCAGAAGCATTTAAATAATTTTGTATCATCCAAGTAACGAATAAAGCATCAGCAAACATGAGTCTACAGATTCTAGTCAAAGTAAGCGATATGTATGATTAAATACAGACTGAAATACTTCATACTTACTTTTTTGTACACCATTTCCCTACTTTTCTTTTCATAATCGATTTATCTGTGTGATTGCTCCTATTTCCGTTCGACATTTGGAAAATAAAGCTGAAAGAAAAAGGTGCCAATTATTAGGATGTGATAATCATCAACAACCAAGCCGTCTAGCACACGGTGTCAACATTACGGAAAATCATTATTTTTGTACCAATACTTGGCACATTATTTTTTCGGTATTTATTAAGAGAAAATCCATAAATATATCAAATTTATGTTATGTAAGCGTAAGACAATGTGACAAACATGAAATATTCACTTTTATTTGCCTAGAGTGAAAAATTATGCAGGATGAGATACCTATCTTGTTACAAATTTTACTATTTTCAAGCGACACTGATGATGCGCGTCTGGTCGGAACCATATATCACACACAACTGATCCGTCACAATGTAGCCAAATCGTTCGATATTTGTGGAAATTGTTGCCAAACCATAAAAAAGGTGTGAAATCCCCATATATTCAGCAATAACTCGAAAATTCGAAGTAATTCAGAACTAGTGCCAACATTTAGACAGGTGACAACATTTGGGTATTTTACCCTATCACTGTTTAGATCTTTTTGAATTTTTGTTGTGTCCTGCATTATCAAAAGGTATCATCATCACTCAAGTAATATCGATTACTTCAGTGTTGCTGTTGGAAGGTATATTTTCTGTGTATTCGTCAAAAATAGAGCTTAAATGCGCCTTAATATTTATCTGAGAGGATTCAGATGGTGAATTTAATAAGCTAGTAATAAGAGTCGATATTTGGAGGATCATATTTTCTTTACGTTGTTTAAATTCTTCTCGATATGGATTTGGTATAATAGGTTGAGATTTTGGTAGTACTTTTGAGACATAATGAGTGTCAGCTATAGGCTGTGAGCTGAAAGTTTTTCTTTTCTTAGGGGCAGGCAATTTAGCATGATCGTTCCGATAATTGGGTTTTCTAATAGAAGAGGTAAGTTGAGCGAAAGTGGGGGGTGGTAAGTCCGGAAAATTTTCAGTGGTATTAAGAACTGCAAATCTATTATTAGTAACTATGAAAGAAGGATTGTCTGCCATGCTCTCGGCTTCCTTAAATGACTTATTTTGATACGCCATAATCCTTTTTATATTATATTGTTTTTTGTACATAGGACAGTTTTTTTAAACGGGATTGTGTTCGTCAGTTTTACAGTATACACAGAATGTTACCGTACAGCGAGAATCCTCCGTGTGTTCCTCGGAGCATTTTTGACATCTTTCTTTAGATTTACATTGGGAGGCCGTATGCCCATACCGTAAACATCGAAAACACTGTATTACTGAATGGATGTAAGGTTCCACCCTAAATCTAACAAGGTTAATTATTACTTCCTTTGACAATTCATTTCCTAAAAATGTTACTACGACTATCTGTCTATCATTAAATTCGTACTGATTAGAATCTGGATTCAAGGCTTTTCTTTTCATTCTCTTAACTTCTAAAACTTTGCTATTTGATACAATTTCCCTTTTCAAATAATCTTCAGTAAAATATGTATCGACCATTCTGATTACACCCTTTTTGCTTGTGAAAAAATGTGGTATGTACGCAATCAAATCATTATTTACTACCAATTCATGTTGTACTAGTTTATTAGCAGTACTGTACGTCCCGAAAATAACCTTCACTCGCGTCAGACCGATAGATTGTATATCCAAGATGTCATTTTTGAACTCCATATTTCGTTGCAAAAAGTGACCCACCTTGATTGGAAAGAGTCTGCCTAAATTTTTGCTTTTGTGTTCCATATAAACAATATAAGGACCTTTATCAGATGCCAGATATCTATTATTCAAGTCATACCTGGGGCTATTATCGTGTGATTCATTGTTTGACCTTGATGAACTATTTGCAATGAAGGCGGATTGCCCTGTATGTGGGGGCGGCTCTATGCCGCCCGATTCTTCATTCATGAGGGCTATTTATAAATTATAAGATACCTTACCAGCAAATAGAAGGTGAAAAGAAAAAAAAATAGAAACAAGAGAGAAAAAACTGGTCAAGTAAAACACTCCCGTTCAGCAGTTAGGGGAATCCCGTCCCGCAACAATCTGAGCAATGGGAGCAATGTTCGTGGAGCAAAAGTGCATGCGCCAGAAAGCGATGGCTCGGATTCAATCTCGGCGAGGATGGGTGTGACGATCTGTTTTCCTGTAGTTGTGTTTCCAATCGTCTGAATGTATTTCTAGTTGATGTCGACATAGGTGTACCTTTAGGAAATGATTGATTTTGATTCGACCTAAACACATTAGGTTGCTGTGTTTGTCTAGCATTGCTCTGGCTACGATGATTTTGGTTATGAGGATAATTAGTTATAGGTAAGGGAGGTCTTAACTGTGAGTTTTGGAAATTTTGAGGATTTCGATTGATTTGCCTTCGGATGATGTTTTTGACCAAACTTCTGTTTAAATTGATTTTGTTGTACTACCTCTAACTGAAAATCATTCGTAAGCATGTGCAAAGCTTGATTGAGATCTTCTGGGTTTTTTGTACGCATTAAAGATCCAATAGGTTCCTTCAAACCTCTTAATAAAATTCTTAAAGCTAGATTTCTACAATAGTTATTAACTATTATAGCTTCATTTTCTGGTAAGTGTGATACAGAGTATGAAATTTGTAAATTTAACAGATGTTGAATCCTATTATAAAATTCAAAAGGGTTTTCATTTTGATTTTGTCTTAATTCTACCATCTCTATATTCAACGTGAAAAGATCGCGCTTATCTGCATAAGCATTGAGAAGAGTATTTTTTAAATCTTGCCAGTTTTTTATGTGAGACGAAGAAATATTAAGTGCTGCGTCACCTTTTATTTTCGCAAGCAAACTTGACATCAAATATTCGTTTTGAAAGTCCTCTGGATTTGTTGCATTATAAAATTTCGTGACTAATTTCTCTGAAATTTCAAGAAATCTGGGTAATAATTCTGGTTCACCATGAAAATCAGGAATCATGTGCAAGTATTTCGGTTTTAGGAAAGGTACATTGTTTGAACTAGTAGTCATTGTGACGTTACTTAATTGATTTTCACTGATAATAGGTAAATTCAGAATTGGTGATCTAAAAATTGGTCTTGAGAATTGAATATTCGAATTAGCTATTGGTGAGTCAGAATCCGATTCCGCGCTATCACTGCTATCAGAATTAATATTTTCGAGTCCTCTAAAAGACATTAGGTACTTGCAGCAATACCACTAGAAGTTCCATGCCCTGTATGCTGCAGAGTAGAGATTCCGCCGTGGTCCAATATTCCTTTGGTCCTCTGGTCCAATATTCCCTTGGCCCCTTGGTTGACGTCTTCTCACTTGGCTACTCGATCCACCAAGTTAGAATTCCTCTAGCTGGTTGAGTCCACGCGACCGACCGAAATTACCGATTCGCGAGACTCTTTTTCGGTTCGTATTTGGTTAATCGTTCGACGAAGGGTGGTTTATAAGCCGTAAACAACCCCCAAATATCCTACTGGCTGCGCCACTAATATTTCGGGATAACGTAAGTGCCTTTTTAAAAATATTTATTGCCGAGAATACAGTAGTGGATGGTACGAAAGTTAGATTAAGACTAAATTTTAATTATACAAGTACAATGTTTGTTAGCATGAGTAAAACAGGAAACATATCATGTTGCATTTCAACGGTTGCTAGGAGCTGCGATGATGTGCTGACTTGCATTTTCTATTTTCTAGCTTCTACAGGGTAGCCCTATAAGTTATATATATATATATAGGTGAAAAATTAAAGCTTCCGCCTTTTGTTGGGTACTTCGACAAAATTTAAGCAAAGAGGACTCTTTATACTTTTCTAATTCTCTCTAGCTTTCAATGGACTTTGCCATCATCATCAGGAGCTGCAATTACAATGATAACAGTAGCAACAATAGTGTAAAATGAATTTAAATTGACTCAACTTACAGTAGTATGTGAGGATGTTGCTAATTGTTGTTTACGTATGGGATGAGGGAAACGTCCAGTAACATGGTGAGAGCTGGATAGATGGTACAATGGTCAAAATTATATAAAATATGACAAGAACAAGTTAAAACCAGATTAAAAATTATTTAAAAAACATTAAAGCATTACATCGTGAAGCCACTTGATGATTGCACAAAATGGTGGTCATGGAATAATGAGTGACATGAACCCTTTGACAGAAGGCCGAAGGTTGTCAATGTCTGTGTAGAAGGATGGAACGAATTGTGGGCGTGTGCCAACGTTGCCAAATCACTTCAGATGATGTGATTTTCAGAATGTTATGTAAGAAATTGTTAAACCGACCAGAGGCAGTTGAATAAACACACATTTTGCTCAGGTAGAAGCAGACGTGTGTGTTGTTACTCCACAGTTATTCGTGATTTTTCACTCAGTCTCGTTAAATATAACAGTGATTTTTACAACCACGCTATTGGCTGTTTAGCCTATGTAACCAAACCATTGACGTATCACTATAGTTTCAATTAATCAAACTATTCTGCAAAATGTCTAACAAGCAGTGCAAAATCTGCGATAATATAGTAAATCGCAAAAACCCAGGTCTTCAGTGCGATGGTTTTTGCGGCCGTTTTTATCACGGATCCTGTTTAGATATTAGCAGCAAACAAATGGATAGTTTGCGAGCCGAGGGTGTCACCTGGAAATGTAGCGATTGCAGAGAAAGCAGAGGCGACTCGGCGCGCCAGTCCATGGGTACATTGGGTACGCCGATGCAACTACCTATCTCATCATTTGCTTTAAGCTCAGGCAGCACTGGTGGCATCGGAACAAGTGATACGCTTATTACGTCGATGCAGGAGATTAAAATGGAAATTAGGCAAATGCGGGAACAACAAATGGCATTAATTAATTCAGTTACGTTTTGCAGTGAAAAAGTAACCGATTTTGAACTCAAACTGTCAAAAATCGATGAATATATAAAGAAAACAGAAAAATTAATTAGTGAAAATGCTACCTTGAAAGCTGAGGTGTCAAACCTTCAAACAAAAATCAATAGTCTTGAACAGGTTTCTAGACAAAAAAACTTAGAAATTCAAGGGATACCAGAAAAACAAAATGAAAATCTTACAGAAGTGATAAAAAAAATAGGAGATTACGTTGGCTATAAAATCGATGCCGATAAAATAGAATATATCCATCGAGTTCAAATAGATAAAAACTCTAAATCAAAAATCAAGAACATAATTGCTCGTTTTGTCTCCCGTGCGGAAAGAGATAATATCTTGGCTGCTGCAAAAGCAAAACGAATGCAAAGGAGTAATGGATCGCCAAAAATGTGTATTCAGGGAGTGTCTGATGAATTCTATGTCAATGAGCACCTCACAATGCAAAATAAGTTGATCTATAAAGAAGCAAGAAGGTTAGCTAAACTGAAACAATACAAATATGTCTGGACGAAAAATGGCGAGATCTTTGCAAGAAAGGAAGATACCTCAGGTGTCATTATTGTGAAAGACACTGAGGGTTTAAAAAATATCAAATAAGCCGTCAACAAGCAAAGTAAGTAGAAAATACCTATCTACGTTAAGATGGATAACAAATGTCAGGACCTAATCATCTACTACCAAAATACAAGAGGACTACGATCTAAAACAACGGAGTTCTTTAATAATGTTCGTGCAAGTGATTATGACATAATATGCCTGACAGAGACGTGGCTCAAAGATGGTGTATGCAGCAGCGAATTATTTGGAGCGGATTACACAGTATTTAGAAGAGATCGTGAGAGTTCATGTTCACAAACAAGTGATGGTGGTGGTGTGTTAATCGCGGTAAAAAATGTCTTCAACTCAAAACGCTGTTGTGAACTCGAATCTGATGCTGAAGATCTTTGGGTATCAATTGAACATATCAACGGTACCAAATTATTTATAAGCTGTATATATTTACCACCTAAGGATAGCATTTCATATGCCTCAGTTGTAAGCAAATTATACCAGAATGAAGGTTTTTTTCGACAAAATACGGTGTTGTTGGTTGGTGACTTTAATCTTCCAAGTGTCAATTGGCAACCAGTACTTAATGAGCATTTTATGGAGCTACTTAATGTTGAAGAGAAAACGAGTGCCTTACTTGACACATTGTCATATCTACAGTTAATGCAATTTAATAAAATTTACAATTCAAATAACCGTTTATTAGACTTGATACTTAGTAACGAATGTTCAATATATAATATTTCGAATTCGGTTGACATATTGGTTCCTGAGGATAGTCACCATCCTGCTATTACATTTTGTTTTAAGCATGTTTTACTTAAGCCATTAATGCACCAGAGCCGATGCCTTTACAACTTTAATAAAGCCGACTATACTTCCATAAATAATACTCTTTTAGACATAGAATGGGAAAAATTATTTAGTACCAAATCTGTAGATGAAGCTGTAGCCATATTCTATAACATACTCAATGAAACTATTCACAAATTTACACCAACATATAAAATTCGAGGAAAATACCCAATATACTTTAAACTTGAAACAATACAAACAGTTAAGAGAAAAAATAAGTATCATAGACTATACAAACGTTTTAATGATCCATACTCATATCAGATATTCTGTGACCTTAGAGCCAAATCAAAAATCTTAATTAAGGAAAACCTGGATGAATACATAACAATGATGGAAAACAATATATTGAACGACAGAAGATACTTTTGGAAATACGTTTCAAGTAAGAAAAAATGTCATGTCTCTATACCTAGTTCTATAAATCATTCAAACTATGAAGTTAAAACAGGAAGTCGGGTGTGTAATGCCTTTGCTGATTTCTTTGCAAGTGTATATGTTAAATCTAAACATTTTTATTTAAACAAGGATGCTAGTCCTATTGATGTTACTTTAATATCCATTGAAAAAATATATCAACAAATAGTGTCCTTAGAAATTAAAAAATCAGTAGGCCCTGACGGCATACCTTCTGTATTTATAAAAAACTGTTCCGCTAGCTTATGTTTACCACTTCACCTAATTTTCAAACTATCATTAACTCAAAGAGTCTTTCCAACGAGATGGAAAGAAGGTGAAATATTGCCTATTCATAAAGGAGGCGATAGACATCTTGTAGAAAATTATCGACCTATCACTAAACTTTGTATTTTCTCAAAAATTTTTGAAAAGCTGATTTATGATCCTATCTTAAACATTACAAAAAATATCATTACGGAACACCAGCATGGATTTTTCCCTAAAAGATCTGTAGAGACGAATTTGATGAGTTTTATAGAATATGCCTCTCACGCAATAGATGAGAAACTGCAGGTGGATGTTATTTATACCGACTTCAGTAAGGCTTTCGACAAGATTGATCATTCTATCTTGATGGAGAGATTTGCTGAGGTGGGTGTAGATGGTCCATTATGGCAGTGGCTAGCATCGTACATAAGTAATCGTAAACAAGTGGTGACTATCAATGGGTATCGTTCGGAGACATTCTTAGTAACTTCAGGCGTACCACAAGGTAGTCACTTAGGACCATTGTTATTTA
Organism: Acanthoscelides obtectus; assembly: GCA_963669975.1. NCBI lineage: Eukaryota > Metazoa > Arthropoda > Insecta > Coleoptera > Chrysomelidae > Acanthoscelides > Acanthoscelides obtectus. The sequence goes on along the minus strand of CAVLJG010000002.1, from coordinate 1,216,707 downwards.
ACATATACATGAACAACCTTACTTCTGTTTTTCATTTCAGTAAATATTTGTTATGCACTGAAAACAGTATCTTCCTGAATTTAACAAAATATCATTACATGAGGCTTACTAGAAACATAGCGAACACTATAGATTTCAGATATAAGATAGGGACGGCAGACCTGGAAAAGCTTCATGTAGTAAAAGACCTAGGGGTATACATTGATGAGAAACTCTCATTCATCACCCACGTAGAGCACATCGTAAATGATGCAAATAGAACACTAGGGTTCATAAACAGGACATGCAGAGAATTTACGAACCCAAAAACGCTTCTTTCATTGTACTACGCTTATATACACAACAAACTGATGTTTGCATCAGTAATATGGAATCCGTCTTACAATGTACATATAGTCAGGATAGAAAGAATTCAACACAAATTTTTGAAGATGTTAGCACATAAAACTCACCAACCTGTTACAGATCATCATTATACGCAAATTATGAAACAGTTCAATATGATTTCCTTAAAAGATAGAAGAACGATTTCTGACATTTGCTGTGTCCATAAATTGTTGAATGGCCTCACTGACTGTCCGGATCTTTTGGCACACTTGAACTTTAACACTCCTGATAGAACGTTTAGAACCTATCATCTGTTTAGAATACCGTTCCGTAGAACCAATCTTGGTCTTAATTCCCCTTTGTTCAGGGCTCAAAAAAATCATAATAATTTCTGTAATATAGATTTATTTAACATTAGCTTGACCTCCCTGAAAAAGGCTTTAAAGTATGAATATTACAGCTCTATGGCAGACTAAAATAGAAATGTTTTATTTTTTTACATAACTCAAGTTATCACCTCCAATATCATTTCTGGTATAATTTCAATTTAATTTTGATTTCAGTTTTAATTAAACGTAAGTAAATGTTAAATTATGTATACTCCTTTTATTAAAAAAGTTAAATTAATAGTTAATTGCTTATAATTAGAACTACTCACTCAGTTTATGTTGTTACAACAATATCGGAGGATAAAAAAATATTAATATTGAAGTATTCAATAATGTAATATATGTATATGTATACGATATTTTATGTAAGTTTAGTTTTAGTTCACTGAGGGTGTGTGTTGGGTTTACCTGTTAACACCCCAAACTGTATATTGGGGTGTTCCATAATTATTGCGACAAAATGATAGGGGTTGTAGAGGGCATCAAAATGAACAATTTTGCCTTATAAACCCCTGTTCGGAAATATGCCGTTTGGGCTGCAGCAAAAAAAAGATCAGTTTCTTGAAACAGCTTACCTACAGTAATTGCTCAAAGTGTCCTCCACCTTGCTCAATACACAGCTGTCCACGATTGTTCAATGATCGGCGAACTCTGTGGCATACCCCCGGTATGTCCTGAACATGTGCGGACGCGACCATCACTCTTCCCAGTAGCTCTTGTTGGTTGGGAACAGGAGTTTCGTACACTAAAGCTTTCAGATGGCCCCAGAGAAAATAATCCAGTGGGGTCAGGTCGGGTGACCGCGCAGGCCAAGGCACAGGGCCACCTCGGCCTATCCACCTATTTGTCGTCCAAATACTGCCGCACTTGTAAAGAAAAGTGGGCTGGAGCGCCATCGTGTTGAAACCACGTGTTGGCTCTTATGTTCAGTGGCACATTTTCTAATAGTTCCGGTAGCACATGCTGTAAGAATCGACCATAAGCATGCCCATCCAAACGTGGTGGAAGCAAATATGGCCCGATGATATGCTCGTCCACAATGCCGCACCAGATGTTAATTGAAAACTATGTTGGTCTCTATGGATGGCTATGGCATGAGGGTTTTCTTCATCCCAAATGTGACTGTTACGGCTATTAAAATAACCGTCCTTTGTGAAACAGGACTCGTCAGTGAACAAAACGTAGCGACCAAAGTTTGGTTGCCTCAACTCCTGCTGCAGCTACCAACGACAAAAACGTCGACGCGGCAGATAGTTTTCTGGACCCATGGCTTGGACTTTTAAAAGGTGGTATGGGTGTAGTTGCTGGTCATGGAGAACCCGCCAAGCAGTAGTTTGAGACGCTCCCATTTCATGTGCAATAGCACGCACGCTTGTACGCGGATTGGCCTCTACATGATGCAGAATCGCTGACACGAAGACGTCCATGAATCCTTGCAAAAATGGCGTGATGCGGATGAGGACGTTCTGGAAACCGTTGGGCGTAGATTCACGAGGCTCGTCTTCCGTTACCACCAGCTTCTCCGTAAATTAAATGCATATCCGCAAGTTCCGCATACGAATAACGCTGCATTTTAACACTAAGGTACTGTTATTTACTATCTAGTTTGACGCACCACTCAGATAAATTAAATGAATCGGTGTGGAGAATTTACGATAACAAAAATGTAAACACAGCAGACTTTTTTTTACAAATCGGCGAGACCATGAAATGTGCTAGACGAACATTTTGCAGCTGTTGAATTTTTTGTTTCTCCTATGAGCTCTTAAGGTAAAATTAGCGGTAGTGCTCAAACGGCATATTTACGAACAGGGGTTTATAAGGCAAAATTGCATATTTTTATGCCCTCTACAACCCCTATCATTTTGTCGCAATAATTATGGAACACCCTGTATATACAGGGTGACTTTGAAGTTGAGTCATTAATTTTCAGATAATGATTGTAGAAGGAAGATAAACCAGAATATGTGTGTAAAAATAAAAAAAAATTAAAAAAAAATTTTTACCTTGTTTTATAAAGTATCCTCCCGACAAGTATTTCAGTGCGGACCTGTATTTGATCGTGAGGTCCCCTGTGAGGTCTTCAAGTCACCTGATTCACGAGCCCGTTGTACTACATTAACAAAGGCACGAGGGGTTGGTTGCACTCGATTGGGAAACCGATCCGCATAAACATGTGCCATTTTTTATTTCGTTTGAGCCACGCAACAGACACTATTCACACGCTAACCGACTGTATGTATAACTGAACTGAATAAAATACTTAATTGCAAAAACGTCGTTCCAAATTCTTTCGCTTTTTTGTTTCCGATGCGATGAACCGGTAAGGCGGATTATATCCGTTGTTGCCAAACACGAGTACATGATATTATTATTGAGACAGGGCGGTACTCAAACTTCCAAAGGGCTATAACTTTGTTACTTTAATTTTACCAGAAAAATGGTAAAGGAAAAAACATTTCTTTTGATCAGATCTACTCACTGTTAAAATAAATGACTCAACTTCGAAGTCACCCTGTATATATATACAGGGTGACTTCGAAGTTGAGTCATTTATTTTAACAGTGTGTAGATCTCATGAAAAGAAATGTTTTTTCCTTTACCATTTTTCTGGTAAAATTAAAGTAACAAAGTTATAGCCCTTTGGAAGTTTGAGTACCGCCCTGTCTCAATAATATCATGTGTTCGTGTTTGGCAACAACGGTTCATCGCATCGGAAACAAAAAAGCGAAAGAATTTGGAACGATGTTTTTACGATTACAATTCAGTTCAGTTATACATACAGTCAGTTTCAGTCGCGTGTGAATAGTGTCTGTTGCGTGGCTCAAACGAAATAAAAAATGGCACATGTTTATGCGGATCGGTTTCCCAATCGAGTGCAACCAATCCCTCGTGCCTTTGTTAATGTAGTACAACGGGCTCGTGAATCAGGTGACTTAAGACCTCACAGGGGACCTCACGATCAAATACAGGTCCGCACTGAAATACTTGTCGGGAGGATACTTTATAAAACAAGGTAAAAATTTTTTTTAATTTTTTTTTATTTTTACACACATATTTTGGTTTATCTTCCTTCTACAATCATTATCTGAAAATTAATGACTCAACTTCAAAGTCACCCTGTATATAAACTATATTTTAATTAATGGGAAATTAAATTAACAATTATTATTAAATCGTGAGAAGAGAATTATTAGAATTTGAGTGGAATGAAATTTACTGGTGGAATCGACCAAGATACAGATTCTATTTATGGTTGTGAAGAGTCAAAATTTGGGGAGATATGTAAGTTCTCCAACTTTTCGCAGTTTAGCAAATATGAGTAAATGACACTCAGTTGTTTAACATCTGTCTTTTTGTTGATACAGTTGTTATTCATGAAAATGTGGGACATTTCCAGGAATAAACGTTTGGAAGGGTGTTTTTCTTTATCAAAAATTTTGATACTTGTGTAATTCATAGAATGGCCTGTTGTGTTAACATGAGATGCTAGAGTGCATCTTTCAGGATGAAGCCTAGAATCACTTTTGTGTGATCTAATCCTTCCTTTAAGAGATCTGGAGGTCTGACCTATGTATATTTGGTTGCAGTTGTTGCAATTGATGGAGTAGACTGTGTTGGTTAAGCCAAGCAGCGGGACTTTGTCTTTCATTTTTGAAAAATGCAGTTTATAGTGAGGACGGATTTGCAAGCAATTCGAAAGTTCAAAGGACTGCACAATCTGATCAGCTTGGGGGTCAGTTCCTTGATATAGGGCAGGACAGCAAAACCAGGTCTGGAGTCCGGGTTGGTGCTTGTACAATGACCACGTCTCAAGTTATATTTATTTATTTATTTATTTATTTATTTATTTATTTATTTATTTATTTATTTATTTACAAATTTACGGGATAAGCCCATTCGGTTACAGGTTGTAAAAGTACAATCTTAACCTAATAAAATTCACACACATCATAAATAAAGTATCTAACATATGAACATAAAGTTTGACTATTTACTAAATTAAAATATTAAAATATTAAAACGTGCATAAAAAAGTTACAAACAAATACTAAAAAAAAAAAAACTGAACAACTAAACAACACAGCAAACATCACCAGCAATTAAGACATTTTAAAACTTTAGCTAAGATTTCTATCTTTAAGGAACTTTGTGAGAGAGCATAGTGAAGTATTAAAAAGGTCTATATCACAGTCATTACAATTTCTCATTATCCTATCCATGCTACTATTCGAGCCATACAAAGTTCTATGCCGACAAGGTTCAAGGGATCTTCCTTCTCTTAAATGCCTAGGAGAAACATAAAAATTTAGCTTTTGAAGCAGGTCTGGGCAGTGGTAAACACCATGAATTAATTTATAAGCAAAAACAATATCTGCTGAATCTCTCCTGGCTCTTAGGGATCCAATCCTTAACTCCTTTTCAAGAGCATTATAGTCTAAATTCTCAATAGAAATGTGTTTTTTGTAAGCTATATATCGTAGAAATTTTCTCTGAACCCCGTCAAGCATGTCCTGATAAGTTACATAATATGGAGACCACACGCTGCTGCAATTTTCTAGATGAGATCGCTCCAGTGAAGTATAGAGAGTTCCTATAGCTCCAATGTTAGTAAATTCAGATGTATTTCTTTTTATGAAGCCCAACATTTTTAAAGCTTTATTTCTTATAACCTCTATGTTCTGATAAAATGTTACTTTGCTATCAAATATAACACCCAGGTCTTTAACAACATTCACATTTTGAAGTTGGGTATTATTTATGTGATAACTGCTGACTATATTATTGTTAGACTTTGAAAATTGAATGTATTTACGTTTGTGTTAAGGATCATTCTATTTTCTTCACTCCATTTAACAAATTGATCAAGGTCACTCTGAATCTTTAATGTTGAGTTATTATCAGAAAGAGGTAAATAGATTTTGACATCGTCAGCATAGATAAGAAAAGAACAGAATTTAAAACATTGGGCTATGTCATTGACAAAAATTATAAATAAAATGGGTGCCAAGTGCGCACCTTGTGGTACACCAGACAAGACAGCAATTGGATTTGAGAGACAGTTTTTAATTTTTACAAATTGCTCTCTTTCAGAAAGATAAGAACTTAACCAGTTCAATAAACTTCCATGCAATCCGTAACAAGAGAGCTTTTCAATGAGAATATCTATATTCAACTTGTCGAATGCTTTCCCAAAATCTGTATAAATTGAGTCAACAGATTGCCCATTTTCCAATGCCTCAACTATATGTGAATGATAAACTAAAAGGTTAGAAGTTATAGATTTTCCTTCACAGAAACCATGTTGCTGTGCAATTATAACATTTTTAAATTTTTCCTTCAAAAAATCTGCTACAAATGATTCAAAAACCTTTGGAATTAACGATATCAATGTAATGGGCCTGTAATTTTCAACATTCTCTCGATTTCCACAATTTTTAAAAATTGGAATAATGTAGGAGGTTTTCCATTTCTTTGGAAAAACTCCCAGGGCTAAAGATTTATTAAATAAAATGCATAAAGGCCTAGACAGTGAGACAGCACAGTTCTTAAGAAACAATGCACTCACACTATCAGGACCCGGTCCCTTTGACAAGTCCAGGCTAGCCAGCTTTTCACAAATATCAGAAATTTTTATATATACACTGCTCAAATTTAAGTTTGGCGAGCTGAAACTTTTTGCAACAGTGCTAAGGCTCTGTGAAGGACTTGGTGTTTCATATACACTAGAAAAATGTTTAGCAAAAGCATTTGCAATTTCTTTGCCGCCATCAAAAGTTTCCTCATTATACTTAACAATTGATGGAATACTATTTTGATTATTTTTAGACTTAATGAACTTCCAGAAAACATTAATATTACTTTTTAGATTATTCTCAATATTTTTTATATAAAGACCATAATCTTGGTGAACCTTTTCTTTGCACAATCTGCGTAAATGACAGAATAAACCATAATCAATATTAGAATTAGTTCTCTTATATTTTGCATGCAGCTCTTTTTTTTCATAAATCATACTTTTGAGTTCAGGACTAAACCATGCAGGAAGTTTAAAATTACTTTTTATTAGCAATCTTGGCACATAAGTATCAATACAATCATAGAGAATAGCATAAAAACATTCAACATCATTATCCAATTGATCAACCAATAAGGCATCCCAGTTAAAATTAATTAATAAATTGTTGATTACATTAAAATCTGCATTTTTAAAATCATAGATTTGTTCTTCAAATTGCAAAGGTTTATAAGAGCTAATATTTTGTATACTTACAACAAATGCTGGGTGATGTTTGTCACATGGCAGAAGTATATCATTAGCACAATTTACTTTAGTAAAATTAGAATTATTGGTAAATACAAGATCTAGTAAAACATTGTTACAATTTTTTATCGAGTTTATTTGAGTGCAGTTAGAAAACAGCATGGAGCTAACAAGAAGATCACCGGAGGCATTCCGTCTACCAATACCACTATCATGGAGGTTGGTTTCATCCAACATCTGAAGATGGGGCAGGTTGTAATCTCCCATGATGTACATGACATCAGAGCTATCACTGAAGTTTTCAATATTGTTGCAGTGATTTTCATATTCCACCAAATTGCTAAGGGGAGGAAAATATACTGCACAGAAGTAGGTGGACTTAATTTTACCAATAGATACAGAGACCCACACCTCTTCATGCCCAGATGTCAAATTCCTCAATTCGACTTGGTGCGATTTTAAACTTTTTGTGATCGCAATTAAAACACCTCCTCCTCTGGATTTGCCTGTTGCTATGTTGTCTCTGTCACATCTATAAATTGAGTAGTTCTGTAGCCCTAGTTCCGAGTCATTAAACTCTGGTGTTAACCAGGTTTCACTAAGTATAATTATATCATACGATGCCATGGACACATTGTTTGAAAATTCATTCAATTTAGTTCTGATGCCTCTAATGTTCTGGTAATAAATCCTAATATCATTGATAGGGTTAATTCCTGCGCCGTGGCTGGGCCTGCCTTTTAAAAAAGCGTCTACCTTGTGCTGATGGTAATGGTTGATTTCTTCTAGGGAAATTGAATGGCTTGACAATCACATTTTCAGGCCATATGTCGCTATTAAATAATGTATTCTTGACACCAGGTTTCACGGAGAGCTTAACCTTCCGGAAGTGGCGCAGTATATTATGACACCAGAGGTGGCGTCAAGTCTGTCAGACCCTGCTAAAAAAAACACATGCGAAGCAGTTTTTAAAAAAAACATATTATTGGCTATGTTTAATTACATCCTCTTTGATCAAATATTAACATTGTAACATAAAATACAAAATTCTTATAGAATTTATCCTTATAGAAAGAAAAAATAAGATAAAAAAGTGATTTCTAGAATTTGTGAAACAAAAATATAAGAACAGTGCAAACAATGTTTTTCTTGATAACACTAAATAATATATTGGTCATAAAACGAGTTTTAATCATTACGCAATGATTCTAAACAAATAGAACACCAAGCTCTTAGGTGTGAGAGACAAACAAATTTTATACATTTTTCGCAGTAAAATCTAGTTTTAGAATCTTTTACACAGAAAAAACATCTTTTTCTGGTTCCAGGGGCAATGTCCATTAATGGCTGAGCATCCATAGGTGTTCCTGAATAAATCTGCCTCCTCTCTCTCTCTCCTCTTGGTACATTTGTTTCACATGATCGCCGTACTAAATGTGGTTTTGTTAGTTCTAGTGCAAGGTTCCTTAGGTATAGTCTTCTTATAACAGAATACTGTTTATTATTTACGACATAAATAAGTTGCGAGTTAACGCCTGCTATATTTAGTAAGGCATAGAAAATAACCATTGGCCATCTACGAGTATTTCTCGCTACGTTATATGTGGCACCAAGCTTGTCCAAATTGTCAACGCCTCCCTTGGTGTGGTTATACTACGTTATGATTTCAGGTTTGCTTTTTTCTTTTGTTGACTTATCTATTGCATCATCATGGTGCAAAGATGAAATCAAAATTACATTTTTATACTTTTTGGGGACATAAGACACAATTGTCATATCTTCCTGGAACCCAAACATGGATGTACAAGCAGCTCGACTTCTGGTATTTGTGAATTCCGGGGGAAGTTCCCTTTTATTTTTTTTCATGGTACCAACAAATGTTAGTCTGTGTTCTTTGAGTAGTTTCTCGACCAGAGGGACGCTGGTAAACCAATTATCACAAGTCAAATTTCTATTTGTCCCAGAAACAGGTTCAATGAGGCGTAAAACAATGCTAGCAGGATCGTTATTTGCTTTGAAAGGCCCATCGGGTTGTGTACCTACATATACCTCTAAATTGGCACAATATGACGTGGAAGCATCGACAAGAGCAAAGATCTTAACTCCATATTTGTTTGGCTTACTGGGGATGTACTGCTTGAATCCACAACGTCCACGAAACGCTTCAAGCTTCTCATCTATGGTTGCATTGGCTCCTATGCAGTAAGTATTTTGCAGTTCTGAACAAATTTGTCAAAAGTTGACCTTATTGGTGCCAACTTATCAAATTTCTTTATTTCGTCTCTAGTAGAAAGGTCGTCGAATCGCAGACAGTTAAGGAGGAATCGAAAACGCTGCTCGGACATTGTCACCCAAAATCTTTCAATGCCAGTTCCTTGTCTATCCCAAATTTCCTTCGTGTTCAGTTTGCTACTTTTGAGAGTCCCAGCAAGGTACAGCAAACCAAACAGTGCTTTAATTTCAAGCAAGTCTGTTAATTTCGCCGCTCTATCTCTGGAATAGTTTTCAGATATGCGCGTAATATACAAATTTGTCTTTTCGACTATTTCTTCGAGCATTTCATCTGAGAAAAACAACGACCAGCATTCGATTTCGGAGCGAGTATGTTTTCCATAATCTCGTTCCCCAGGAAGGCGCACAATTATGTTTTCTTGTCTAGTTCGTGAAGTTTTCTTAGTGCAGTGTTTTCTCCATCTTGTCTTATTATCCTTACCAAGAAAATGTTGAGCTCCTGGAATTTCTGCAGTTTGAAGAGAAATTACATCATCATTAAATTCTTGCTCTGACTCGCTATCGGTGTCTCTTGTTTCAGTCACGTCCTCATCCGCAGCCAGCTCTAAGTCCTCATCATCTGGATCTTCTTCAAGTTGTGCTTCATCCCATAGGGCCTGCAATCTTTTTTGCTCTGCTTCCCAACTCATTTCTGAAAGTAATAAAAATAACGTGGAGAGCATGAATTATACAAAAATAAAATAATCTACTGAAGATGTGATTGGTGTACTTATGTAAAACTACACTTTTATGACAAAATTAACATCATACTAGATATTCTCTCATGCAAAATATTAACCGAGCAACATAACAATAAATAATGCTTTATTTACATACCAAAATACAAAAGACTCAAATTTCAACAAAGCACAAAAACAGTTACGCGAGTAGTGGCGCCAAGTCTCACAGACTTTTTACAAAATAACTGCATCAATATTTAACCTACACCTGTCTCGCTTGCCATGCGAACACTAGAGGCCTACGTGGGAAGGTACTTAACTGGGCGGGATGTTACCGATTATTGCCGACACATGCCGAGTAATGGTAGAGCGGCTGGGTCTGTCAGACTAGGCGCCACTTCCGGAAGGTTAAAAGATGCCACATGTTGGTTCTGAGACGACAGTTTCTCACAGGTTAAGGCTTCAATGTTGTTGGACTTAAGATAATTTATTAATTGATCAGTTGTGGTTCCTGCTTCCAGGTTGCCTATATAACACCAGAACTGTTCCTCCGCTGCTACAATTCCAGTTTAAGTTTTGTTTGTACCCCTGACAAGAGTGTTAGAGTTACCAAGTTGTTTAGGACCTGTTGAATGTTCAGATTGCTTGATGGGACCAGGTTTAATGGAGACTGCAGTTGAGCTTGGAGGGCCATTGATAGAAACCAATGCATCATTGATAGCTTTACTCGTTTGCTCTTGTGTGATTTCATGGACTATTGGGGGCTTGGACAACTTACTTGCATATGTCTTAATCTCAATCTTCATGCAATTGAGAAGTTCCTTATTAGTTTCCTGGATCAAGTTAAGGTGTGAGCTCAAGGATTTGGTTAGCTCATTGTTGATCTTTTCAGTGAAGAACAACAATTTATCGTCAAGTTTATCGTGCAATAAAGAAGTGATGGATAGTGCATTCTTGTCTGAAAAGTTGTCATCCTTGTTTTTTAGGGATAAGTCTTCCAGAGATTTTTGTAATCCATCATGAACTAATTTCACTGCAGCCCTGTCTTTGTCCATATCAGCCTTATTTGCCTTCAGTTGCAGTTGATTTTCAGTATTCTTTACTCTCGCATTGAGATTTGAAATCTCCTTCTTATGCAATGAGATTTCCTGCTGTAGGGATTGAATTTGCTTAAATGCTTGTAGTTATTCCTTGGAGAGCGGTTTACATTCAGGACAGGTGTAGACTAAAGTCCTATTAGAACTGGGGATTACTCTAATTTCTTGCGCTTGTAGAGAGTTGCATTTTTCACATATGACTCGGTTACATAAGTCACAGGGATAGCCAAAAGTTCTGATCTTCTCTCTATCCTCCTTAAATATACATTCAATATTGCACTTAAAGCAATTAGCCATTGAAAATTATTAAAACAAAAACAATAATAAAATTGTTTTGTTTGTTTATAAATATCTTCTTCTTCTTTTGGAGATGTCTTCCCTTAGGGCAGATGGGAGAATTGGTTCAGACCAGGGAAAAACTAAAGGTGGCAACACTGCGAAACTGCTGATCGGATTTGCTGAGAGGTTAGGTCCAGGTATACAAAAACAAAGATGTTACAAACGGCGTTTTTGGAGCAAATTCGGAGAACTCAGGATATCAAACACTTCCACAGGTTTTTGAGACTAGGATCTATCAGGAACTACACTATTTTACTTTAAAAAAACTCACAAAACATTACAAATTGACAAACAAAAATTTCTATTTACACACGTTTCGCTCATTCCAGTATTTATATATATATATATTATCTTTTTTATGGTAAAGTAAATTTTGGTGGAGTGAACCCATATCCTTACAAATATTTCGAAACAATGTCTGCAACGCGTTTCCTTTGATGGAATTTACTTTTTTTATAATAATATTTAAAACTTGGGGACCTAGGTTGGCCGGGTGGGTCAGAGCGTCGTGCCACTGATCAGCCGGCCGGCCGGGCCTGGAGTTCGGATCTAACCTTCGGAAATAATAATCCGAAGCCATGGATGTTGCCGCAAGAGCTTGGCGATGGAGAAAGCAATGTATCCAGTAAACGCGTTCGGCATCTGTTATTTCAGTCTAGCAACAAATCCACTCTCCGCACCAGTCACGGCTTTTGCTTCGTCACTACAAATAGCAATGCATCTTTTTGCCCAATCGATATTCATATCTTGCGTAGCTTCAAGGAACATGCTATGCAAGCACTCACCAGTAGTATTTGAGGGAAGTGCTCTGCAAAACAAAATTTCTTCCAATAATCTTGCATCTAGTTATATTCTTTAGTATTTTCTATAACTTGATCTCGAACGTCAGCTGCCATGTCGCTTATCCTGCGTTGAATGGTATTGTCAGAGAGAGGGTATACCTTCGAGCTTTTCAACCTACTGTTTGCTAAACATAACTTTTCGGCAATGCTCTGAGGTTTCCCTGCTTTAGCCACACGAAGAGCTACTCGATAACAAACGAGAAACGCTTTCTCACTTCGTTTGGGCATTTGTACTATAGTAGTTTTTAGATGTTGAAGAGCTTTTAATTTTCTCTTATAATGTTTCTTGTTGAGATGGTGTACCAACTTTGATGGCTTCACTTTCTCTTGATAATGTTTCAACGCAAGTAACGCACTGCGGTTTGTTCTCAATCACAGTAAACCCGAATTTCAGATAATTGTCATTATAAAGACGTTTTTTGTTTGCTTTTGATCCACTACTCTCGCTAGAAGTTGATGGTTTTGATCTGTTCAGGAATTTATCCATTTCAAATTATTGCAAATTACTTCGACTAAATAGAGACGCGAAAACAATGACTAGCGTTCGCCGAACAATTGACTTAACAGCCGACTTTCGCGCGAGTTGTTTCGTACCCCGACGCTCCCCGCAACGCTGGTTACTCGTTCTGCTCCGCTGGCTCGTTAACACAACTCAAGGCGCGTACTCACCATAGCGAACACAACCGAACGAGCAGCAATGCACGCATGCTGTAAAAACATGCGATGTTTTGCCGAATTTTTGTTCGGACGTCCAGTCTAGCGAACACATCCGTGAGGTAATGACTGATGATGAATTAGTATTAATTGCTGGTGCATCATATATAATACTTAGTGAGGATATTCAAAACAACGATGGTGGATGGCATCTTTATTTGAAAGTAGAAATCGTATAGGGGTCTAGGCTTAATGCAGGATCTCCATCAAGAACTGGTATATGGGCTTTTTGAAAATTTCTGACGAATGAAAAGTACAGATTTTGAGTATTTGTTAAATAGAGTTGGTCCAAAAATTTCCAAAAAGAACACAACGTTTAGAGAAAGTAGACCAGTTGTAGAAAGATTATAAATTACTTTGCGATATCTGGCTACAGGATACTAGTATACCAGCTTGATGTACAGTGTCGAAGCAAGTAATACCCAAGATTGTACCTGAGTAGTTATCCTGGGGTCAGCGCCGACCTTACTCCTCCAGACAACTGGGGCGAAAATGAGGCGTGGGGCCCTTAGTGGGCGTCAAAAATCTCCACTTTAAAAAAAGTGCCATATTGCATATTGGTTGATATTAGTAATAATTTAAAGTAAAACCTAACACATTTAATATTTAAATGATCAAAATACAGAATAATGAAATTCGGAAAATTATTATTTATAGTAATATGAATAGTTTTATATTTTATACAACTTTAATAAAATTAGAAATTACGTAAATTGTACAAATACATAATTTTACATTACGAAAACTTCACTTTTCTTGATTTTACTTCTGCAAAAATATTAATTAAGTCTCCAAAATCTAAATCTTTTGCTTCTTCTTTTTCTATTAACAACATAAACGGTCTTGGTTCATTGTTGATCTTAAATAAGTTTTAATAAGCTTCAGTTTTGAGAATGATCTTTCCCCTGATGCAACTGTTACTGGCAATGTTAACAAGATTCTATAAATTGTATTCGTGTTTGGAAATATTGCTTTGATTTTCTTTTTAATTATACAATTAACTACGTCAATGGCATTTTCAATAGTTACTGGTAAAATTGTTTTAAAAATGTTCAATTCCATATACAATTCGTCCCCATCTACATCTTTCGAATCACCATCTTTCAACATTAGATCTAAATTCTTACATCTTCCACGAAAAAATTCTTCATTCAGGTTTCTGAGAGATATAAAATTCCATAGAAATCCAAAATTATTTGAAATTTTATCATAATTTTCAAATCTAGATTGAATTGAATTTATAGCTCGGTCGATTGTAGGTATAAAGCATTCAATTTCAAACAATTTTTGTGCTGACAAATGAATTTCCTGTCGACTTTCGTACTCAAACAGTCTTTTTCTTGTCCTTGATCGATGTTCTTTAAATTCAGAATCAAAATCTAGTTCTTCTGCAAGTTCTTTAGCAGAAATTATGGCTGACACAAAACCTGATTGCCTATATTCTTTAAAAAACTGTAGAAGCCCATCTCATTGTTCTAAGCCAACATCTATTTGCATGTCCTTTGATTGTAAAAATTTACTGACAGTGTTTGTCGCATGTAGAATGTCATACCATATAACATTCAATACGATGAATTCAAAGCTTTCAATTTCATAGCGAACTAAACTCTCAGCTTCACTTTTAATTTTAAGATCGTTGGAGGTCTCTGCTACTTCTAGCAAAGCTGATCTTAAACTTTTTAATTGATAGGGTACAGCTTTTACACTTTCAACACCACACTCCCATCTAGATTCTGATAATGTTTTGACAGCCAAACCATCAACATGTTTTACTAAAATATCCCATCTCTTCGTTGATGCAGCAAAAATTGTATATAATCTTTGAATGACTCCAAAATACGAAATCGCATGAGAATTACATTTAGCTATGTCACCTAAAACTAGACACAAATTGTGACCTGCACAAGGAAGAAAAACGCTCTTGCATTAATAATCAATATATGCGCTTGAACGCCTTCATTTCTTCCTTACATGTTGGAACCATTACCATAACCTTGCCCTCGACAATTTCCTATATTGATCTCCACTGATTGTAACGTATCAAGTAACACTGTTGATAAATTTTTCCCAGTGCTTTCGTGTATTTTTAAAAAAGTTATAAATTGCTCTTCCACTAACACTTCATCAGTTGTTTCTCGCACGTAACGAATTAGCAAACTCATTTGTCCTTGATGGCTAATATGTGGAGTACAGTCAAGAATAACGGAGTAATATATTGCTTGATGTATGTTTGAAATAATTTTTCTTTTTACCTTCGACGCCATTAATTCTATCAACTCATTTTGATTCCTCGGTCCGAAATAATGATCACGAATTTCATTATTTATAATGCGTCGAACATGTTCTTGCATCACCGGGTCAAATTTAGCCAAAGCTTCGATAAGTCCGCGAAACTTACCATTATTTGGCTAATAAAGTTCATCACTGCTACCACGAAATGCGCAGTCATGTTCTGCAATATATTGAATCACAGCAATAATTCGGTATAAGACTTATCGCCAACGGGCTTTTTCGTCATCCATTTGTTTGAGTAAACTTTTGTCAATACATTTGTGTGTTTCAAGCAATGATAGAGAAGTGAACCACTTTGCAATCATCAACTACTATCACATCCAGCACACAACTGAACGTTAATATTTCACCATCTGTAATATCACCCTCAACTACCAGCAGCGGTTCAAATCAGACTCGGAATGAGACCACCAACAAAAATCACAAATCGGCCATAAACGCAATATATCAGAAAAAAAGGTAGATCTGGATTATTAGCTCCCATGTAATTATTATTTGTCTCACCGTACCTATTGCTACATTGAGAAACACCACCTCGAATTCCTTTAAGCAAAAACAAAGCCATATGAATGTCCGTTACGAGCTCAAGTTGCACGGATGTGGTTGCGGAAATGCTATTCCAGCTAAAATCAAATTGGAAGTTACACTGAGATACCTTGCAGCTGGAGATTCCATGTACACATTAGAAGCACTTCACAGGGTTGCGAGATCTACCATAGCTCAGTTTATACCAGAAGTTTGTGATGCAATATACAGGGCTTTGAAGGATTATATGCGGGTAAGTAGAACACTGATATTATTTCAAATGAAACATTTATTTTTGTTAACATATTATCTGGTACATACTTAAAAAAAATCTCCATGCTCTGATTAAAGCGTCTTCTGCTTCGGTTTGGCTGTTAGTTTGAATATTTGTAAAAGTAGGTGTGGAATTTATTATTTGTATGGGTGAAGTGGAGTATGTAGACAAGTTTGGGTACAGATGTCGACGTCTAGCCGCAGTTATAATTGTCTGAATCTCAGTTTGCACGTTTAGTGCATCATCTAATGGTAGGGCTCGCAATTGGGCAGCAATATTCAAACCAAAAAAATGAAATTCAGCATATTCTGCTTGTCTGTTTATAGACGAAGTTATATTTTCTAAACGATTTAGAGCAGAAGTGATCGGCTCTTCTTGTATGCTCCTTCTTTTACACCGTGCTGGTGTGTCCTTAGATGAACGGGATGGTGTTCCTTCTTCCGCAATGTCAGTAGTCGAGGGTGGCGACATTACGGTGCTGACTGATGGCGGTGACAAGGGGTTAGAGTTCGAATTAGCACTAGTTGGTCGAAAATCCTGCGATGACTCATCTGTGTCCTGTAAAAAAGTTTAATAATAATAATAATAAATATTAGATAATACTAATTCTACTGTATACTATTGGATATAGAGATTTTGTTTTCTTTTTTACAGATTCCGTGCCATGAAGAATGGAAGCGTATTGAGCATGGATTTCAAACTAAATGGAACTTTCCAGGATGTATTGGGGCGCTTTACGGCAAACACATAAACATACGTGCTCCTGATGATACTTCCGATTATGACAATTATAAGGGTGCCCACAGCACTATACTTCTCGCATTAGTTGACGATAATTACTGTTTTTCATATGTAAATGTTGGAACTAATGGGAGAGCTTCTGACGGCGGTGTTTTTCAACGATCAAAGTTGGCACAAGCTTTAGAAAATAATACTCTTAATTTACCAGAGCGATCGATAATTGTGGCAGACGCGGCTTTTCCTTTAAAGACTTATCTAATGAAGCCCTACCCACGAACACCAACGCATTAAGAACAAGTGTTTAACTACCGTTTGTCGAGGGCTAGACGAATTGTAGAAAATGCGTTTGGTATTTTAGTCACAAGATTTCGAGTTCTTCTGAACACTATAGATATGAGACCAAAAAATGTTGATAGTATTGTATTGGCTGCTTGCTCGTTACATAATTGGCTGCGAAAAACATCCCATATGTACATCACTCACAGATGCGTCGATTTTGAAGATGTACAACAACGTGTTGTTGTACCAGGAGCATGGAGGACACAACTGCGTACAGCTATGGGAAGCCTACCACGTGCGCGTCATAGTAACCATGCCTCTCGAAAGGCAGAAGCAATAAGAAACGCTTATGCACAACTTTTTGAAACTACAGAAGCGGTACCATGGCAAGACCATATGATATAAACAACCTGTACTTATTGTATATATTATGTTCTATACAAAACCCTAGGCGATATAATAATAAAAGTATAAAAACTTACCACTGCTGTCTCAATAGTTTCCCGGTAATCACCTGTGTCTCCAAGGAAAAAGTGTATTTTTTTTCACTTCTGAGTGGTAAACAGACCTCAAATTTTTAATTTTGGTTTTTATAATTCTAACAGTTAGAGTAGGGTCATTCATGTTTATTATCAAATCTTTATACGCATTATTTCTTGAAATATTGTTTTTGTAATCCGGTAGCTTTGGATTCCAAAGGCATTCATGGCTCCGGTAAAGATTTACAAATTTAAACGTCTTTTCATCTCCCCTGCGAGACATTTTGGCTCGATGTCGCAACACACATGCACACTTGCGACGGAACACTAGCATGCTCGTTATTAGCAAAGGCGTCCACACTTGCTCAAGGGCATGCCCCCTCCATCCACATCTCAAGTAGCACGCTCAAAAATCGAACGTCGATCGATTTGTCAGCATGCTAGTTTTGAGCATGGTGAATACTAGCAAATGCTTAGACACACGTGCGAGTAGGTAGCAATTGCTCATTAGTAGCATGCTTTTGTGCTAGTTTTGAGCATGTCTATCTGTACCTTTAAGCATCACATCGAACGTTAACCCAGGTGCTGTAAAATAATGAAGTGCATCCAATTGATATACTTTAATACTGTAGCATTTTTTCTGGGTTCTTCTGGGTGTGGATTAAAACACTCGATTTCACAAAAAGAAATGCACTTATTTATTTGAAACACAACACAACTGACTTTAACTTAATTAGATAGAACAAGTATGTACACCACTACTTATGTCTGACTACTTATTCACAAATTATTATGTCGCATCATTCACTCAACTCTGCTTCCCTCTCCCTGCCATCGGCTTACGTATCCGCATCGCAGGTACTCGTTGATTTGAGAAAGTTCCGGTACGCCACATAACGGCAGTCTTTAATCTTCGAGGCCAGTCTTCGATCTCGAAGAAGAGTGCCTGGCGCGGTCCCCAACAGATGTCGCTCGTAGTCTCGCACCAAAAAAGAGTTCTTTTCGCGGTTCCCAACAGATGTCACTAGTAGTACACTCATTCTTGTTACAATACACATGTTTCGAAAGTTTTCGAAAACATCTGCCAACAGTATCACGTCAGTCTTTAAGTACAGTTCACAATATTTTTGTAAATTTTGAATGTTAAATGTATGCCAAACTTTACACGTATGGCGGTAGTCATCGTCAGAAATATTTTCATTATTAACTTTACTGTAAAAGTCATCTTTGCATGGTAAACATGTATCATTTAATCTGTCCCAACAGTTCAAATACTCGTAAAGAAATGCAAGTTAGGACGGGAGCCTGCGACGTTGAGTTTTTAAAAACAAACTCAAAATAATTTTTTTCAGACCGAACTAACAAATTTTTATTAAGAAAGAATTACAAAGTTGATTGTAGCAAAAGCAAAGTGAATCTGAATAACGATGTAAGTGTGTGAGTATGATAAGAATGGAAAAAGCTGATGCAGCGTCTTCTTTCTTCGAACCCATGCATTTCCAGGGGCGTAACTATTCCTCCTTAAACAACGACTTCGGGCTGGAGCAGCACTGAAAGCGGGTTATCTTGAATTTCGGCAATTTGTTGAGGCTTCCTATGTTTCTTCAATTTCTTCCTCGAAAACTTGATTTAAGTAAAGACGGAGACAATGGCTAATATTACTGCAATCACTGACCATAGCAACCAATTGGATTGATCAATCGGTTTTACGTCTTCGATCAGCAATTGATTTCTAATCTTCATGTGCTTTTGAATTTCGTGCATGTCTTCTAATGGAATTTATCCTAATTTCAGTGGTCTTAGTTTTAGATTGGCTAATTCCACTGATGAATTTTTAACTATTGAAGGTAACATTAAGGGCTTTCCAATGGCTTTTTGATTTTTATCCCCAAAACGGTAGTCTTGATATTCTAAATTGCAGTTTACAGGAACTTCTACTAAAGTGCTGCCTTGGACAGTGAAATACTTCTCGTCTGGACATCTTGATTTCAAAGTAATTTTTTCTTCAGTGATCATAATGAGATATTCGGCATTGACTCGGTTAAATATTTTTTTGCCGGTTCCACTGGTACTAATTGGCATTGTGACTGTTTTCCTAAGATCAGACTTGAGACATAGTCTTCACCAGGATTAAACTTAATTTCTCCTTGTTGACATATACAGTGCTTTTCTTTACTGCCCCCTCCCCTTTGATTTTTTGAACGGATCAATTCAAAAAATTAAAACTTGTGGTGATGAAATTGATGCGTGGATACCATATTTTAGAGTAAAATTGACAGATGAAAATGTCAATATGGCCGCTGGGCGCCATGTTGGAAAAAAATTATGTGAAAACGGAGGTCCTGTGGCAGATCATTTTGAAGCTTCTGACGAGTACTTTAGAATATAAGTCAATACCTTTACCTACTACAAAATGCAGGTGCATTTAGTTCTTACTTGAACACAAACCCACTATCATGCATATCTCTACAAATAATTGTAATTCCTTGCCGTATCCACAGCAACAGCGATAAAAACTTGTTTTGTTATTTTTTGTTGACAGTGACAAGAATATCAGTACGAAAACAAACATCATTGCACAGTTAAAATATTCTTATTTAGTTTTCGCTTTTAGTGCTAGATACTATTTGAACTATTTTTAAAATAGTCAACTCTCGTCCATTGGAAGAAAAAATCGAAGCGATTTTTATTTATGGTGCGACGCGTAATTTTTACAAGACCGAAAGAATTTTTAATGATCGTTTCACCAAATCGTCCTATCTGTAGAAAATATTTAAGGGAACCTGTATCTAAATTTACAGCTACTGGCCTCCAGGTCTACAGATAGGACAATTCGCAAAACGATCGTTACTATTCACTCAATCACAACTGGTTCAACAATCATGTCTATGTGAGTATCCAGATCCCACATTCTCTACTCCTCCTTTATGACGTGTTGAATACATTTTTGCCAGTTCTCCCTGGATACGTTGTTGATGGAATTTTGTAACAATAACTTGACATCTGCTAACTTGAAGGTTGTATTGTTCCTTGCTATTTCGCCTTTGACTTGCGCCCGTATCAACTCAATTGGATTCAGTTCACAATGATAAGGTGGTAAGCGATGAACAAGCCACAACCAAGATGGCGATGTCCGGTTTAGACGAGTCGAAATCTAGTGCGCTCAAACGATGTAATATCACCATAAAACAAGCAGATATTCAGGTGAAATGTGTAGGGTTTTGTCGCCAAACATTCCATCCAGGGTGTGTGAATATCAACGATAGTGATATCCGTGTATTGTCCAGAAAAGGAGAGGGTTCTGGTTTGTCCTGCCGTTGTTGTAGGGAGCTGATCAGTGACCTGGGTCAACGCTATACAAGTTGATATCTCTATTAGAAGAGAACATGCAGAAAGGTGACCTGATAAATTTGCAGAACGCAAAAATTGAACAATTATTAAAAAAGATAACTAATATAGAGAAACAATTCTAAATAAATAAACCAGTTAACCCCACTTATGCAACAGTCTTGGCAGCGTCAACAATGCCAGTAAATTCTCATGTCTCAAAAAGCAGAACTAACGAGAGATCTTCTACAGTAGAAAAAGAAAATCCAGCACAATTTGTAACCAACTCACAGACGACGACGAATAGACAAACGTCTGCAAAAAACCAGGGTATCCTAACTACCACAAAAAAGTCAGAAAACAAACCAGAATTCGTTAAACCCGGGCGTCCAAATGAACAGCAGAGCAAAAAAACAATCACAATAATAGGAACAGCTGACCCGGACAGTTCTAACTTTTCTGCACTGCATATTAAAGCGAACATGGGTACATGCAGCAAATTTTCAGAAGGATTTAACCGCAGATGAGCTGAGGGACCATCTCAATGACACATATGGGAGAGATGACTCATTTGCTACAAAATTGATGCTAAGAATCGCACATCAACTTTTAGTTCTTTCAAAATCGGAGCCCACCAGTTTGTAAAAGAAGTCCTACTGAATGCAGAATCGTGGAACACAGGTATTGCTGCGTCTGAATTCAACTTTTTTCGAGCCAGCAGAAACAAAACCCAGTTCGAATCAACTCTCACAGCTACAGGGGAAACTTGAAGCATCCGCGAGCCAGGTAGTAGCAAGTAATAGGAACCCAAATAGCGCCTGTGACAGTCATACTCTTAAAGTCATCCATCTAAAAGCACAAGGTGCGGAAATTAAAATAGGTCAGCTGGAACTTCTTATACATCAGAAAAAGCCAGACCTACTACTGCTTAGTGAACACTGGATGACTAAGAACAGATTCGTGTAACCGGCATCTCAAATATGAAGTTGTGGACAGTTTTTGTAGACAAGAATCACTACATGGTGATGTTTCCATATATTGCCGATTAAATCTGTTATGTAAGCCAGTCAATCTGCTTCAAAACGCAGTCAAAGAAAATGTCTGTGAAAGTGCGTGCGTGTGTGTGACAGCAGGCATTGAAAAAATTGCGGTTTTAGTATTTTATCGATCTCCTAACAGCAGTGTATATACGTTTTTAAAAAATTTAAACTCTGTGCTATATAGCGTGTCTAAAGATTTTAAAAATATCATAGTTGGATGGCGATCTGAACATATACTCGATAGCTTTAATTTAACATCAGCACTTTCTCTCATTAGAAAGTTACAAACAGCCAAATCAGCAATTAACTATATATAATCACAACTTTTGATAATGCAAGTGCATGTAACCAGGAATTAAACGTATCTGACCACAAATTTCAGATAGCCCAGATCAGCATAGTTAATACACCGCCTATGCTAAATAAGCCCGTCTATGTTCAAAGACGATTTTTCTCCAAAAGTAAATTGCAGAATTTTAGATTATTCCTATCTGTGACGGATATGAGCTCTCTTTATCGCATCGAAAACGTCAACGTTGCTTGGGATTATGTTTGGCAAAGTTTCACATATTGCCTAGACAAAGCTTGTCCCTCACCAAAACTAAGTTAAACTATACTGACTATAATACTGATTGGACTAACGCCAGTATTGTATCTGAAATCAATTCTTTGAAGGACCTATTTTGGTTAACAAAAAACATAAATAGTCCGGAGATAAATGAGAGATATAAGGAAGCAAAAAAAGTATATGCGTCAAAACTTCATCTGAAGAAACAAAAATCTTTCAGAGAAAAATCGATTTTTCTGCCAACCCACCAAAGGAAATATGGAGTATTATAAATAGTAGATTAGGTAAACTGAAAAAGCAGGGAGATGCAGTACAATTAATCTTGGATAATAGCATAATCAGTGATCCTCAAAAAGTCGCAAATATCTGTGGGGATTATTTTGCAAAAATTGCTGAGGATATGCTACTATCCATATACGATACTTTAGAGAGCCATTGGTCTATGCAAAACAATTTAAGATCATTGGTCTTTAACGATATTGTTCCATCAGAGTTACTATCAGTTGTGAATGACTTCAAAAACAAACCATCAGGCGGCTCAGATGACATACCAATTAAGGTGATAAAGTTTGTGGCTGACTACCTTATATATCCCCTATGTTATATTATATATTTACCCTTTCTATCAGTACAGGAACATTTCCGGATAGCTTGAAGCTAGCAACCGTCATCCCTGTTTATAAAAAGGGAGACCGAGAGTTACTTGATAATTATAGGGCAATAACGCTATTATCCGTTTATCGAAGAAAGAGACTAAATCAAACATATCCACGCATACTTCACGTGAACAGACGCCGGCTGGCCGGCGGGGCTGCCATCATCGTGTCGTCTCTCACTCCACCCTTCTGGTTTTGCATTGGCTCTGTAGTATGGGCTCGAGCGATTCTGCACAATAACAGTTATACTCCCCTTCTTGAAATATATCACTGTGCTGATCACGCGATGATCACTGTTTTGGTTTAGTCTCTCTTCGATAGACACATAATAGTCTCTTGTTTTTCTAAATTATTTGAAGCAATTGTCCACCACAGACAAACCAACACAGGCTTAGGCCTAGACTATCCACAAATACAGCTGCATTCACACTTTTAAGTTATATCTATGAGTCTGTAGATACTGGGCGATATACCCTGGCTCTCTTCTTCGACATAAGTCGAGCCTTTGATTGTATTGATCATGACTTTCTCGTTGAAAAGATCAGACATACGGGATTCAGGTCACCAGTAGATGCATGGATGAAATCCTTTGTATCGAACAGAAAAATAAAAGTAAGAGTGAGTGATACCACTTCAGACACATTCGAAATAAACTTGGGGTCCCTCAGGGATGTATATTATCACCTCTCTTGTGTCTGTTGTTTATAAATGCTATGAGTGGCAGCTAGGTTAGTGAAGACGTCAGAGTGGTACAATACGCAGATGACACAACTATCACTATAAGCGGAAAGTCACCCGAACATATTGAAGATAAGGCAAACATTATTTTACTAAAATTTTCAGAATGGATTGCGGAAAACAAGTTGATAGTAAATACATCCAAAACAAAGTATATAGAGTTCTATAAAAGGCAAACTGTACCTGCTCTGACGCTCACGCTAAACAGTACTACCATAGAGGAGAAATTCTGGGTCTCTACATGGACGAAACACTTTCCTGGGAAGCACACATAGAGTACGTGGCTGGTAAGCTTAACTCAACATACTTTGCATTAAGAAACCTACGGGGACTAGTTAGTCGTAGGTGTCTCCTTGATACTCATTCTGCAATGGAGTACTGTCACATGAAGTACTTGGTTATATATTGGGGCATTTCTTGTGGCTTACAGAGAATATTCATTCTGCAAAAGAGGCTGATTAAATTAGTATTTGGTCTCAACCCACTGGCCAGCTGTAGACCAGCGTTTAAAGATAATAAAAGTTTAACGTTACCGTCATTATTGATCTACTCTAGTCATGCCTATGCCATATTTGTTAAAGAATACGCAGACTTATTCCCCAAACGCTGTGACACACGCCTAAAATACTAGATATAATACCCATATTCATATTCAAAATTTTAACCTTAGTGCTTATAAAAATAATCCGATGTATTTATGTAGTGCCCTGTATAATAAATTGCCTTTAGATGTCAAGCAGATTACCAGCTTATCTTTGTTCAAAAGTAAACTTCGGAACCTCTTACTAAATAAGGCATTTTGTAGTACAAATGTTTGTGCTGGTGACACGTTATTCTTATATGTTTCTGTATCCCAATTCTTTCATGTCATGTATTAGTTATCCACATCGTTTCTTTCAATTTTGACGTTTTTTATCCTATTTAAAGGCTCACACATCTATAGCGTACAATAATATTGACGTGGGTTTGTTTTGCCTAGCGATATTAAGGAGCCTAAGTCTAAGCATTTGTTCCTGGTATGTAATGTATTTTGTCTTGAGCCAATTTATTATACCACTTTTTCGACATGAACTAGTAGGGAACTTTTGTAGTCGGCGACTGGGATATGAAGCATTATCCATTACCACGACTGAACCAAAAGGGATATCCGGCAAAATGCTTTTGAACTATGCTTTAAATCTATTTGCATCCATATCTCAGTGATGATCTCCATTTTTTTGGACTCAAATCTCAGTAATCCTTTGTCCAGAAACCGTTCATCGCTGGCAGTATGTGTTACAATAAGCCACCTCCCTTTACCCCAAATAAAGTTTCAATAAATTCAAGCATCTAGGAGAACAGTAAATGAAGGATATTAGTCTTCTAATGACCTTAATTTACATGACTGTCTTGTATTTCCTTTTTTTCTGATAAGAACCTAATGAAAAACACTTTTCAGCCTTCTAATATTTAAGTCACGAATCAGTTTATCTTTGTTTTGGTTGTTTTTTTCATGAGTAATGGTTTTCAGTGTCTTATAGAGTCCTGAAGAAGGCAATACATTATTAAACATAGGCAGCTCTTTAACAGAAAACAGTGTCTTTGGATTCCAAGTTCATTTAACTACGAGAAACTGTTTAAATTAAGTTTTTAACACATGACGTTTGATCCGATTATGGTGATTAGCAATGGATGGGATAATAACGGATATATAATTCTCAAGTGAAAGTGACAAGGTATTTTGATTGTCTCCTAGAATCAGTAAGGTCATTATAGTACGATTATAATTATTTACATTTTATATGGAGGAAACCAAAGATGCAAGATGTCGGAAATGAATAATGCTGAATTATAAAAATCGTTCTTCTTTGAACCCTCATAGAAATTTTCGGAATACTGCCGTCCTTTCCAATTTCAGCTGGAATTTTTTATATTATAGGCATCTCGTTTCGAAAAAAAAAGACTGTATGTATCTGCGAACAGCATATTTGGTATCTTTATCCAGCACGATTTACTTCCTTCCCCTCGTACCACCACCAGTCGTCGGATGTTCCGCGTGTTGTCATGTTAGCAGTGGGGCAAGGAGAGCGGAGATATACACCAATCGCGATCATCGGCTGTCCGACCCCTGACAAAGTTGTCATGTTGCTATTATAGTCGGCAATTCCATGTTCGAAACTACCAAACTGATGACTTATGAACTCCTCTCTCGTCAGTCAGAGTAGAAATTTTACATTGTGCCATATTCATACTCCTACTACCTTTTGTCCATCTGAATATACGTTTCTTAGTTCTTAGTAGTTTTGCATCATATAGTTTTTTAAATGGATAGGTACATTTATTTTTGAAACCTGGAAACTGCGACCTTTCAGCAGCATAGATGAGTCACTGCCAAGAATTTCGTACTTTTGGTATACCTGTCAATAAAATTATTAGACAGGGATAATCAAACCATAAACATTTACCATGGTACACGTACGAATACGGCTTACAAATATTTTAACGCCTAAACCTAAACTTATCTGGATAATGGTCTTCTTCCAGTTACAGCTCTAGGCGCAGCCGAGATGTCCTCAGCTCAAAAAAGGTCAGGGCAAAAAGCTAGTGGGCAGCAGTGGTCAATGACGTAAGGAACGTCGCTAGGTAGGGGCTGATTGCCTCGTTTTCCAAAATTTACGGTATAAAAAAACCCTGAAAATCGACTCTCTGTTCCTGTCTGAAACAAAGCTACTCTTCGAAAACATTCAAACTTGAAGAAAAACCATGTACTTTTTTTACAACAAAAGTTAAGCAAAGGCAAAAAAGATAAAACTGTACTAAAGTGATATACGATCAATGTAGTAAAAAGAAGAAGAAAGTAAAAGAAGGTGCTATGTCGGCACTGCCCCATATTTGAATACGAAAAATGGCAAACAAAATCAAGTACACACTCAGAATTTCAGTCAGCAATCATCAATATATTAATATCTATAAAATACTCAATTTCAATGATTTATCAGGGTTTCTTGTTCAGGTGGCTTCCAGCAAAATTGGCTGTAAACAGCTGCAAGGCAGCTTCACAACAAAGCTGGAGGAGTGTGAAAGGTGGTGCTCCGCAATGCCTTCCTACTAAAAGGAAGCAGATATTGGACAAACTTCTTCAGGACATTGATTAATGCTAGTGGTTCGATGGTATAAAAAAAGAACTTACTGCTGAAGGTTAAAGTCCCATTAGAAAATGGACGGAGTAGCACCCCAACCAAAACAACTAAACATAAGATACAAGATGAAGGATGCTACTCCATAATCTGGTGTTTGGGGCATTAATATCCCAGAATCTGGAAATTATTACCAACGAAACGACCCACGCACAACAAAACCTCAACGGAAACAAGAAAAGAAAATGGCGCTGGATCCGTCTGCGTGTGTACACGCAAGTCTTTGAAATAAGGTATCTTGATATGAAACCAAATATTCTTATACGGCTAGTACGTGAAGAAATCACAAGGTGGCGCTGGGTGCCAATGGGCGGAGCCAACTTTACCAGGGTCCAACGATATTTTATGAGGAGATTTCTGAGATAGTCGTTAATAATACTATAACATTAGTGTTCAAGAGATTTCAACACAATACTGAGTCGCTGAGAAGGAAATATATAATACGTGTGAAATTATACAATCAATAAACTACGAAATTCACCAAAAGAAAATCATTAAAAATTGTTTAGCCTGGGAATCGGTACCCTTTAATCAATAAAGAGAAATTCAAGTTACTGATAAGTGATCAAATTAGTAAAAAAAAGTTACGCGATTTTGGCACGTGGCACAAATTTATCCTGAAAATTACGTCCTAGTTATGAAAATCCTTACTTTCTTACAAAGTAGTAGACTAATCTCAAAGGACAATGAAATTAATTTGAGTGTGTCCGACGATGCGACATAAAATAATATATAATGTAACTCCTAAGATTTATTTTGAGGTCTTATGTTCATAGGACTCAATTATCTGACCGAATCAAAACCACTTAGGTATATGTTGGATTTCTGTTTACTGTATGAAGTTTTGAGCACCACTGGGGCTTTTCTCAAGTACACTTGATAATTCTGCGACAATATATTTTGTTTTCCGCCTTCCAGGTGTCATTTCGTATCTTTTTTCTGTTTCACATTCCTCTACTATGTATTACTACAATAGTACGAAAGGTCCTGTAACCTGCTGAGATTGTAATTTTAAGATGGAACCACCAAATCCCAGGATCTCTTGGGGTAGGCTTTCCCGCTCTCAAAAAGTCATCCAGCACTCCAAGGCGAAAAGCGAAAATGAGGTTGTCTGCGGTTTCTTAATGTACCACCCAACTAGCATTTTATTAAAATGGGTTACCATCCAAGAAAAAGTTACATATACATATTTGTCAAATTTTTTTAATTATGTCCTTGAATAATGTCCCCAAAGGTTGATTTTTCTTGACAGTTGAATCCTTTCAAAAATTGGTAACTATATACCAAATTACCTCCCTAATAGTCCTATGACCAACAAATAGAAATTGTTTGTTTCAAAACTACAGAGACACACCTCTAAAACGTGCTTAAAGAATTCTTGACCTCGAAGACAAATCCTGAGATAATAGCTTACTTAAAGTCAACCTCAAATATTGCCTCTATGTTAGGTTCTTCTCTGGACAGATTGGTAAGTAAAAATTATCTTATCAATGACAAATAAAAATCCTTTGAAAGCTTGCAGCATACAGGGTGGCCGAATAAAAAGGTCGTACCCCCTTTTGTCACTCTCCTGGTATATTTTGAGAAAAACGCTCAGACACGTCAATTTTGATTTCTAGGGGGACGTCTTTTCATCTATAGTCCCTTAATACCGGGTGATTTAGAGTTTTACATGGAAACCTGCATCTTTTTTTTAATTTTTAGATTTTCCATGATGTTTTTAGTAACTTTTGTATGATAAAGTTTATACCTATCTCCAATTGTTGTGAAGATATGAGAGTTTATAAGTAAATTCGACTAAATTAATAATAATTAGCATCAGTCATTGTCATCGTATCTCATAGAAAAACTTTGTCATTCATTTGGAATTGTTAAATTACCTACCTAGTTGTGATAAATATTGAACAATGAGTTATTCAATTCAAGAAAAGGTAGAAATAACAAAACTATATTACCAGAATGGGAGTATTGCAAGCACTACTACCCGTTTGTTTAATGCATTACATCCAGACAACAATATTAACGATAAGTATGTGGCTAAGTTGATAAGGAAGTTTAAGAAACTGGATCTGTCTCTAATATTCGCCGTAATTGCCATCGAGAAAAGAAGAAAGGAGGGAAGTTGCAGAAATAGCAGTTTTGGGATACGTAGCACTTGACAACACCAAAAACACTCGTAGACTGCCTGCTTTTTCAGGATTTACATGTTCACATGCTCAACAGTACAAAGAATTTTGAAAGACAATACATTTCGCCCGTACAAGATAAAACTTGTCCATGAGCTTAATGAAGACGATTTTTATAGAAGGTTGGACTTTTGCTAATTGATGACACAACGTTCAATCAATAATGCAGATCTGTTATTTAATATTCGCTTTTCGGACGAGTGCACGTTCTGTTTACATGGTGCTGTAAATACACATAATTGGCGATATTGGAGTGACTCAAATCCACATTTGTTTCGATAGGTATCCTGAAAAAATAAATGTGTCTGCCGGCATTTTTTGATATCATATTGTAGGACCTTTCCTTATTCCTGGAGACTTGATGGGTGAGACTTACTTGCATATGTTAGAAAATACAATAGATCCAAAAATTACCTAAATAATAGAAAATGACGTTAGTTATAATAAAAATTATTAATTTCCAACAAGATGGTCCACCGCCGCACTATGTGGCTCCATTACGACAGTTCTTGGACACCCTTTTTCCGAATCCGTGGATCGGTAGACGAGAAGTAAAGTGTTTGTTAGAAATGAGCAAGATCTTCGTCAGCGGATTACGGCTGAATGTAGACAAATAAATTAAGATATGCTTAAATACGCGAGGAATAGATTCGAACAAAATATTTTAATGTGCGTGTAAACTGTAAGTTGTTTTTCGTTTTTTTTAATATTCGGAGACGTGTTTAATTTTAAAGTAAAGTCTTGTTTGTTACTATGGGAGCAATTCTGATTATTATTTTTTCCATATCCCTTATTATCAAAATTTTTAAAATCTTATTATAAACTCAAAGAGCTTCACAACGATTGAAGATAGGTTTATATGAGCCCTTTATTATAAAAAAGTTACTAAAAACTTCATGGAGAATCTAAAAATTAAAAATAAATCATTTTAATAAATATTAAATAAGATGGACCAAAGGCTGTCGTTTGTGGAACGCCACATTTTACATGTATTTGAGATTATTTAAATAGCATTCCAACAGAGGAATAAAGCTCATATTAAGCAAAGGATTCTGATGCATTGAAGGTCAGATGTGGATCATAAAAATACTACAGGATGTTTAAGATAATCACGGGTTACTTCTTGACCTCGGAAGCTATTAAAGTTGCGGCGTCTTTAGATTTAAGCTAGACTTATAATTGTTGGCCCAGCCGCCATGTTAAAACTATCAATTGCCACCTTTGCACTGGAATACAGTGTTGATGCTTCAAAAATAAATAGGAGACCTTTTTGAAAAGCACTGCACACTCAGACATACACAAAATGGACGCCATACTTTTTGTGTCTGTGGTTGTCATGCTTCTAGTGTAATTTAGTGAGCTTACTCGATTTTGGATGGATAATATTCACGGTCAGCTGTCAAGACCTATTGACAAACAATAAATAAGAATCATGAAATAAGAACTCCTGCACTCTGAGAAACCTTTTTTCCTGTTTAATTCTAATTGGCGCGTTAATGTTATAAATACCAAAATACTTGCCGAGAGCTATTACAATCGGCTTCAAAAATTGATGACAGTTTTACGCCTCAGCTCGAAATAAGGCAATCATGCACGGCGCACACTTATTGCTGTAATCTGGTGGATTTTTTCAACTATTCCCTTAACATTGTCTAGTTTTTGAACTTAAACTATAATACAGAGCGCTAAAGTCATTCGAACCGTTAATGGTTTTGATAAAACCTACTTCTTATTACCCAACTGCCGGTGCTTTTTGAGGAATTGTTTGGATTTAGACTTGGATAAATCAGTACACAATAAAGGTTATAACTTAAAGTATTTATTTATACTTAATACACAGGTACATTAAACAATACGTGTAAGTTGTCCTCACGTATTCGACACAAGCTAAGTACAGCTGCTATCAATTCATTGTAGATTAAATACAAATAGCAGAAACAACAAAAAATACAATCTAAGAGAAAATATCTCCTCAAATTCTGGAACATAGTGGTAAAGAATATAAAAAACATGCAGAATCACATCTCATTGTCTCCAAACGCTAAATACAAGGTTTTAGTCTTAAAATATCTAAAGAGTACTTTCACTGCTTCATTGATTCCACGGTACCTCACCATGAATTTTTTCTTTCCCTCGGTCCTCTATAGCATCCTATACTTCAAGCTCGTATGGATTAAGCGGTTAATTATACTTCGTAGCCTTGCTGGCGGAGCAATTCCTTTCTCTATTTCCGCTATTTCCTCTTGAACCGACGCTCTCACTTCTTTTAAGGCTATCTGCAAACGCTTGCTCTTAGTTTGCTTGTAGCCCTTCTACAACTT
The DNA here is from genome assembly GCA_963669975.1 of Acanthoscelides obtectus. Classification (NCBI taxonomy): domain Eukaryota; kingdom Metazoa; phylum Arthropoda; class Insecta; order Coleoptera; family Chrysomelidae; genus Acanthoscelides; species Acanthoscelides obtectus. The sequence goes on along the minus strand of CAVLJG010000002.1, from coordinate 1,185,181 downwards.
CCGTTCTGCATCGACCAACATCCTCAGGTGTTCTGGTATGTCTATTTGAATAAGCCGTTCAACGGTCAATTTTTCTGTCATCCCGCAAGATGATTTGAACTGTGATACTATCATTTTGACTGGATTAAGTGAGAAATATGAGGTAGTCCTACCAGTATTTATATTTTCCCCAGGTAATTAAAATGTATTTACAGGGTGTGATAATGTAAACATGACCAATGGATCTTCTTGAAAGGAGATGATCCCCTCAATTTTATTTAATAACGTTAACCACATGGTGAAAGGGCTGGCAGGTACCAAGGAGGCACGAACAGGTATTGAATTACAAATTTTTCTCTGGAAATTACGTCCTAATTATGTAAATTCATACTCTGCTAGAAAATATTAGTCTAATCTCAAAAGAAAAGAAGTGACGACCTATTTGTGTAGCACTTCTCCTACTCTCCTTCATAGTAACAGGCAATCCTAGTTGTCAAATCACTTCCACAGGATCGCCTTTGTCCCTGCCTTTCTTAATTGTTTGTCCGACGATACGAGATAAAATAAAATATAACTAGCTAAATATTGCAGTGTCACAGCCAGCCTAGAAGCAAAAGTGTCACAATTTTATTTTCAACGGGACAAAATGTTGTTAATACCTATTCTTTGCGGTTATACAATGTCTTAAGTGTGTATCTTGCTTTGCTAATATCAAGGAGAGTCATAACCAGCAATTTTTCAAAACATACATTGATCATTCTTGAAAGCTTCTATTCGGGTCGTCAAACAATAGTTCTTCTTTCAACATGGTCAACATTCCACAGCCTTCGACTCTTATTTTGAGCCACTTCTCTTGTCATTTTTTTCGTTTATTTGCGAGTCTCTTATTTGGATTCTCCACCACTTTCTTGGAAAGCTGCACCTGCTAAGGCATTTCTTTCCAGCTCCATAGTGCAGACCAGCGGATAATGAATTCAGTGAATAGCACAAAGCTTCGGTGACACTTTGACATTTTCAGACAAACAGAATCTTGATGCAACAGCAAGACCAAATCCTGTACAAGAAATTGTGAACTCTAGAACTGTCATAATAAAACAATAAATCGCCATCCTTCTCGTCTTTAGTTCTCGCGGGTAGATTGCTACCAGCTGATAGGTTGGTGTCATCCGATTTGCCGTTATTACATTTCATTGGTTATAGTGTGGTAGTCTTAGACGTTCGTAAAATTCGAAATACATTTGAAAATGTTTATTCTCGCGTAAAAAAAGCACAATGCTATTTGGTTTGATCCAATTTTGGATGAAACGATCGTCATGAAGCCTAAAATGGCACGTGTTGGACGTTCCGCTAGTTATGTCTTTCAACCACAAGGAGTCTTTAAAAAATATTTATTCGATAGATATGAACGTCTTACAAGTTGGAATGATAATCATATTAATATAAAAAAGGAAAATAGTTTTTATGAAGGTTTCTGCGGCCGTTGCGTCTGGCGCTGTCGTCTTGCTGACGGCTCGGGTTCTTGACCTATAATGCCTCCCTCGCTAAGTTGAAAGTCCGTCCTCGGACTTTTGGATTTTTAGATTTTCCAAGTCGGCTATGGAAATTTTCGGCTTGAAGAAAAGCGTGTGAAGTCTTCTTTGAGTGGCTGCAACTCGTTAATCCGCAAATTAAACTTCGGACAGATCTTTACAGGGATGATATCAGGAACTTCGATTTGTTCTGAAGTGGTGCTGTAAATCTGTCGATCAATTTCAGTTGGGCATGGAGAATAAACAATTGCTGCTTAACTGATATTTCGGTGAGTCTGGGAACATCTTTCAATGATTAGTATTGGCTTGTTTGTACTGACGATCAGGTTTTTCTTTGTTTGGTGGATGACAGGCTGAGAAAGCTTTGTAGTGGTGCAATTTTCTAAGCTAGGGAGCTGACATGTTGTGGTGGAAGCAGGTTGACATACGACTTTCGGTCCTACATCGGTGCATGTGAAATACCAGCGATTATCTCCATAGAAACTTGCAGGAGGTAGTAGTACAATGCTTTCTTCATTATGTATGGGATAAATATGGTAAAGTCGGAAAGAGTGATCGTTAAGGATCGGGATTTTGAAAAAGATGAGTAACTGAGTATTAGTGGTAATTAATGAACAACGTGAATTTTCGATGAGTTCAAATGCATGTGAATTATTTGACAAAAGACAATTTGATTTATATAAAGATTTTAATTTTTCTTCTAAGTCAAGGATTTCGGAAAGTGAAAACAATTTTATGTTAGGTTCTTCTAGTGCAGATAGGTTTATACTTCTAATTAGCTTCAATATGAATTGATTCAAACGATCGATATTAGGAATTTCACTTTGAAGAGTAATAAACTGCTGATATTCGTCTCTAAGATAATTAATATCTTGTGTAATTCTCGCTGTATTATTATTTATAGTTTCGATTAGAACATTATATCTTTTAATTGTTTGTGATTCATAACTTGTCGAATTATTTAGTACATTGATTATGTCATTTCGTTTATTTTCAATACTGAAGATATGCTTTTCCAAAAATATACGATCGTTTTCGTCAAGGTTTCCAGTCACTGATTTAATAAAATTTCCCAAAAAGTTAGCAATTCCACGCTTTTGGCGGGGTGGGATTATTTTATGAAAACTGTCAAGTGTCTCTAAATAAAGATGGTTATACTGTTCAAATATTCTGTAGCTGGAAGTAGTGAGAGTCTGGTTAAGGAATAGGAGGTTAGTTATAGTCGTTTTGAGCGTTGCGTCGATAGAAGTCAAGTTAACAGTTAACAGTAATAATGTGTCGGTGATAGTGATTTAACTCTTGAGCATGGCCTATTAGTTCTCGATTGTATCCATTATTCGGGATCAGGTTCACTTGAAGAGCCAGGTTGCGGTTCGTCAGGATGACGATGCTGTAACAGGGGTATTTTCCTTAGACGTTTGATCTTTCTGGGATGGGTATTGGGTAGGGTTATTTTTGGAAGTAACGGCCTGAATTTTGCTGTTGCTACTGGAAGTAGCTTTGGCTGATATGTAAGGTGCAGATAATTTATTTTGGGGATTTTTCTGAATATATATGGTTTGTCCAGGCTCTGGAGCGGGGGTGGTCTCAGGTAGCTTTTCGTTGCGTCTATTCAAAATTGCTGTTTCTTTAACGTGGAGTTTTCGATAAAGGGAATCAATGAAAGGGCGGAGTTCATCTTTATGTCGTTGGTTATACTTTTCGTAAATCGGTAAGTCATTGTCAAATAGTATTTCTTCTCCATATGGGCCATATAGGATAGAGAATGGTGAATAACCTGTGGCAGAATGGATGGACTGATTATAAATTAGGACACAATGTGTAACGAGATCAGAAAAATATTCTTTCGGGCGTTCGTCATGCATAACACGGATCTTTCGATTGGACTATTGGAATTTGGATTGTTCACTGTCGTAAAGTGTAGCTCGATTTTATGGAGATTTAGAAATTCTTTAAATAGGTTATTCGAAAATTCAGTACCTTCGTCGCAGACTGTTTCGATGATAACTATGGTGGGAGAAATAGTGACGTAGTTTGCTAAGGATTGTGGTATTCATTTTGTCGGGTATACTGTACACTTGGGCGTATTTAGAAAAGGAGTCGATGATTGTAAGGAAATTTTCTCGGTTAAAGGAAAATGTGTCAATGTGAAGGATATCGAAAGGATTTTGTCCTAGAAGTGGACCTTTTAGGGGTAATTTATATGGGTGTCTCTCGTATTTATTACGAAGACAAATATCGCAGTGATTAATATGCTCTGAAGTGGTAGAACGCATATTAGGCCAGGAATAATATAATTTTAAATGACTAAGCGTTTCGAGAACACCATTGTGATTTTCTTTGTGATAATTTTGGACATTCCGTAATTGGTCTTCTGGTTTCTCTACGTCTTGAACTCGTTTGGTGCAAAAGAATATTTGAATGGTTTGATTATAAGTATTACGGACGTAGTCGGAAATATATTTTTGGATATCGGGATTGTCTGAATGTGGTACCGTTGATTAGGGGGGCTATTGTTTGATGAAGGGCAGTCTTGATGTCGGTTTTCCAGTCTTTTTCGGAAAGAGTGATGATATATTCATGTTTGCACTTGAACTTCAGACGGTATTTTGTGTTAAAATTGGTGCCCAGTTTTATTATGATTTGATTTGTAAAAAATAGGGGAATTACTAAGAGCGGATTTACATTTCTCAAAGGATTCAATATATTTGGGATCTTCGATATCGATTTTAATTCCTTTTCTACATAGTACAGCGTGTCATGGGATATGTCACTTTCGAAAAGTTCGGAATGAATCGTCGGTAGTATCCTACCAGACCAAGAAAGCTTTTGATTTCTTTCACTGTTTTGGGTATAGGAAAGTTTTCGATGGCTGAAATTTTTGAGAGTTTGGTTTTATACCTTCAGGTGTTATGACGTGGTCTAGGAATGCACCTGACTTACTTAAAAATTCAGATTTATCGGGCTGAATCGTGAGGTTCACTTTACGGAATTTTTGTAAAATCTGTTTTATATGGATTAAATGTTCTTGTAGGGTTTAGGAGAATATGATTACGTCGTCCATATAGACAAAAGACGTGTATAGGAATTCCCTTAGGATTCCATCCATCATTCGCTCGAAGGTGGCTGGTGCATTTTGTCCAATCGGGGTGGACTTCGATCTGGTGAAAACCCTTAGCTACATCGAGGGTGGTAAAGTATGAACAACGTCCTAGGTTGTCAAGAATTTCGTCGATGCGGGGAAGAGGGCATTTATCTTCGATTGTGTTTTCGTTAAGCCGTCTATAGTCGATGACCATATGGAATTTTCTTTTACCGCTTACGTCCGGTTTTTTCAAAACTATCCATACAGGGGCTGAATAGGGACTTATAGAAGGGCGGATGACATTGTTTTGTAGTAATTTATTGATTTGGTCGGAAATCTCAGGTAGCATTGATTTTGGGTATCGATAAGAGCGGGTGAAGATTGGTGCGTCATCCTTAGTTCGAATTACATGTTTTACAGAAGTAGTAACGGTTAAAGGAGACCTTTCTGTATAAAAATATCCTTAAATTGACAAAGAAGAAGGATTTTTTCTTTCTCTTCCACATTCAAATGGTCTGTCCGTAACAAATTAAGATCAAAAGAATTATCACCAGAAGATGGGGGAGTGATTTCTTCGATATACGAAATGGATGTGGCGGAGATTGGTTGCGAGAAGTTGATTTCGACATTATTGGGATGTGGTATTTCTATGAAGCCGTCTTCAGCTACATGAATTGATGCTGGAATTATTACTTGATTTTCGTGTATAATATCAGGGATGACTTCGCCAATGTTAATGGAGACTGGAATGCGTAGTCGTTTATTACTACGGTAAATTATTTTAAATGGAATAGAAATGTGTAATTTTGGAATAGAAAATACGTGCAGCTTTGGGAGTGATTACTGTATCAGAGCCACCGGAGTCGATTAAGACTTAATTTAGAATGTGGGAGATAGAAGTAAGGAAGTTTTGTTGCTTTGAAATAATTATTTAATTGAATGGTTCTATGTTGGGTGCGGGTTCCATTGAGGCTGGTCTTGGGAAACTTTCCTCAGGAGTATCAAAGTTTTCGTAGCAATCTGTCTCAGGTATACAGTCTTCTTCGTTATAAGACGGGGACTCGATTTCACATTCAACATTATGATTGAACGTGCAGTGAGTGGACATAGATATTGGGGTAGCTTTAGAATTTGAAGATCTCTGGGAATGAATACCAGACATAGGAGTTTGATTATACTGGTTTCATTGTTCTTGTGGATTATTAGGCCTAGACGATGGACCAAAGACTTGAAGATTTGTCGGGAAAGATTGTCTCTGTTGGATGGGTTTATTTATATCGCCAAAAGATCTAGGGTGCATAGAATTTTGATTGAAGAATTGATTAGAAGAATTGTGCTGATTAATATTACGAGGGTATTGGTTATTGGGATTGTTTGGAGTATTAAAATTGTTTGGATTAGGACGAGGTTGTGGTTTTCGGTAATCGTGGTGGTGATTTGTGGATTTCAAGTAGGACATGTATTGTTGTTGCTGTCTGTGATTGTCAAGAGCGATACACTTTTGGAGAGCATCATCTAAAGTATTTAATTCAAAATGAGAGAGATGGTCACAGTGAGGGTTGTTAATGCCTGTGCAGAAAGTTCTTAGGGCTTGTTTACGGAAGAATGAAGCCTTGAACTCTACTGCCTCGACATTACTTTCACTTAATAAAACATGTTGTAAAAGATCATTAAGTGCTAAGGTTATGCGGTGATGATTAGTCTTGGTAAGCCTCTGAGCATTTCTGAACAGTTGTAGTTAATTGAGTTATCAAAATTTCCTCGTTACGCTGGTCACAGTATTTTTGTAATAAAAGTGGCTTAATGTTCGGCCACGAATTTTTATTGTGAATGTTCAGAAAATCTCGAGCTTCGCCTTTTACTTTGGATAAAATGTGTACATTAATAATGTATGATTGCACTGCATCAGCTCCTTGTTGATTGAAAAATGTGATTAAATTATCCACAGAGCTTTTAAATGTAGAAAGATTATCTCCAACTTTAAATTCAGGAAGAGTATTACACAAGTTATTAACGTCAGCGTTAGATAGAACAATTTTTGTGGGTTCCTCAAAAGTATTTGATGGATTATCAAAAATATCGTCTTCTGAACTCTTTCATATTTTACTGTAAGGATTCTTTTTGTGACTTATGTGAAAAATTGACTATAGCTTGGAAAGAATCTTGAGGGTACTCAGAACTCATATGAAAAGGAAATGGACTTACATGATGAGAAGAATCGCTCTGATTTTCATCGCCAGTATGGTCCTCCAATCTCTCGTTATTCCTTCGTGACCCCAGGTAGAAATCTGCCAAATCGTTGAAACGAACCGATGATCCTTCTTGGATGGATCCCGTGCAGATATCCTGTTCGAGCAGCGCCAGTTATGTTTTTCAACCACAACAAGGAGTTTTTAAACATTATTTATTGGATAGATATGAACGACTGATAATGATATGAATATAAAAAAGAAAAATAGTTTTTATGCTGCCGTAGCGTCTGGCGGTGTCGTCTTGCTGACGCCTCGCGCTAGCACGTGCTTGCTTTTGTAATATTATCATACCTACAATACCCCTCCTAGCAAGAATCCCGAAAAGGAAAGGAGGGGAGGGTACATACATGTCAGTCTCGAAGTTGGTAAATAAAACTGCATAACTTGGAATTATGTAATCTGTCAAGTTTAAAAATGCGATCAGTTAATATGTAGTATATCGGGTTAATCAGGAGACTTTGGTCTTTCGTCTTGTGAAAAGAAAATCGTAGCTATCTCGATTCGCAACGAACGTCTGTAACGAAGAAGACAAAGTACGCCAAACAACGGAGCGTCATCGGTAAGTTTCGAAGCATAAAAGTTTTCTTTTTCGAAATCTGACGGGAATTCTAACAGTCGGGCTCATTTCCTACACTCAAAATGTTCATTTTTCAAAAGCTGTATAATTTTTATCTAGAATATACATAAGATAGTAGCAATAGGCCAGGACAAAGCCGGAAACATGGATACTTTGTCATAATATCGGACAGTAGCATATGGTCGAGGAATTGAAAAAAATCGAAACGAAAAGGAATAAAGAAATAAGAAAAGAGCTAACTTAATTTCCGATGTCTGGACTTTCTCACGCAAAAATTGTTAGGTCGTAGCTCCTTTATCTGTGGAGGAGATAGAAATTGAACATCGAAAAGTAGTGTGTCTATGGGGATTGAGTCTCACTGTTTCTAAAATCCGCCACTAGAGGCGCTGGCATCGTGCGCCATTGATGAGTTGGACGGAATCTGTATGTGAAATTGATGAGTTGGGGATTCCGCCGCTAGATGGCGCTGTACAAACCAAACGGAATCTATGTGTCATTGGACACCTGTCATGGGTCATTGGGCATCTCGCGCATAGATGGCGCTACACACGTCATCTGTCATACGTCATTGGACACCTGTCATTGATGGGTTGGACATCTCGCGCATAGATGGTGCCGATTTGTTGTCTGGCGCTGTACAAACCAAACGGAATCTGTATGTGTCATTGGACACCTGTCATTGATGGGTTGGGCATCTCGCGCATAGATGGCCCCGATGTCGCACCTGGATGGTGTTGGCGTGGATATACGGGGGGCAGAAATTTAGAACCTGTATACAGGGGTGCATCGAAAAATAGCGGATCGATGGACCGACGGTATATCGTTAAATCGTATATAGCAAGGCGTGACCTAAATAGCGTGGTGGGCGCCTCTGGTCGGTCAGAATGTCTTATAACCTGTATACGATGTACTGTTATTATACAGGATGATACCGTTCAAAATGAAAATAGTACATGTATAATGGATATTTTATTGAAACATATAGTATATATAACAATAAGGTTGATTGGTGTGTGTGTGTGTGTGCTATGTTTTGAATACCTGCTTGAACAACTTGAAACAATAAATTCCGACAATTATTTCGCAAACCAGAGGTATTTTCAATAAAACTACAATAATACGTTTAATATTTTATTGAAAATAGAAAAAAACTACATAGGTAATATGATATTTGAAAACCAGTGGCGTAGACGTTCAACATTTCTCTGGGTACAAGAAAATTGTCCGTTGGTGTGACATGGATTGGAATCAGCAACAAAGTTTCCAGTAGCACACGGTGTACCATCATACTTGCAAACATCAATAATGATGGGAAAAACACCAAAAATGTGACATTTCTTGAGTAAAAAGTTTGCTTTCTGTTCTCCACGAACGTAGACATAGTCAGCCGCATATATCACCTTATTTTTAATTATTTCATTTAACTTGGAATATTCAACGTCGCCGGAAGAATATTTAAGCCCATGGAAATTCTTCTCCAAGTAAGCGACAGTTTTCTTGTCTTTAGTATTTAATGTAGAAAAAGGTTGCGGAGGTGTAAAGATGTAATGACTTTTCTTGAAACCAATTTCGATACATAGTTCTTTAGGTACGAATAATCCGTCAACTGTAAAGCCTTGAATGTCAACAAACGCGATCCTCATGATGTCTGATGCGGAACTGAGAGTCCTTCGTTGCTTACGAGATGGTTTTAATAACTTCGGTGAGGGGGAAGTACTCGATTAAGCACTCATGTATAATGATGCAGTAGGCCTTGGTGTTGGTTGGAAAGCCAGCATCGGCTTCGATATCCAATCTAACATCAACAGTTGATGATTTCATGGTTTCCTCTTGTTTGGAACTGTCAATAACAAACAAAGCGCGATTTTTAAAAGCAGTATAATCTAAAAGACATCTCTTCAGAGAAGAAGAAGTTGTATAGCTGGTTTGAAAGTCGCTATAGTTGAAATGAGCTTCAGTAAAGTGATTGTTTGCAAAGATCAATTGCATACGTTCTTTGGGATAGTATTCACCATTCAAAGATATTCGAATACTAGCAGCATTGACGTGATCAAACAGGGTCGGGTCTGAGGTTGCGACGTCACGTTTACCAGTTTGGAAACATACTATAATGAAACGTGGTCTTTCGATTGCGGTGCTAGTTTTAACTGACCATATTTCTCTTCTCGCATCTGCGGTAATTGCAGGCAGTTCGTTCAGATCCCATTTTCTAAATGGTATAAGTATCGGCTTATCAGTTTGAATAGCTTTCAAAAGTTGTTCTTTTACATCATCACTCGGGTAAATATGTTTGATTTTCAGTTCCATGCTTTCAATAGTTATTCTATCGTCGTCGTCGTCGTCGTTCCAGTTTTTTCCTTGATAATGATACAATCGTTATCGTTTCTAGCTCTCACAAATCTGAGAGTTTGTCTGCCACACGTAATCATAGGATAATCATTGAAAATGTTGAAAATATGTTTAAGCGGCATTAGCAAGCTAAAAGACTTGTTATGTGGTGACGCCATTATAGGTGTTGAAGGATAGTGCCATCCAGCTATAGCCATATGATTTGAGTCTTCCTCACTGTAACATACGTAAGCTCGGACAATACTTACAATACCAGGATCACGTACTGTTTCAACTTCTCTAGCGGATTCACTGTAAGTGCAAGAGTCAAATAGGAAGGCACCAAAGTTTGGAGCTAAAGATACATCTCCCTATTTCAACTTTCCCTTTGATAGACAGAAGGGAAGCGTTCATTGCAAAGAACGAATCTACTTGTTTGATGCTAAATTCCACAACATCATTACAATTTAATGACTTGATGAACGGCGTATAAGATCTATACTCAGCCTTGCGAATAGATTCATCGAATGCTGGAGATCGATATAGATCAAACATCGGAGAAGTATGTGATGCTGCCTCCTCAGTTTTTCTCTTTTTGTACATGATTCTTGTTGTTGTTGACATGATATCCAAGTGAGCGGAGAAACAGGATATTTGATGTAGTTAGTAGTAGATGTCGTCGCTTAGGTGCTTGGGGTAATACTGAAGTTGCCTTGGAAGCACCACTATGTCTTATAATCACTAATCTCATCTGCTCTTCGCTCTCAACTCCAACACAAGAGTACTAGTTTTACCTTGAAAGTTTACAGGACGACCGTCTTGATCTAAAGCCAACACTGTGATGTTGGTTATTTCTTGTTTCGGTATAACAGGTAGATATAGTAAATTTACAGGTGTTTCGACTATAGCGTATCCAGGATCGGCTGTCACAGCAAATTCGTAGATCGTGTGTGCAGGCGTGTCTCCGTTAAAGGCTCCCGACGTAATGTTAGCATCAAAGTGTATGGTTGATACTTTTATTATGTTTACAGGTAAATCAGAAGAATGCTTTTGACCAGGATTAAGAACTTTTTTCGAGAATCCCAATAGATGTCCAAGATTATTCGGTTCTGTAAACACTATTTTATAATACTTGTTAAAGATTTCACATTGCAGTGTATTATTGTTAGGTTTTAGAGAAAAATAATCATCCGGAGGAGCAACTTCATTTTCAAGATTCATTTGCGTTCGTATAAATGTTTCTATGTCGGTAATTTCATAACAGCCTGTCGGAAACTCGATGACTTTTAATTGACCACCTATCCTGTCGATATAATAAAATTTATCTCCTTTTTCAATATTCGGTATGGAATTGTATGAAGTAAAAGACCTAAGCGCCAATTCATAATCTTTTTTCGAATCCAACACTATCGGTGTTGAAGGACGAAATGAAAATATATGAGTAGTGCTATTGACTCTCAACAACTGCGACATGATGAATGAAAAAATATAGCTGTGTACTAAACATTTACTCAAGTTTTTTTTGTTTATTTTCGAATGGATGATTTAAAGAAATAACAATTTGCTTGAGCAGTAGCCGGTCCATCCCAATGTGTTGCCCAATCAGGTCTGTTGTAGTGAACATAGCATGGAAGTCGTATTTGAAGATCAAAATTGGATGTGTATTCTGCAGGCAGTTTGTGCCATATACTCAACAGTTCTGCAGGTCTCACATTGCTTATTAAATATTCCAGCGGCGGAATATTCTTCTCAAACTCTTCTAATGTAAATTCCGATAATGTTTTATTATCCATCGTTGGTGTTGTTGTTGTTGTTGTTGTTGTTGTTGTTGTTGTTATTCTATAGAAATTTCAAACACAATTGGCCACAATTAACTTGATTATAAGTTTGGTAAGGATCGTTGTTGTAGAAAATTTTAGCGTTTTTCAGATATCGAACAAGTTCCTGTGGAGGCTTCAGGTTACTAAATGAATCGAAATACTCAACGTTGTTGTTTATCTTTTTATAAGCTACCCAATGAGTTCCGTTGTTTTGTGAAATATCTAAGTTCACGACGGCGCATTCTCTTTTACGTGGACCGTCTCGTGGTAAAGTGTCACGCATGAAGACACCTCGGAAATGAGGTATGTCCAAGAGCTTCGCATATTGCTTTATTTCATAATCATAAAGCGCTTTCTTGGGTAGCTTGATGTTTAGTATTTTTGACTTTTTTTTTGAGGTACAACCCATAACCACCTTTAGCATTTTATCTCAAATACAATCCTTTGCCCAAAGACTCCATAGCTTTGTTATGGCGATGGTCTTCCTCCAATTTCTTTTGTGCATTCTTGGCATCAACGACAGTTTTGGCCACACCTGCAGCTCCCCCTGCGAGCGCCCCCAAGGCACTTAATCTGGCGAAAAGGGGGATCAAGCGTAGGAATCCCCCAGATTTTCCTTCGATCGGAATTAATCTCGGTAGTTGAACTTTATGTTTTCCACCTGCACTCTTCACCGCTAATCTTGCCGCTTTAAGAGCAACCAATGCAGACTTTTTTAATGTCGTGGTGGTGGGAGCATTTTTCTTCAAGGACTTTTTGATTTTCGTGAGAACACCTCGTCGAAAAGATGATTTCTTCTGCCCCATACCCAATTTTCGCTTAACTTTCATTGCGGTGGTTGTTAGCCAAGCTGCAGTCTTTTCTCCTAGTAAAGCGTCAGGTGCTTTTACACGTTCCCAGGCTCGGTTCTCAAGAATCCAATCAGCTTTGTGTCTGTCTTTCGAATTTTTGTATGAGGCGTTTGCTATATCGTGATCTCTTGCAGCACGATCCAATGGGTTCCAGGATCTCCTCGTGCTAACCTCTTCTTTAATTTAGTCCCCGCTGAAAATATACATATACATGTGTGTGTATGAGAATGAAAAAATATCCTAATCTGTCACACACTTACGTCCCAGGAACTGATACGAGGCTACGTGGAGTTCTATCGGGAGATTATTTATCAGAGAGTTTACAACACCTTCACCCTTGTACGTTAAAATGAGAACTGTTGATGATGCGTTAGCAATATCTACATATATACTTTTACACATTCCTTATTCGAACGCCACACGATGAAGGTTCTTCAACAAGAGCAGTCATTACCCATTGATAACTTGGATTTTACAGCAAAAACTCAACATTGTTACTGAATTCGTTTCGTTAGGTAGAACTGCAGAAGATGAATCTATTAGAAAACTTTTCAAACCAATATCTGAACCTCTTAAGCAAATAGCTAAGACTCAGCAGCATCCTTCATTTATTATTAAAAAAGAGGAAAAATTGAAGCAGGATGATGATGATGTATTCACACAGAACCCAAACTATCTCAATTTAGAAGACGTGGCTTCAACTGATGAACAAAGTAATATACCGCCGAGACCAGAAACACCACCACCACCTTAAGAAATGCGTCCTGCTGATATTTCACAAGAAGCAATAGAGGAATACTTAGATCAATATCCCCCAATAAGCCATAATTATTTACAAGATTTTTGGACACAAAACGATAAAATTGATAAAAGTTATGGACCTATATATACCGACAACATTGGTTGGATGTTAGGTAAACGCAGAATTAAATTTGATAGAGCGACTGGCCAAAACAGATATTACCTGAGGGGGCAAACTTAGCAGGTACATGGCTTCGTGGCACACCTGGGCTGTATCAACTTTTATTCTATAAGGACCCAAACTATGCAGATGCAGATTTACAACCCTATAAAAATCTATTGCAAAGTACCGGTGTTCATTTAGATTCGCTTGGACGCCTAAAAGGTTCGACAGGATTTAAATATAATCACATTATTAAGCCTCTCTTTAAAGATGTGCAGAAAAATAAAGGTACAATTGTCACACGATCAACATCTACAGAAATATGTAGTCCACTTAGTCGATCATTATCAAGGTCCACTCCCTCAACAACAACAACAACATCAACACCAAAACCGCCAACAGGAAAAGGTATCGGTGATTACTTGACATACAACGAGGAACCAATCGAATACGTGTACTGGGATGATCCCAATGAATTAATCGATCGACTTAAACTCCTTATGGCATCTCAGGAAGCTGGCAATACGTCGCATGATAATGAAATAGTAGCCATCCTCAACGAGCTGAAAGAAGCTAATATAATACAGTAATCTAGTTCCTTGGTCTTTCATTTACACGATGAGTCTTGATAAATTGGGACGTCGCTTTGATAAACAAAAGACACTTCCGTATATGCGTATACCGCCAAAGTTAACACTACCCCATACTTCTGATGGAAATGTTGACTTCAAGAACGTAAAGTTGTGTAATATAAAAGATCCCACAGATAATTCAGATGCGGCAACTAAAAAATACGTAGATACTTCAGTGATTGATTTAAAAAAAATAACAGCAAAAACCGATCAAATAACAGAGTTTATTTCGAGAAATGCGCCTACTTCTGGTAAACATATGGCAACAAAAAAATATGTAGATGACTCTATTGCAAATATAACAACAAGAATAGAACAGGAATTGGCTACAATTAAGTCTCATACCGATTTGACTCCAATACGGAAAAATATTATTGATTTATCCTCTGAATTACAACTTTTGCAAGGACGCACATCATATATATCATTGAAAACATTTGATCTTGCTAAGCGTATAAAGCCGATGGAACAACAATTTAAAGCGTTAAAACATGATGACGTACGCCAAGGAGAAGATACAACTAGTTAACGAGCTGCACAAGCCTGCTCTAAAAAATTATCTAAGACGACGTACCATCAGTAAAGTCTTAGACGATTTATGGCAGACGGACTTGGCTGAAATGCGACCTTATGCTCATCAAAATAAAAATTTCAAATTAATTCTCGTTGTAATCGATTCTTTTTCCAAGTTTATGTGGACTAGACCGTTAAAGACAAAGACGGGTGAGGAGATAACTCGTGGGTTTTCGGATATCCTCGCACATACGAAACGGACGCCAAAAAATCTACAATCTGATCAAGGTAAAGAATTTTACAATAGTAAATTTCAAACTTTAATGAAGAAGCATGATATTAATCATTATAGTACATAGAGCATCAAGAAAGCGGCCATTGCTGAAAGAGCCATAAGAACGTTGAAAAATAAACTTTACAAATACTTTAGCTTAATGGGATCGTATAAATGGATTGATATATTACAAAGCATTACCAATGAATACAATGGAACACGTCATCAAACCATCGGATGTAAACCATCACAAATTAATAAATCCAACGAAAAAAGTATCTTAAATCGAAAATATACTCATTTAAAAATCGCGGGCCCGCGTAAGTCTAAAGTTGGTGACATTGTACGCATCAGCGAAACCAAAATGCTATTCGACAAGGGATACGTTCCAAGTTGGACAACGGAATTATTTAAAGTTACTAAAATTAATATTACCAACCCTGCAACGTACATGCTCGAAGATATGCAAGGTGCACCGTGCACCAGGAGCCTTTTATGACGAAGAATTACAGAAAACAGCCAATCCAGATGTTTATTTATTTGAAAAAGTTTTACGTCGTAAAGGTAAAAAAATGTACGTCAAATGGCTTGGCCTTGATGCAAAACATAATAGTTGGATTGATAATGATGCGATCGTCTAGGTGTATGGGGTGGGGGGTTTCTGCTAAAAGTGAGTTCTCAGTCGGTTACAGTCAGTCAGTCAGTCAAGCAGCTAGTAAAAAAAAATGGATACCAGTGGTTCAAGTTGCAGCGAGTTTGACCTCACCACCACTACCACCACCAGCAGCTCACACGAATCATCTGGAAACTACGACCGTGAGCTGGATGCTATTCTGGAAAGGTACGAAGAAGCGGCCAAGAACGAGGACCATTATCTGCTGTACACGCAGTTTCCAAATGGATCATACCAAATTGGATGCGGTCTAAGCCCAGCGAGATCATTTACTCCTGCTGTAATTGTGTGGAACTCATCACGGTTGAAACTATCTTTCAGTTCCTATGAGTGGGAACAATTAATCACCCAGCTCAATGTGGTAACGGTGGAGGAGACGGAGGAGCAGGAGGAGGAGGAGGACCTTCCTGACAAGTATGATCCTGTCGAAATCGAGAGCGGTGACTATTGCAGAATTCGACGACTAATCTATGATAGTACGAAAATCCTCGAAGTAACCAAGCACAACATTAGTTTCTACCTCTCAGAAATGGACGTGAACGCTCTTTTAGAAGCAAATAATGAACTTATTTTAAGCTCGTAGACTGTACTTTACAACATATAGCGTTAGGACAACATATATTTTTCTATAGACATAGGATCGCTAATGATCTTGAACGACTTTAATAAAGTTTTTGTAAAAATGCATATCTGTCTTTTTATTATGATATACGTGACGCACGTGACGTGACACGTGACGCACGTGACGTGATACGTGGCACGTGACGTACGTCACGTGACACGTGACGTGCACACTTTGTTCAAAAATACCAAAAAGATGTCTTGATAGCCCGAAGAACCGCCAGAGGTACACAACATCAGAAGTAATGTTAGTATTGTGTGTGTGTGTGCGTGTTTTTTTTTTGTTTTTGAACACGCTAAGTTTTGAACCCCAACCACGCACTAACATTGCTTCTGATGTTGCACACCTCTGACGACTCAAGCTATCAGGACATCTTGTTGTGAACTCTTCTTACAGGAAGATTTCTAGAAAAATCTAACGAAATCAATAAAACATTTTTTTATAAATATTCATTTATTAAATCTAATTACATACATGTTTGAAAAAAAAATATATATATAAATGTTAGTACAATAGAGAGAGAAACTGGGGGGACGGACGGATGAACGCTTTTTATATATTTTTTTTGTAATTTGTTTGCTGTGATGTTTTTTTTAAAACTCAATATCGCTGTCTACATCAGATTCATCAAATCGGGTTCGGATGTTATTTCTAGACATATCATGTAAGGCATCTCTGCAAGATTCCTGGTCTTTTAGTTCAAACACTACTCTTTTAAAGCAGCTGTGACACCAATTATACTTTTGTTGGTATACGTTCAAAATAATGTCATGTGCATCGTAAACCTCGTGAGAATGGTCATAGCAGGCAAATAAACGTTTATTTAAAGTTTTATGTATTTCTTTAAATTTAGAAAGACAATTTTTACATACGTTTAGGTAATATTGGTCCAGCCAATATCCACTTGACCATAGACAGTAACTAGAATAATCTTCAAAAACATAACCCCAATCTGATTTTCCTAATATAGTATGAATTAAATTTGGATCTATTTCTTTGTGACATGTAATAAAGTTAATTCCTGTATATGAAGAATCAAGATCATTTTTGGCTTCTTTTATCATAGCGTGCCATTTATATAAAGGAAATTGTTTCACAATTTCCGTAGTTAATTTCCATGGTAGTGGAGACTGCTCCATGAATTCTACTGCTGATGTTATTGATTCGCAAATTTTTCTAACAGCTAACTCTGATAATGTTGGGGCATTCATCTATAACAAAAAAGAAAAAAACGCTATTATAAGATACTGTAATGCCCCCACGGAAGTGTGTCAAAACTGTTCGGAATTAAATAACGTTTGTCGTCATACCGACTTAAACTAATTTTTGTCTGTTCAACAGAATATACGTTGTGTGCATACGACTTGATACAGCGTTGTGTAGCTGTTTTTTCCTTAAATTCTTTCAAACATTCATCATAATCCTCAAATGCAATTTTATTTTTAACAACATTGTACTTAACCCCTTTAGATTTTTTAACCACCTTCCCACCCTGCACCTTGTAACTATACATTTTGCTTCGAAGTCCAACAAAATGTGTCATAATTTTACCGTTATTTTCATCTTTCATTAGACCCGGCACCTTTTTGTTCTTACGCAGTATTTTATATACGTTATTTTCAGGATAATCCGAAGTATCAAATTTACTGGAATCAGCTTTAATTATCTCCTCATATGCATCCTCACATTGCAATTCGTAGACAAAACTGTCTGTGTCCATGTACATTAGCTTACACCTTTCTGCACCCATTTTCGGTAGCATATAGGTGTAATGAAAATCATAAATGACTAGTTTCGATAGGTCTAGAATTGCCTGCCCTACATACAGAGGTTTGTTAAACGTTATTTCAGCCTTTTTCAATTCGATAACCACCAGATTTTCCTCTAAAATTGTGCGACTGTGGAACCGAAAACTCGAAATCAAGTTTGCTGCCCCATAACGACCACCCCAAGATTTAACGATTTTACATACGCGGTGCTTACGTATATTTTCCATGGTCTTACCGAATACTGGATTATTCATTAATTTAAAAAGATTTTATTCGAAATCATCCCGGGCTGCAGGCCTACATCGAGTATTCAACTCGATGTAGGGTTTCAGCCAGGCTGCTTGTTTAAATTGTAAAATTTTATGGATTTTCGTTAACTTTAATCCATTAGCTAGCATTTGTTTTAAATTTTTATAGTGAACAGTGTACTCTTTTTTATCCGTAAGCGTTGTCATTAATTTCGGCAATTTTACCCCGCCGTCGCTGGGTGGTACGCTACGTTCTGCCGCAAACGGAAAATCTTTGTGTTTATCGTGCAGTTCTTGTGGGTACGATAGATCGACTTGTAGCACGTACCCTACGTCAGAGTCGTCGGGTGTTGACATCACATCAAACGATGTTACATCATCTACCCATTTGAACCCTCCGTAGGGTAAGGGTTGCTGCACAGCATCCCCATATAAATTATTACATCCAGGTACATAAGGTACTTGGACGGCTTTTCAGGATCATATTCGGGCATATATTTATTGTTGGCCTCCGAAAATCGGTTGCTACACACCGAAATTCCACCTCTTATAGCATTTTCGTAAAACATCACCATATCTAGATCCTTTAGTAGTTCTAACTTACACCCAGTGTATTTGAGCATACAGTCCCACGTATATCCGGGCATTGTATAGTACCACGCAGGATCCAGACCATAGGTGGAGAAACATTTTTTACGCAATTGCTCAAAAACGTCGGCAAGAAGCAGAATATCTGTTTTTAAATATATATCAGAATACTCTCCTAATGTTTTAATGTTAAACTGTTGTCAAACAGATTGCGCATGAGCATACTTCTCGTCACTTACACTTTCATCGTTTAATTTATTGTAAAATCGTCTCATTTAATTTTTTCAAAGAATCAATGTAATCGTAACAGAAAACTCCTTTCTGTGTTAATAATTTTAATTTATCTTCATCTAAATTTTGAAATTCCCTTTGTAAAATTTTCTCTTCTGATTCTGCTAAAATTGAAGCTAATTCATCAAGAGAAGCCCCCATAAATCGAAAAGAGTCTATAAACCGCAATTTAATGTTATTTTCATCTGAGTGCAGCGTAAAGGAGATGTATTTATCTTTGTTGATGGGAAGTAGACTTAAGCGACCTTTTTTACATAAATTCGAAATCATAAAGTGACTATCGTACCCACTTATATTATGGAATATAACCGGCACAACAAACAATTTTCTAAAGTTCAGATTGCATGCTTGGTGTGCGTAACCTCTGAACTCTCCACTGAAATGGTTGTGATCTGTAACGATTGCCTTTTTTTGTTTTTGAAAATCTCTTACCGCAAATATGACATGATGTTGCCTTACATGTGTCTAATTTTTCAATCACAGGTACGATTGTTTTTATTTTTGAGTTTACAAATTGCGCAACACCAGCCATACGATTTGCAAACCAATCCATACAATCTGTACCTCGATAGCTCTCGAAATAAGAAAGGCTATCATCATAGCTGCATTTTACATAGAAACCAGCACTATACGGAACGTGTTTTTGATATTTTATGGTTTTAGTTAAACTTACGACGCTACTTTCTTTATGATTTTCTAATTGACATTCAAAATCTGCATAAACAACAAAAGGAGTATTTTGTGGGTATGTAAAGTTTTTAAATTCAACGCAGCTCTCTTTAGGAAGGTTAATTTTATATTTATCAAATTTAGAACACAGTTTTTCATGTTCAACTAATTTATTTTGCTGATGGAAATAGTTCAGACATCTATCGCAAATAAATTTTTTCTCACGATGTTTATTTAACTGGCTACTAATAAGACGCGAAAGATTTTTAATCCAACAATAGTGATATTTAATTTCATCGATTGAATCATTATCTTCATTCGCTGGTGATGGAGGGGCATCATAATCATTTAAACGCTGATAATATTTATTTTGAGCTAAAAGTAAATTAACATGCGTATCCTGTTTATTTTCCGTTAATCTTGCTGGTACTACCGTGTAAAATGATTTTTTTTCTGTTTCAATCAATTCTAAAGCGTAAACATTGACTGAAATATTATTCATCTTTTCAAATTTTGAAATTTTTGTTAGCAGCATAGGACTATCTAAATTTTCTGTTTGTAAAACGTCAGTAAAGAATGGATATGAGGAGGTTAGTTCTGCATGTCGTTTATTGCTAGGAGTCCGAAGAGCGCTTACAATGGCCCAGTAAAAGCAATTTTGATCTATATTTTTAATGTTTATACAAGCTTTTTTCCTTATGATCGGTTCTGGTAGTCTAATATAAGATGAACCGTTTCCCAATTGATATTTACTGATATTAACAACTAAGGAAATAATTTTATTTAACGCAAATCCCGAATCTTTTTCAGCAAATTCCGATAATTCGAAAAGACGACATTTTTTTTCAAGCAAACGCATTACTCAAAAATATATAAAAAATGCTCACCCTGTCCTCCTCCTCCTCCTGTTCTCTGCTTTGTTAATTTTCAACTATTTTAAATGATACTAGAGGTCGGCTTTTCCCTACGTCCACTTCCCCTTGGAAGATTATCGAGTATTTTCCGTGAAAAAGTTCGTCGATGACCGGCTGGTCCTAAATCTAGTAGCACTGCTTCCCCAAATTTCTACTTGACCACTTTTGCTGCTTGGATTGCAAAAGGTGTCCCAATTGGCAGGTCCTTTAATTTTCTCATAGGTTTGCGGTCTACAATCGAAGACGCAGCATTAATTTTTGCTAAATCCATCTATAAAAAAAATTTAGCCGTCTAACTACTTTGAAGCATAACACGAAAAAACGAAAAAAAAAACAGTTGCACTTAGAGACATAAAAAAGAAAAATATTAAATAAAATAGCACTTACTTTTTTTAATTTTCGCTCTTCTCGTCTCTCTCGAAGCACTATTGTACTGTGGTCGTTGTTGCAGCTTGCAGCGTTGTGCGTTGAGTGTGAAACAATGATGTCTACTGCATGCGCTCGCTCAATATAAATACGTGGTTGAGATGACACACAAGTGCATGAGATAATTGTATCGTAAATATGCATATTATATGCATCATATTCTCAGTACCATTTTTATCGAGAAAACAACATTCGTTGCGGTTGCAGTGTTTTTCATATAATTTCTTAGTAATACATGAATGTATCGTTTGTCCGGCGGAAATTCCAATTACAAGTTGCACATGACAGTAGAAATTTAGAAATATAGAAATTCGTGTATGATTATTGTATATTTGCTGCCTAATTTTTTTTCAGTCAAGATGTTGATTGGGGGGTAAACGAATTTATATTTGCTATCTGAGATTTTTGACATCATTCTCTATCAAGATGTTGATGTGGGTAGACGTATTAGATTTTATTTCAACTTTCACATACGTGCTTTGCAACGATTTCTCCGAAAAAGGCACTATAGTATACCTAACTCAATATGAACATATCATTGATAATACAACAGATCTCTCTACTTTGCTGACTAACTTGCAAGAAAAGTATAATTTACCAGTGGATGGATTGCTGAATAATGCAACAATTGAATTTATGCATCGTTCGCGTTGTCAATACAGTGATGCCGAATTTAGAGCAAGTTTTCCATTTCGGAAACATGACCTGAAATGGTATTTCCCTCGAAACACACCTGCGGCCCAAAAAGATGCAGAAATGGCTTTTCAGATGTGGCAAAATGTTTCAAACTTAACATTTACAATGGTTACCAATCCCACTCTACATCCTCCTGATATTACTATAACCATGGTTAGCAAGACTCATTATTTTAGAGCAAACTGTATGGGTAATGATGAATGTCCATTGACATTAGATGACGCTGGCGGCGTTTTCGGTCATGCATACTTTCCTGACTCTAGCGGCACCTGTAGAGAAATCCATTTAGATATAAATGAACGCTGGTATTTTGGAAATAATCCTAATATACCCAAAAATCAAACTAGTTTTCTTATGGTGTTGGTTCATGAAATTGGACATGCTCTCGGCATAGTGCTTCTCCGAATGCTATTATGTTTGTCTTCTATCAGCATGAGATTCGTGGTCTAGATGTTGATGATATAAATGCAGTACAATATCTATATGGAAGAAAAAACAAATATGATTCAATCCCAAAGTCTACCACCGCATCAGCAATACCAAAAACAACAACAACTATAAGATCTACAAGCAGCCGATCCTCAAAAATTTGTGTGATATTATTCCAGATTTTATGTTTTTAGCCATTGCTCCAGAGTTTTCAAATTACCGATTATATATTGCACATGATATGTTTATATGGAAACTAGACTTAAACGAAATGATTATCCCATCTCAGCCTGAACTTCTTGTCGATTATGTTCCTACAGGATTACGTCAATACACTTTACAACATATTTTCCAATCAACAAACGGTGACTTGATTACCATTGTGTCTCCAAACAAATATTTCTCAGCATCATTATCTACCATTAAATTTCTTGATAATTTTTCAATTGATATACCCGATAGGGCTCGAATCAATGCTATTTTTCAATCAAACGCAGGACGGTCCTATACCTTTTATAATAATATGTCATATATAGAATTTTCTAACAATTTTACTGATGTGTTGAACAGAGGACGGATAAGAGACATATTTCCTGGGTTACCTGAACACATTTCTCTCGCACTTCGATGGATTGATGGTCATATTTACATTTTCCGTCACGCAACTTACTATAAATTTAATGAATTTACAAGAAAAGTTGTTGCGACCGGACCATTTCATTGGACTTTATTTGGAGTACCATGCCCCAACGAGGATTTGTTACATCAACTAAAAACTCTGTTATCTAAACTTGTATCTGTATATCATTAAAAAATACATTTTTCTGAAAGCTATGTTTATTTCGTATTCAGCCTGTTGTCAAACAAAAAAAACATTCGGTCCCTTCGACTCCCCACCCCCACCATCATTCTACTACATAAAGTCTGTGTATCAGCAGTAGCAGTGCTACAGTATTAATCATTCAAACCAGTCGCAAGCAATTGTTTTGTTCAAAAAGAGGTTGATATAAAAAATGGTAAAACCAAACATAACTAGCGAGGAGGCTAATTACGATGCTTTTAGGGAAAAACTTAAAAAACAACCAGAACTGAACCGTGAAATACATAATTTGGTTCTTGTCTGTCATGAACCAAATCAGTTGTCGAAGAATGATTTGAGTCGATTAGTATCAACATCTAAAGTACTCCCTGATAATTACAAGCATCACTTAAAACAATCATTCAATCTACCTGCACGACCAGAACACAGCGATATTGATTCAGACGACACTGTGGGCAACTGAAAATTTCATACACACACACACACACATACACACCAATCAACCTTATTGTTATATATACTATATGTTTCAATAAAATATCCATTATACATGTACTATTTTCATTTTGAACGGTATCATCCTGTATAATAATAGTACATCGTGTACAGGTTATAAGACATTCTGACCGACCAGAGGCGCCCACCAAGCTATTTAGGTCACGCCTTGCTATATACGATTTAACGATATACCGTCGGTCCATCGATCCGCTATTTTTCGATGCACCCCTGTATACAGGTTCTAAATTTCTGCCCCCCGTATATCCACGCCAACACCATCCAGGTGCGACATCGGCGCCATCTATGCGCGAGATGCCCAACCCATCAATGACAGGTGTCCAATGACACATACAGATTCCGTTTGGTTTGTACAGTGCCAGACAACAAATCGGCGCGATCTATGAGCGAGATGCCCAACCCATCAATGACAGGTGTCCAATGACACATACAGATTCCGTTTGGTTTGTACAGCGCCAGACAACAAATCGGCGCCATCTATGCGCGAGATGCCCAACCCATCAATGACAGGTGTCCAATGACGTATGACAGATGACGCGTGTAGCGCCATCTATGCGCGAGATGCCCAATGACGCATGACAGGTGTCCAATGACACATAGATTCCGTTTGGTTTGTACAGCGCCATCTAGCGGCGGAATCCCCAACTCATCAATTTCACATACAGATTCCGTCTAACTCATCAATGGCGCACGACGCCAGCGCCTCTAGTGGCGGATTTTAGAAACAGTGAGACTGAATCCTCATAGACACACTACTTCGAAACATCACGAAAATCTACCATTTTTTCGACTTTGACCGCCGTGTTTGATTGCATTTCTTCCTCTTGTCTCGACAGTTCTTACTCGCCCGTAACGCGCCCAGTTTCTAGTTTCCGAAACGGTATCGCTTTCTGTTAAAACCGTTCGCGAACCCGAAAAACCATGCTGATGTCGAAACGCCCCAATTCAGACTCGAGAGGAGAGGTAAACGAAAAACAAATGATTACCCTTCAATATTGTCGATGTAACTCTCAAAATTAATTCTGTGGTCTTCATTATCATTATCTGGCCAAATCAAAACCTTATACAGAGAGTTCCGGTATTCAAGTATAATCCTGCAATTGTAGATAGGTCAGGTCATGGCCTACGATATAATCAAATTTTATTTAAGTAAAAGTCTTATGGTTTTCTAGATTTTCAGCATCCATTTCTGTTAAATACTTGCTTAGATTCAGTTTATTCCGTGCCATTTTTACAAATATCCACTTTTTTAGACCAGGTGTATTTTAAGACTAAGATCTAGTATTAGTTTTCCTAAGGTGGCAAAAAAACTACATAAACGTCATGGCAAAGTCTAAATTTTTATGAAAACCGCTGACTGTGACACCTTGTAGAGTCAAGTACGATCACTATGCCGATTAGTCTAAAAAGTTGGCCAATTATTGATAATTCTTAAATGGTATTTCTGTTATTCATTCTCTGCTGTTTTTTGTTTTCGTTTTATTACAGTTATAGTGAGCGAGGATCAGCTTTCGTCGATATAGAAAATAACAATTTATGGCTTGGATTAAAAAAATAGACAGGATTGATGTTGATGAATAATATTAATTTAAGATATTATTGTAATGAGCACCGTTGACTGTTATGGAAGAACTACATTTTTATTCAAAACATATTTTTAACTTACAAACATAGCTAGTAGCATGCTCGAGGCTGGTTCAGTTTTGAAACCCAATTCTATTACTGAGGTCAGCTCAACTTGGTATACAAATTATCTAAAGGAGCTCCTATAAAAATCTAGTGGACTTAGTTGGTTAAATCTTGGTGGGCATGAAATAAGGCCGCGCAGCCTGATCTATCTTGATGAATTTTGAATTTCTGTAATTGAGGTAGTCTCGATCTGACCGAGTGTGATGTGCCGAAGTATTACTTAGTATTATTATGTTCCAGCAGATGTGTTTGTCTTATTTTTCGACATGAGGATGTTTTTTCTTAAAAACTCAGACTTGAGAATAATTTCCATATGGGTTTCTCCCTTAAGTACAAAATGATACAGTCAATGAGCCAAGTGAATAAAATGTAGTAAATGCTTCTACTAGGGCATTTATAAGTGAATACCTAGGATCGGGTGAATAAAATATCAAGTAAATACTTAAGATCAAGCATTTACTCCTCTTTGTAGTAAGTACTTAGCTTATGTAGTAAAACCTCAGTTTTTACGAGCATTTACTTAAAATTGAGTGAATAATCGGTAGGTAAATACTTATGTTGTTAGTAAATGCTCAATAATTTTTAAGGTAAGTGAATGGTGTACTTACGGTTGAAGATGGCAGATTCCATGCATTTACGTGCGGGTAAAACATATCGAAAAAGACGGAATATTAGCCCTAGTCAGTCGAAATGTTTGTTAAGGTTTGATTCAGAAAGTGTAGACTTCTTATGTTCCGAGTTTCTGCCAGAAAATAATGAACGCAGAGGCGGAGCACTCTCTGCAACAACAAAAATGGAGATATTTCTACGCTATCTAGGTGATCCAGGCTTTCAGAGCGGAGTAGCAGAAGACTATGGGATTCACCGCACTACAGCTTGGAAAACGATAAGTTGGGTTCTTAATAAAGGCCGTCCGCACACGACGCAACCAGGTCGCGATACGTGTTGATCAACTGCCAAGCAACGCAATTGTTTTAAAATTATAGTTTCATATTGCTTGCACTTGTCCGCACATGAAACGACTGAATCTGAATTGGTATCGTACAACCAGCTCAAACAGTGCTGTACATGAGAGCAGTACGGATGCAGTTTTTTAACATTTTCTTCTATTTCTGTGAGATATGTCTAGTAGTGAGGAAGAAGACGTGCTTATTTATTACCGATACAAAAGACAACGAAGGCTTCGAAGAAAACTGTGGTGTCATCCTTATATTGAAAGAAACATAAACTGCAGGTTTTTCATGGCAGCTAACCAGCTAGCCGAAACAGATTTCAAATTCGTGCAATGCTACAGAATGTCCAAAGCTTCTTACCTGGAATTAGTTTAGCTGCTTAGCCCTTTCCTATCAAAGATGAACACAAATATGCGAGAATGTGTGAGCGCAGAGGAAAGAATACTGTTCACTTTAAGGTAAGTATTATATTTAAGCTTAATACAATTAAACATTTAAAAAAGGAAGAACGCAACTTGCTAAGTTGTGCTGTCATCAATAATAGTGTAGGTATTGACCTCAGTGGGGGACAGAGAATGTCTAAAATTCTCATAATACTGACTTGTGGGAGGAATATTATGAGGAGTCGATGGAAATGATATTGCTGATAAACTTGATGAATTAGAATATGTCACAGATCCACTTTGGCAGCGACCAGTAGTATTTTCAGTGGGGCTTACTGCACTCCAATATCGTCGATAATATTCAAAACTCTTCGCTTAAATTCCCTTATTTGTACATCACTCAACTGAGACAAATCGGGTATCAGGCTTAACAAAAACATTTTAATATTTTCTTTCCTTTCATCTTGTTGATTTTGGTCCAGTTTAGTCTTCTTAGCTGTAAAATATTCAGCGATAGACACATCTGCGTCCTCTTCACATTTCCGCCGTGAGGCCACCTTAAATTGTTGGTTCTGACAAGACTTTCCCTCTGTGTTTCGTTTAGTCTGTGCTGTTTGTTGTAGTGGCGGCGGTTGCGGAGAAAATGGAGATGAGGGCTGCTGTGAGAACGATGCAGGTTCTGTATCATTTTCTGCAATACTTTCATCATAATCGCTAGTTGAGGGTGATAGTACTTGGGTTGTCTGTTGTTCAGGCATCTCTGGCAAATTTCCAGGTGAAGGAGGAATGGCTGTCTTTATAAATGGCACAGCAAACTGCATTACATCGGCCAAGTAATGAGCTTTCTTCTTTGTCGCTCCTGATCCACTTGGAGGGCATTTCATTTTTCGAGAAAGAACTGTACGAAGGTTTCTCCATTTTTCCTTGCACTCAGCAACTGGAAAAAGAGTTTTTTTTAATTATTAAAGAAGCAAAAAATGGAAATTACGCAAAAGAAAACATGAGAGATAACTTATATGTATTATAGATATCGTAGGGAAATACCTTATAATAGTCAATAAATAACAATTTATTAATACCTTTTTTTAAATTTCATATTTCTATGTTTTTACAGGTACTTGGCTACGGGTTGCACGTTTGTATCGCTTCTTTTATACTTCGCAAGAGGGGAGACCACAGTTGGTATTATCGTTAAAGAAACAACAAAAATAATCTGGGATTTGCTGAATGACACCTATATGCCTTTACCGACGGTTGAAAAATGGAAAGCGATAGCAGATCGTTTCGAGTTCTTGTGGAACCTTCCCAACTGCATCGGGGCAATAGACGGTAAACATATCCGAATACAGAAATTTGCTAACACTGGTTCAGAATACTTCAATTATAAATCTTATCATTCTGTGGTACTTATGGCATGTTGTGATGCAGATGGACTTTTTACAATGATAGAACCAGGTTACGCAGGAAGAAACAGCGATGGAGGGATCTTCCGTGCTTCTAGAATCAAGTACTGGATAACACAAGGCAATTTTGAGATTCCTTCACCCTCCCCCTTAACGCACGATAAAAAAAGAGTCCCATTGCCTTACTATTTTGTAGGGGATGAAGCTTTTCCATTAACACGATATTTAATGAGACCGTATCCAAAAAGAACACTAGACAACGTTAAACGCATTTTTAACTATAGATTGAGCCGAGGGAGAAAAACAATTGAATGCGCATTTGGGATGGCAGCAGAAAAGTTTCAGGTCCTAAACGGTCCTATACTATGCCGAGATCTGGGAACAGTCAGCAATATAATAAAAGCCGTTTGCGTTTTACACAACTTTGTTCGCGCTCGAGAAGGAATTGAGTATACAGCATTTTCAGTTCAAATGACAGGAACATCACAAAATAACACAATTATACCAATGGCAGATTTAACAATAAATGTGGATGCAACACCAACTGCCCTCAGAAATTATATTGCTAATTATTTTCTGTCTCCTCATGCCTCTCTTCCCTGGCAATGGAATTATTGTGTCCGAGACATTTGATTTTTACTGTACAAAAGTAGTAACGCAGATAAAACTGTTGTTACATATATGCTTTTATCAAAATTGATATCTTATTTACTTTTTTATAGATTAAATATATTGGTTGTCCTGCTACACAATATCTTGTTCCGTCGTTTTGTCAATTAATGTGCAATATATGTTGTTCATTAATTAATTTATATTATTAAACGCATTGTACATACCTGTCATGCTTACTTCTTTCGCCACCTTACTCCACGCTTTTTCCGTTACATCTCGTCTTGAGTATCCAGGAAGGTTATAATTATACAATACTTCGTGTTTTTCCACTTCCTGTACAAACTTAATATTTACTAACTGATCACTCATTTTCAACAATCTGAAAATTTGCAGCCCTAAACAAAACCACGCAAATTAATAAAAATGTTCCCCAGAATTGCACAACCTCAGTTGCTCTCGACCAGCAAATCAGGTTGCAAGCGACTGAACTAAGACTGATTTCAAATCGCTCGCATACCGGTCGAGCCGTGTGCGGACAGCCAAAGTGTGTCAGAAGTCAGATCACTGGATTAGATTTCCAACAACTGTCAGTGAACTAAATGATGCGAAAGTTAAATGGCAATCACGTTTCACAATTCCTACTGTGATCGGGGCGTTGGACTGCACTCACGTAAAAATAAAAAGACCAGAGAGATTTGTGGACGAGTACCTAAATCGCAAAGGCTATACAAGTATAAATGTACAAGCTACTTGTGATGCTAGCGAAAAGTTTACAAGTATAGATGCACAGTGGCCAGGAAGTGTACACGACGGCAGGATTTGGAGGTCTTATCACAGTTTAAGGGATCATTTTGTCTCCTTGGTGATTCTGGATATGGAATATCACCATGGCTTTTAACTCCATTTAAACCTGCAATAAACAGACAACAGGAAAGGTTTAACCAATTACATTCTCGAGAAAGGGTGACAATAGAAAGACTATTCGGACAACTGAAAATGCGCTTTCCTATACTCAGCAATACTGTCAGAGTATCAAGTGAGAAGGTACCGAAAATAATATTGTGTTGCGCAGTACTGCATAATGTAGCAAAATATTTGAACGATGACTTTAACCTAGAAGAAGCCTTTGAAGATGAACCTTTGGACGAAGTAATGTATGAAGACGAGGAAGATGATGACAGAAACCGTTTGCGGCGTCTAGGAGTACAAAAACGCGAGGATATAATTGCAGTTTTGAATTTATAACATTTCTGTAGTTTTCTGAATTAAATATACTTTTAACATGGAAACGTTTATTTATGAGAACTGAATACAAACAAAAATATCATTTGTCAAATAGTAAATATTGCCCGAGCTCTGTTAAACTGTTCTTCTACATTTCCATGTTGAACTAAACGCTGTTTCAATAATTCAATAACAAGCTTGTCTTTTTCCTGTTGCAGCCTCGCTGCTGCCAACTGTTGTAATAGTACAAGGCGTTGCAACTCATTAGTTGTAAGTTGAGAGGTTTCCTCTGTTTCACCCTCCAGAACACGTTTTCGTCGTTTTAGCACATCATCTTCCTTACGGGGCGCACTTCTAGTCCCGACATCTGACAGAGAGGGCGCATTTCGGATTCCTACAAGCGATACTTCTGATGAGTTGTCCACTGTTACTCCGGCTGAAACGCCTCCAGGAACTTTAGAAAAAACAGGATTCTCTTCAATCTGTACGATTTCCAGAAATTCACTTTCCCATTTATTCACTTTCAATGGTTTATTGCCCGTCGCTTTTGCATCAGTTTTTTTCTTAATATTCGTCTTCATGTTGTTTAGAAGTTTTGTCAGTTGTGCTATGGTGACTACTTTGCCAATGCCTTTACTGTACTCATCTTTTATTTCATTCCAGGCTTTTTCTTTCGCTGCCACCATCTTCGGCAACATAGATTTATTTAATACCACTCGGTGGTTTTTTAATAAATTCACAAAACGCATCTTACTTTGGGTATTACTCGCCTCAACTTTACAGATTTCATTTTTATCTGTACTACTTTCTTCTTCGTTACTAGACATGATAGCACGACTGATAATTAGTAATTTTGTATACACAGAGCATGTGTCGTGTTTACATTTTTTGCCGCCATTAGGAATCCGTAGCACTGGGGCGCGTTCACATTTACGCCCAAGGCGCGCAGCGGTGTGCACCGGATATATATTTTGTGTTCCATGTCAGCATACGCGCATTGTGATTGGCTTAAAATCGCCCCAGGCTAAGAAGTTTCCCAACACTCCATAAATGTGAACATAGCCTTGGCGTAGCGAAGCAAATACTTAAATTGTAACTTTTATAAGTAAATACTTGCTAGTAATTCTTCAACTTTTCCAGCAAATACTACTTAGTAAAAGCAAATGATTATTCTCTCCAAATTAAGTATTTACTTTTACTTGGCAGACTTTACTTTACTAAAAAGTAAATACTTCCTAGTATTTACTACATTTTATTCACTTGGCTCAATTATGATAATACTCCGCCACATCACTTCACCCAGAGGCTCCTCGGCGACAATCCATACAAGGTTTGCCATTGTCATTTCTTCTACCGCCAATCTCTCTTCTCGGTAACCTGTCTTCTGAGTATGCTAACGTTAATGAAGATAAACCACCGTATCCGGGAGGATGTCGATTGGGACATGTTTAAGAACACATTTTTCGGTTAATGTTAGAAGGTGTAACTACGGGCTAGTTCTTTGTATTTTATTTATTTAAAATACAATATTCATATTTTTTTTAATCTTAGGCCTAGTATAGCATAGCTGGAACATATGCATGTAACAATATCAGGAAAAAATAATCTGAATATGAAACACTTTTACTTTATAACATTTACTTCTATAAAAGGTAAAATTCAAGATGGGCAACCATCAAGATATATCTAGATATTGCCCGTAGTGTAACAGTATTTCAAAAAAAGATATTCTAGCTATGAAATGTTCTCAATAACAGTATTATTAAAAAACAGTTTAAACTATAAAACCAAATAATAACTACAGCACAAATATTTATCGCCGTTACGTCAGGCTTGAAACAATAAACACAAGTTTATCGACAAAAAAGTATTGGAGACAAAATGTAAAACTTATTTACAAAAATCACATATGTAAAAGTCTTTTTCAGCATCCGCAGTCACTATGTGCCCACATAAAACACTGAAAACTTTTCACCCAAACTTCTTCTCTCATGCCTTCCTAAAACACTCCGTTGCAAAATAAGCAACTTGCATCCTCATCTTCTGGGTAATCTCCATTAGGTCTTTCCACGTCACTCGAACTGTCATCGGGCCATATCAATTAAATCTGGATTTCGGACGTGACTGTAATGACAATCCAAAATCAGCAGAAAGGGCGAGTTTTCTGTCGGACAGACTTTCTCAATAAAATAAGGAAACCAGTCTGTAAAAATATTACTTTGAACTCATCCTGAGAGGTGAGCTCTTCCTATTGAACCTGGAGGGCATCCTTTCATTAAGTCTTGAGTCATATTAGTCCTTGGGAAGATCACTAGAGGAGGGACGAAAATTCCAGAAGCACTCATGCATGCAATTATCGTTATGGTAGCACCTCTCTTTGCAGAAGTTAAGGCTGCTATTTGTTTTTTCCTTTTCGACCAATAATATGAGGAATGTTGCTTTGAACATTATACACTCTCTCTGCTTGAAAGTTGTGTTTTTAGCAAGTCTCTTCGAGCATTTTGAAAAAGCTCCGAACATTCTCCTTGTTGATGCCTAAAAGCTCTTGAGAAATATGTTTCATATTGTTTCCGAATAGATAGGTGCTCTTTATGACGATTTAAAAAAGGATCTACTCAAGATTATTTATAATTGCAACTTGATAAGCCATTCTGCGCGAATCTCGGATAGTGTATCCATAGGACTTCTGCTCCATTATAAGTGAGAAGGAAACTAACTCTTCTTCTAAGTGTTCACCCAAGTGAGGCTTTCGTCCAAGCTTAGTACAAACTGCTTGTGCTGGAGTAAGGACAAGCTTTTTACTAAAAGTTTGTAGCGTTGTAGGAGGCACATAAAAAGTTTTTGCCGCTTTTAAAGTTCCCATCTTTTTTTCTCGAACCATTGTTTTATTGCTTTTTCCATGTCTTCTTACTTCCAAGACTCACTCTCATGTTTTTTGGCATATTTTGGTTTGCTGCGCAGCATTATGAAACAAAAATAAGTCATAATAATAAAGGTCCAAATTCGGACTAGCCCAAATTCAGACCACACCTTATAGCCTATATTTGGACCATCGGTATCAAAAAGAATAGGTGTGTGACAAACAACCTTATGGCAAATGTAACCTATGTAAGAATAAGCTTAGTGTGTCACTAAGATCATTAATGAAATAGATCGGTTCTAAGCTCAAAAGATCACTGTGTCAAAAAGACAACAAAGATACCTTATAAACTTTTAGATTCCGTAAATCACACGAACTAGCACACCGTTGAAAATAACATCTTCACATGTCAAATGAACACAACCGATTTTTTACGGCCAACGGTTTGGCTGACGAGACATCATTGTGCGCTGTTACCTTCTCTTTGCAAGGAAGTAGGCAACCACAGTATCAAGTAGCATATATTTAGACCCTAGCCTATATTCAGACCTTCTCCTCTATACATGTTATATCCCCTTGGTAACTACGCAGTTATTAAGTTGTGTGTGTGTGTGTGTGACGAAATTGGCATCGGCCGGGACCCATTTGCCACATACCGTTTATAAGTGGTTTGGGTATCTATATAAATGTTGTTGTATGTAAGAATTCTATAAGTAGATCAAAAACCAACTCGTTTGAGTAGAGAAGGCAAGTCGCATTGGTGGGAAGCGGAATATCTAAATTATTTAATTGTGTCATTAGACAATATGATACATCTCTATTGCTCGCACACTCAAAAAAGATATGGTTCAAATCTTCTATAGAAGAGCCATTGCACGAACAGAAGGGAGATTCGAATATTCCAATTTCATTTAGGTGGATCGGAAAGTTAGCATACGGGTCATCATGGAAACGTAAGCTATAGAGAATGAAAAAATGAAAAATGAGGTATACTATTGGGTAATTCTGGGTGAAGTTTGAAGTAATGACTATTTGAGGAACTTGCAGCGCTTTTAAAAGTTAATTTCCATTTGGTTATCGTATTCCGCTTTAAAATTTGAGTCACTTCTAGATTACATGGGGAATCCAGCTTTGGGCCAATTGAGCAGGCCTTTTCAGCCGCTAAGTCAGCGTGGTCATTACCGGCAATGCCGGCATGTCCTTTTATCCAAACGAAATTTACCCTTTTATTAATAATAATAATAAATGGCTTCATTCGAAGAGACAATGCATACAAAAATAATGTTCAACAAATAGGAATAATTGCTCTCGAATCTCAAGGGGGAGTTCACGACCTGCGTGCTCTTCCACTCATCCCTTGCTCTATTTTAAAATAGTGATATCAACTGTTACATGCCTACTACTAACTATATGAGAGCAGAAAAAAAATCATGAGTACAAAAAAAAACAAATAACACTGAAAATATAAAACTGAAAATATTCCATCATATAATCATGAGATTCATCCAAAAAAGCTAAATGTTACAGTATTATCAGTGAAGTTAATTATACTTATCTAAAAGGAATCGTCTCAGAGCTGCCTTGAATTTGCAACCTTTCATATTTTTGATTTGCTGGGAGATGGAGTTGTATAATTTATAGATGTTGTAAGAGAAGCCACGTTGGAAAAAACATGTTCGATGGAATGGAGCAGAAATATTCTGTTTCGAACGAACATTGACAGAATGAAGACTTTCTCTAAACATGACATTTTCATACAAATATGGCGGTGACTTGCTCGACAAAATATTATTGTAGAAACATAGTGTTAATAGTTCTGAACGCTGTTTCATGTTCAACCACTGTAAATCCTTCAGCTTATGACTAACTCTGTCATATTTCCTTATACCGAAAATGTACCTTATACATGAATTTTGAACACGCTGAATTCTAGATATCGTATCAGTATCCAAGCATGGATAATAGACAGGAGCACCATACGAAAACTGGGACAAAACCAACGTTTCGCATAGCATTCGTTTGATGTCTCTGCTAAGAAAGTGTCTATGAGGGTAAAGCAGCTTGAGTGCATAATACGCTCTTTGTATACATTTTGAAATATGCTCTTTAAATCTGAGCTGAAAATCTATTATGAGACCCAAATTTTTAACAGAATCGCAGAACGGTATTAGAACATCATCTATATGTAGCATCATATTGTTCATTATCTCTGACCGATCTTTCCCAAAAATTATTGCTGCTGATTTTTTTGGATTCAGTGACATTGAATGATCATTAGAAGTTTTAAATAGAGCGTCAAGATCAGCATTAATTTTAAACTCCGCCATTGGCCAATCATCACCAAGGAATGAAAGGCACACTTGAGTATCATCTGCATACATGTAAGGCTTACAGTATTCAAGGGATTTGGAGAGCTGACTAGTATATAGCCTGAATAATAACGGTCCGAGTATCGAACCCTGCGGCACCCCTTGATTTATTGTCCTTACTCGCGAGAGATTATTATTGATCTTCACACGTTGCATTCTATCGCTAAGGTAAGATTCGAATAACGATTTATTATGACCTGATACCCCACATGATTCAAGTATTGCAATCAGAACGTCATGATTTATAGTATATATACAGGGTGGCCAAACACGTGACGTCATAAAAAAAAAATTAGATTCCCCACATCGAGAGGAACCCAAATCACGCCCATATATATGGTCCGATTTTGTTTAGTTTAGGAGTTATGATTTTTTTTCGGATTTTTCGAGAATTTTTGAGTTCTGTGTTTATTTTTACCACAACTTCGTTAATAATTGTGATAAATGCCTGCTTTTTTCACGATTATGTAGCTAAGACCTAAGGCTTAACTATCATATAATCATTCAAGTCATGTAACTAATACTACTTTTTAATTTTTTTCAAAATCTTCGAACATAACAAAAAAGTAAAAAAGTGCAACAACTTTGAACGTTTATAAAAAATTGAAAAACATGTTCTTACTATTCGTAAGTATCTTAAAAACTTCCTTACGGTATCAGCTATTTACCGTAAAAATTTCATCAACCTAGCTTTACTACATGCTACCGTAATTGTGGCTCAAATAGAACCGAACCCAAAATTGGATAACCCTCTGCTCAATAGAAATTGTTAGTTTCGGAAAAAAAAATTGCAAAAACCACAAAAACACGTTTGATTTTTACTGAACAGCAGATTATTATTCATTTATGTTATTTACAAGAGGTTTTCAAAATGTCTGCCTCTAACAGAAATGCACAGTGTACACCTACGTATGAAATTTTGTTTTAAATCTCTAAATGCTTGTGTGTGTCGCTTCTTGAATTTTGTTCCTCAATGAATTTTCATTTGCACATTCTTGGGCGAATGTTATGTCTTTAAAATATCCCCAAACAAAAAAATCAATGGGGTTGAGGTCAGGGGAGCGTGGAGGCCATCGTATCGGTCCGTTTCGTCCGATCCATCTGTCTGGGAACCTTTCGTTTAAGTAGTTTCGCACGATCGTTGCGTTGTGGCATGGTGCACCATCATTCTGGAACACCATGTTCCGTCTGGCTTCCAGGCTTGAATCTTCCAGCAATAATGGTAGGCTATTTTCAAGGAAGCTTTTGTAGGCTACCGAATCCAACCTTGACGGCAGTTCAAATGGACCGATAAATTCCATATTGAATATTCCTGACCACATGTTCACACTAAAACGGTGTTGAAATGTCGACGGCCTTGACTGGTGGGGGTTTTCAACAGCCCAAGTATGTAAATTATGGATATTGAATATCCCTGTTCTTTCAAAACGTGACTCGTCAGTCCATAAAATTTTATCAAAAAAATCGGGATCCTCTCGTTGTCTTCGCAGCATTGTCTCGCAGAAATCCACTCTTAACTGGTAATCTGAAGGCATCAACGCTTGAACTCTTTGAACATGATAGGCATGATAACCTTCTTCATGAAGAATATTTTGTATCTATGTTCGTGGTATTCTAAGGTTTTGTGCCATAGATCTCGTACTCGTTGAGGGATTCCGGCTAATTTCTTCAAGTACTACTTCTCTGCGATCCGGATCAGCTGTAGGATATCCTTCATTGCTTCCTCGTCCTGGAATGCGGCCTGCCATGAAAGTGTTATGTGTGTTAATAAAAACACGGTGGTCTGGGTAATGCTCAGGTTGTGGTCCGCCTCGGCGTATAAGTTGTTCCCGGTACAGCTGAGCTGCTAAAGCGCCGTTGCCTTGAGCAACGCCATAATAATAATGCATTTCTGCATATAATGCTGCAATAATTTACATACTTGGGCTGTTGAAAACCCCCACCAGTCAAGGCCGTCGACATTTCAACACCGTTTTAGTGTGAACATGTGGTCAGGAATATTCAATATGGAATTTATCGGTCCATTTGAACTGCCGTCAAGGTTGGATTCGGTAACCTACAAAAGCTTCCTTGAAAATAGCCTACCATTATTGCTGGAAGATTCAAGCCTGGAAGCCAGACGGAACATGGTGTTCCAGAATGATGGTGCACCATGCCACAATGCAACGATCGTGCGAAACTACTTAAACGAAAGGTTCCCAGACAGATGGATGGGACGAAACGGACCGATACGATGGCCTCCACGCTCCCCTGACCTCAACCCCATTGATTTTTTTGTTTGGGGATATTTTAAAGACATAACATTCGCCCAAGAATGTGCAAATGAAAATTCATTGAGGAACAAAATTCAAGAAGCGACACATGTGTTGAAAAACAACACACAAGCATTTAGAGATTTAAAACAAAATTTCATACGTAGGTGTACACTGTGCATTTCTGTTAGAGGCAGACATTTTGAAAACCTCTTGTAAATAACATAAATGAATAATAATCTGCTGTTCAGTAAAAATCAAACGTGTTTTTGTGGTTTTTGCAAATTTTTTTTCCGAAACTAACAATTTCTATTGAGCAGAGGGTTATCCAATTTTGGGTTCGGTTCTATTTGAGCCACAATTACGGTAGCATGTAGTAAAGCTAGGTTGATGAAATTTTTACGGTAAATAGCTGATACCGTAAGGAAGTTTTTAAGATACTTACGAATAGTAAGAACATGTTTTTTCAATTTTTTATAAACGTTCAAAGTTGTTGCACTTTTTTACTTTTTGTTATGTTCGAAGATTTTGAGAAAAATTAAAAAGTAGTATTAGTTACATGACTTGAATGATTATATGATAGTTAAGCCTTAGGTCTTAGCTACATAATCGTGAAAAAAGCAGGCATTTATCACAATTATTAACGAAGTTATGGTAAAAATAAACACAGAACTCAAAAATTCTCGAAAAATCCGAAAAAAAATCATAACTCCTAAACTAAACAAAATCGGACCATATATATGGGGGTGATTTGGGTTCCTCTCGATGTGGGGAATCTAATTTTTTTTTTATGACGTCACGTGTTTGGCCACCCTGTATAATCTAACAAAACTAGTGCAGTACAGTTACTGTTGTCATTAGCTGTTATAATATCGTCTGTAATGTGTGCCAAAGCTGTAGTACAGCTATAATCTTGACGAAAACCTGACTGAGTACTAGGTAAAATTTTGTTTCTGGTTATGTGGTCACTTAGCTGTAATTCTATTATTTTTTCCACTAACTTTGAAAGGCCAGGTAAGATACTGATAGGGCGAAGATCTGCAAGTTGTTTGACATCTTTACCCTTAGGGATTGGAGTTATTAGAGCTGTTTTCCAGGCGGTGGGATATTTTCCGTCTAAAAGAATACTATTAGTAATGTGGACCAGGAAAGGCAATATGATTGGAATACACATTTTAAGTAAACGGACTGAAATTCCGTCACTTCCTGGCGAGGTATTTTTTATCCGACAGAAGGCTTACAGAATTTGTTCCTCGGAGACCAAGGAAAAATTAAATTTATCATAGCATATGACATTATTGTTATAGTGCGTAACTAAATCCTCATTACTATTGATTTGTTGAGGAATATTGTCTAAGAAGAAGTCGTTGATATTATCAGCACTTTGCAGCTGTGATGCTATACCAGGATTATTTGATTTTATATCTAATGATCTTAGTTCTCTCCATAGTACTTTACTGTTTCTATTCTGAGCCAATTGTGAGAAATATTTCTTTTTTTCTTGTAATATGGTATGATTAGTTTTGTTTTTGAGCTGTTTGTAAGCCACACCATTCTGCGCAGAGGGATTCTTCCGGAATTTTGACCTAGCTTTGTCTCTATCTCTCATTAGTTTCCTTATGTTATTGCTAAGCTAAGGTGCCTTATTTTTGCTAATTTTAGATGTTTTAAGAGGCATGTGTTTGTCAAACAGCTGAAGGATCATGTTGTTGAACAAAAGCATTTTATCATCGATGTCAGAAGCATAGCAAATATCGATCAGTGGGAGCTTTTGTAGGTCACTGTAGAACTCATGCTCATTAAAATGCTTAAAACTACGATAAGTGCAGTAGAATGGCTCAGCTTTAGGCTCAGACTTGTATACTTGACATGAAATCAATTCGTGATTGGTCAAATCCAACCCACCGATATTAGACG
Organism: Acanthoscelides obtectus; assembly: GCA_963669975.1. Lineage (NCBI taxonomy): Eukaryota > Metazoa > Arthropoda > Insecta > Coleoptera > Chrysomelidae > Acanthoscelides > Acanthoscelides obtectus. The sequence goes on along the minus strand of CAVLJG010000002.1, from coordinate 1,146,114 downwards.
TGTGTATTATTGAGAGATCATTGCATATAATAACATCAATTAATGAGCTGGATATTTGAGTGATGTGAGTTGGTTCATTCAAAATTTGGTGAAAATTAACGGTACTTAACATATCTAGCATGTATCTTGTAGAAGCCGGTTGGGTATCCAAGAAATTTATATTCACATCTCCAACACATATCACTTTATCGGTCTGAATGGCGACCAGAGATAATGATTCTTCTAGCTCGTCAACAAAATTCCTATAGGAGGACGGTATACCACTCCGACAGCATATAAAACATCATTAAATTGCAACATTACCCATAACTGTTCAATATTAGAAGATGTATTTATTAGAGAAAACTTCAGACTGTCATGTATATAAAGAGCAACGCCTCCGCCCCTTGCTCCTCTATCAGCTCTCACAACACTATATCCAGGGATCTGAATTGCTCCATTTGCGACTGTCGAATTAAGCCAAGTTTCTGACATTGCAAAGATTCCATAATTATGCTGTAAAATATGCTCTCTGAGCACTCATAATGCACGACCACTGGAATAACATAACCACCAATATTGATCGAATCAGCTAACTGTAGTCTGTGTCTCGTGAAACACATAACAGCTGCCTTTTCTGGTCACATGCTAAAACCAAGATTGGACAACCATATTTTCAGGCAGTACATGACAGACTTCATATTTCTTAGGCATACATCATAGGATTTATGGGACATGAATAGACAAATATCATCAGCATGATGTTTAAGATTGACATTATCGTCAAACATTGTATGCAGGCTAGCAGTATATATATATATATAACTTGAGACGTGGTCATTGTCGTCTAGACCAGTTAGATGAAAAATTAAAGCTTCCGCCTTTTGTTATATATGTATATATTATATCATTTAAATTCAACTTTTCTTTTCAAAAAAAAAATATTTGAGGACAGTAACTACTGTCCGTTACAAACGTTTACAATTGAACACGAAGTTTACATGAGTGACTGTTACGGTGCCTAGCCGGGTATTGAACACAAAGTTTACATAAGTGACTGTTACGGTGCCTAGCCGGGTATTGAACAACATGAAATGGGCGCCAGGCCTATTTATACTATTGGTATGCTTACAAAGCACTTCTGGAAAACAAAGCGTAAGCAACGAGTTAGCGGGAAGTCGTTATCTGTTGCTGAGCTATCGTCTGATGCAACATTGTATGGAATAGTAAGTCCATTGTTGTGAGTGCATATAACAACTTCCCCCTATTACAAAAAGTTGTTGCCATACGACAACGTAAAATTGTAAACATTGTAAAATATAAAATATAAAAGTAGGAGTAATAGAATTTGCAAAATAACATCAGAAAATATAGATTCTGAAAAATAAAATTGTTAGCATAAACAAGTAAATGCTGAAACAAAACGTTAAAAGCAAGGCGTACAAAAATGTCATTAAAAATGAAAAGGAATATTGATTTTTCACAATTGGAACTTTTCACTCACTGAACACTACTGTAGTTCAATTTCTTCTTCATGGGGTTGGATGGTTGGTCTTCGACGTGGAAAAAGCCTGGGGATGTATCTGACTTTCGACGTTCCTGGTGACGGTCTATCAGCTGGGTAATTTGATGCACAAATACTGAGTGGTAGGCGTTTTCTGCTCTTGCAGAAGATGTAGAGGGCTAAGATGACAGCTAGCAGGGTTATGACGACGTACGTAAACCAGGAGATATGTCGTGAAACAAAAGGCTCATTAATAAGTTTGTCAAGTTGTTCTGAATACTGGTTCAACTTGTGGTTGGTGATTTCTAGCTCTTCTGTATCGATCTTGGTCAGCTTGATCGGTTTCAGGTTCGGCAAATTTTGTTTATCAGGGAGATGATTGCAGCATTCGTAGGGTATCCCTAGAGGGTGGCTTTTATAAGTGATATTCTTATAAGCGTTAACAGAATATCTGGCATGAAGCCTTGTAGTGCCTATGAATCCACTGCATTCTGGCTGCATTTTCAAAAGTGTATTAGCTTTGATCACCTTTGTAGTTGTATCATGTTGTCCGCATTTCATTGTGATGGGCAACGGGCTAGATATGGTAATCAACCAAAAATTGGTTGCTAATTCCTGGATTTTATAATCCTGCAGAGCCACAATGGCTATTTGACATGTTGCTGGCAGATCGACCGGATTTCGCAACAATTGTGCTTCGCAGACTGCATTGTTGTCTATTGGATACGGTAAGAGGTTAAAACAGATCTTAACCTGTAATTGGAGAATTTTGCAGCTACCCAAATTTTGAAAGGAGACGTACAAAAGAGAATCGCTATCTCTGGCAACGTATCTCTGTAAGGTAGAAATTACATGAAATAGACCTGTACGTTCATCTAAAATGGATAGAGGAATCGCTTTGTATAAAGTGTAAACTTCAGGTTCTAACAAGGGGATGCGTAGGACGAAAACTACTTTTGTTTTTCTTTGAAATGCTTGAAGTTCCATTAAATTGAGATATTCTGACACTGTTGCTAAATTGACTGGGATAGGTAAATTGTTTTTTGATAAGGAATGAGATATTTCTTGAAGAGAATTCACTAAATCTCAATTATCGAAGGATAAATAATTTTCAAACGTGCAAAAGTAATGGCATTGAGAAAATCGTTAATTGTCTCTTCTAGAAACATATAACCTTCCATTAGATGTTCGCAAAGTTCCAAAAATTGCAATCTAGCTTCATAAAAGGCAAGATCATCTGATATTTCGTAAATTCTATTTTGAATAACCTCTATGTCTTCGTTAATTTGCAGTTTCTGAATAGTATTATTGAAGTTCTTAATAACCGACATGGTTACTGAGATCTGATTTCTTATCTGGTTTTCAAGCTCATGTTCGTCTTTGGAAATTTTGTTAATGCAGTCGTTATAATATTCACCATCAGATGAATCGAGGTTACCTGTTATTGCTTTCCAAATTGTACCTATGGCATTAATTAGGCCACGTTTCATTCGCGATGCGCTAGTTGTATCGTTGAAAATTTCGTAATATTTAGTTTTCAAGGAACGGAAAATTTGGTAGAGAAGGCTCGTATGTGTCTTAATTTCACTTCTAAATACTTTCATGCGATTGGTAGGTTCATTTACGAGAGTGGTTAAGTGCTCCAGGATATTATTGTTATCGTCGAGCGCCTTTTTGATCATTTCAAGATCTTTGTAAACGAGTAGTGTCCAAACTTCGTTAGAAATTTTGAGAGGGCCATCTGCGTGGAAGTAAATACCTAATCTGTTGTTAATGGGTTTGATGTTAATCTGGGCCGAAGAAACAGCCCCAAGGAACAGCAGACTGCACCTGGAAGAGAAACTAAGTTTCAAAACATGGTTTCAGTCTGTCGAAATTGACATTAGTTGTTTTGTTTGTTTCTGGATTACGGCTGAATGTAGACAAATAAATTAAGATATGTTTAAAAACGCGAGGAATAGATTCGAACAAAATATTTTAATGTGCGTGTAAACTGTAAGTTATTTTTCGTTTTTTTTTTAATATTCGGAGACGTGTTTAATTTTAAAGTAAAGTCTTGTTTGTTACTATGGGAGCTATACTGATTATTATTTTTACCATATCCCTTATTATCAAAATTTTTAAAATCATATTATAAACTCAAAGAGCATCACAAAGATTGAAGATAGGTTTATATGAGCCCTTTATTACAAAAAAGTTACTAAAAACTTCATGGAGAATCTAAAAATTAAAAATAAATCATTTTAATAAATATTAAATAAGATGGACCAAAGGCTGTCGTTTGTGGAACGCCACATTTTACATGTATTTGAGATTATTTAAATAGCATTCCAACAGAGGAATAAAGCTCATATTAAGCAAAGGATTCTGATGCATTGAAGGTCAGATGTGGATCATAAAAATACTACAGGATGTTTAAGACAATCACGGGTTACTTCTTGACCTCGGAAGCTATTAAAGTTGCGGCGTCTTTAGATTTAAGCTAGACTTATAATTGTTGGCCCAGCCGCCATGTTAAAACTATCAATTGCCACCTTTGCACTGGAATACAGTGTTGATGCTTCAAAAATAAATAGGAGACCTTTTTGAAAAACACTGCACACTCAGACATACACAAAATGGACGCGATATTTTTTGTGTCTGTGGTTGTCATGCTTCTAGTGTAATTTAGTGAGCTTACTCGATTTTGGATGGATAATATTCACGGTCAGCTGTCAAGACCTATTGACAAACAATAAATAAGAATCATGAAATACCAACTCCTGCACTCTGAGAAACCTTTTTTTCCTGTTTAATTCTAATTGGTGCGTTAATGTTATAAACACCAAAATACGTGCCGAGAGGTATTACAATCGGCTTCAAAAATTGATGACAGTTTTACGCCTCAGCTCGAAATAAGGCAATCATGCACGGCGCACACTTATTGCTGTAATCTGGTGGATTTTTTCAACTATTCCCTTAACATTGTCTAGTTTTAGAACTTAAACTATAAAACAGAGCGCTAAAGTCATTCGAACCGTTAATGGTTTTGATAAAACCTACTTCTTATTACCCAACTGCCGGTGCTTTTTGAGGAATTGTTTGGATTCAGACTTGGATAAATCAGTACACAATAAAGGTTATAACTTAAAGTATTTATTTATACTTAATACACAGGTACATTAAACAATACGTGTAAGTTGTCCTCACGTATTCGACACAAGCTAAGTACAGCTGCTATCAATTCATTGCAGATTAAATACAAATAGCAGAAACAACAAAAAATACAATCTAAGAGAAAATATCTCCTCAAATTCTGGAACATAGTGGTAAAAAATATAAAAAACATGCAGAATCATATCTCATTGTCTCCAAACGCTAAATACAAGGTTTTAGTCTTAAAATATCTAAAGAGTACTTTCACTGCTTCATTGATTCCACGGTACCTCACCATGAATTTTTTCTTTCCCTCGGTCCTCTATAGCATCCTATACTTCAAGCTCGTATGGATTAAGCGGTTAATTATACTTCGTAGCCTTGCTGGCGGAGCAATTCCTTTCTCTATTTCCGCTATTTCCTCTTGACCCGACGCTCTCACTTCTTTTAAGGCTATCTGCAAACGCTTGCTCTTAGTTTGCTTGTAGCCCTTCCACAACTTCCGTTCTGCATCGACCAACATCCTCAGGTGTTCTGGTATGTCAATTTGAATAAGCCGTTCAACGGTCAATTTTTCTGTCATCCCGCAAGATGATTTCAACTGTGATGCCATCATTTTGACTGGATTAAGTGAGAAATATGAGGTAGTCCTACCAGTATTTATATTTTCCCCAGGTAATTAAAATGTATTTACAGGGTATGATAATGTAGACATGACCAATGGATCTTCTTGAAAGGGGATGATCCCCTCAATTTTATTTAATAACGTTAACCACATGGTGAAAGGGCTGGCAGGTACCAAGGAGGCACGAACAGGTATTGAATTACAAATTTTTCTCTGGAAATTACGTCCTAATTATGTAAATTCATACTCTGCTAAAAAATATTAGTCTAATCTCAAAAGACAAGAAGTGACAACCTATTTGTGTAGCACTTCTCCTACTCTCCTTCATAGTAACAGGCAATCCTAGTTGTCAAATCACTTCCACAGGATCGCCCTTGTCCCTGCCTTTCTTAATTGTTTGTCCGACGATACGAGATAAATTAAAATATAACTAGCTAAGTATTGCAGTGTCACAGCCAGTCTAGAAGCAAAAGTGTCACAATTTTATTTTCAACGGGACAAAATGCTGTTAATACCTATTTTCTGCGGTTATACAATGTCTTAAGTGTGTATCTTGCTTTGCTAATATCAAGTAGAGTCATACCCAGCAATTTGTCAAAACATACATTGATCATTCTTGAAAGCTTCTGTTCGGGTCGTCAAACAATAGTTCTTCTTTCAACATGGTCAACATTCCACAGCCTTCGACTCTTATTTTGAGCCACTTCTCTTGTCATTTTTTTCGTTTATTTGCGAGTCTCTTATTTGGATTCTCCACCACTTTCTTAGCAAGCTGCACCTGCTAAGGCATTTCTTTCCAGCTCCATAGTGCAGACCAGTGGATAATGTATTCAGTGAATAGCACAAAGCTTGGGTGACACTTTGACATTTTCAGACAAACAGAATCTTGATGCAACAGCAAACAATTTTTAATTCAAGACCAAATCCTGTACAAGAAATTGTGAACTCTAGAACTGTCTTAATAAAACATTAAATCGCCATCCTTCTCGTCTTCAGTTCTCGCGGGTAGATTGCTGCCAGCTGATAGGTTGGTGTCATCCGATTCGTCGGGCGGGACAGACTTGCCGTTATTACATTTCATTGGTTATAGTGTGGTAGTCTTAGACGTTCGTAAAATTCGAAATACATTTGAAAATGTTTATTCTCGCGTCCAAAAAAGCACAATGCTATTTGGTTTGATCCAATTTTGGATGAAACGATCGTCATGAAGCCTAAAATGGCACGTGTTGGACGTTCCGCTAGTTATGTTTTTCAACCACAAGGAGTCTTTAAAAAATATTTATTCCTTAGATATGAACGTCTTACAAGTTGGAATGATAATCATATTAATATAAAAAAGGAAAATAGTTTTTATGAAGGTTTCTGCGGCCGTTGCGTCTGGCGCTGTCGTCTTGCTGACGGCTCGGGTTCTTGACCTATAATGCCTCCCTCGCTAAGTTGAAAGTCCGTCTTCGGACTTTTGGATTTTTAGATTTTCCAAGTCGGCTATGGAAATTTTCGGCTTGAAGAAAATCGTGTGAAGTCTTCTTCTTTTTCTTACGACGAAGTAAATGCTCGCTGTGATAATGAGGAGCATCCGGATTACCATGGACCAAGTTGTTGTAGACGTCGCCGTAGGGCATAGATGTAAGGGCTGTATGACCGATAGCTGTGGTACATCTTTGAGTGGCTGCAACTCGTTAATCTGCAAATTAAACTTCGGACAGATCTTTACAGGGATGATATCAGGAACTTCGATTTGTTCTGAAGTGGTGCTGTAAATCTGTCGATCAGTTTCAGTTGGGCATGGAGAATAAACAATTGCTGCTTAACTGATATTTCGGTGAGTCTGGAAACATCTTTCAATGATTAGTATTGGCTTGTTTGTACTGACGATCAGGTTTTTCTTTGTTTGGTGGATGACAGGCTGAGAAAGCTTTGTAGTGGTGCAATTTTCTAAGCTAGGGAGCTGACATGTTGTGGTGGAAGCAGGTTGACATACGACTTTCGGTCCTACATCGGTGCATGTGGAATACCAGCGATTATCTCCATAAATATGGTAAAGTCGGAAAGAGTGATCGTTAAGGATCGGGATTTTGAAAAAGATGAGTAACTGAGTATTAGTGGTAATGAATGAACAACGTGAATTTTCGATGAGTTCAAATGCATGTGAATTATCTGACAAAAGACAATTTGATTTATATAAAGATTTTAATTTTTCTTCTAAGTCAAGGATTTCGGAAAGTGAAAACAATTTTATGTTAGGTTGTTCTAGTGCAGATAGGTTTATACTTCTAATTAGCTTCAATATGAATTGATTCAAACGATCGGTATTAGGAATTTCACTTTGAAGAGTAATAAACTGCTGATATTCGTCTCTAAGATAATTAATATCTTGTGTAATTCTCGCTGTATTATTATTTATAGTTTCGATTAGAACATTATATCTTTTAATTGTTTGTGATTCATAACTTGTCGAATTATTTAGTACATTGATTATGTCATTTCGTTTATTTTCAATACTGAAGATATGCTTTTCCAAAAAGATACGATCGTTTTCGTCAAGGTTGCCAGTCACTGATTTAATAAAATTTCCCAAAAAGTTAGCAATTCCACGCTTTTGGCGGGGTGGGATTATTTTATGAAAACTGTCAAGTGTCTCTAAATAAAGATGGTTATACTGTTCAAATATTCTGTAGTTGGAAGTAGTGAGAGTCTGGTTAAGGAATAGGAGATTAGTTATAGTCGTTTTGAGCGTTGCGTCGATAGCAGTTAAGTTAACAGTAATAATGTGTCGGTGATAGTGATTTAACTCTTGAGCATGGCCTATTAGTTCTCGATAGTATCCATTATTCGGGATCAGGTTCACTTGAAGGGCCAGGTTGTGGTTCGTCAGGATGACGATGCTGTAACAGGGGTATTTTCCTTAGACGTTTGATCTTTCTGGGATGGGTATTGGTAGGGTTATTTTTGGAAGTAACGGCCTGAATTTTGGTGTTGCTACTGGAAGTAGCTTTGGCTGATATGTAAGGTGCAGATAATTTATTTTGGGGATTTTTCTGAAGCGGGGGTGGTCTCAGGTAGCTTTTCGTTGCGTCTATTCAAAATTGCTGTTTCTTTAACGTGGAGTTTTCGATAAAGGGAATCAATGAAAGGGCGGAGTTCATCTTTATGTCGTTGGTTATACTTTTCGTAAATCGGTAAGTCATTGTCAAATAGTATTTCTTCTGCATATGGGCCATATAGGATAGAGAATGGTGAATAACCTGTGGCAGAATGGATGGACTGATTATAAATTAGGACACAATGTGTAACGAGATCAGAAAAATATTCTTTAGGGCGTTCGTCATGCATAACACGGATCTTTCGATTGGACTATTGGAATTTGGGTCGTTCACTGTCGTAAAGTGTAACTCGATTTTATGGAGATTTAGAAATTCTTTAAATAGGTTATTCGAAAATTCAGTACCTTCGTCGCAGACTGTTTCGATGATAATTATGGTGGGAGAAATAGTGACGTAGTTTGCTAAGGATTGTGGTATTCATTTTGTCGGGTATACTGTACACTTGGGCGTATTTAGAAAAGGAGTCGATGATTGTAAGGAAATTTTCTCGGTTAAAGAAAATGTGTCAATGTGAAGGATATCGAAAGGATTTTGTCCTAGAAGTGGACCTTTTAGGGGTAATTTATATGGGTGTCTCTCGTATTTATTACGAAGACAAATATCGCAGTGATTAATATGCTCTGAAATGGTAGAACGCATATTAGGCCAGTAATAATGTAATTTTAAATGACTAAGCGTTTCGAGAACACCATTGTGATTTTCTTTGTGATAATTTTGGACATTCCGTAATTGGTCTTCGGGTTTCTCTACGTCTTGAACTCGTTTGGTGCAAAAGAATATTTGAATAGTTTGATTATAAGTATTACGGACGTAGTCGGAAATATATTTTTGGATATCGGGATTGTCTGAATGTGGTACCGTTGATTAGGGGGGCTATTGTTTGATGGAGGGCAGTCTTGATGTCGGTTTTCCAGTCTTTTTTGGAAAGAGTGATGATATATTCATGTTTGCACTTGAACTACAGACGGTATTTTGTGTTAAAATTGGTGCCCAGATTTATTATGATTTGATTTGTAAAATGATTAATAGGCTCTTCTGAGAACGGGGCGAGGGCAACGGGATTTTCATGAGAAGATGTTGGGTTGACTGTCCAGTTTCTTTTTCGAAAGTTTGATTAATAAAATCATCTACGTCAAAGTCGTCATCATCACTTGGAGGGTTGGCACATAGGGACTCGGATTCATGCATATTTATTTCGATGCGACTTAAAGCATAGGCAGCGACGTTTCCCTTTCCTTTCTTGTATTTAATTTCAAAGTTGTACTCCTCTAGTTTGAGTTTCCATCGGACAAGACGAGAATTGGGTTCTTTAATTTTGTATAGCCAAACTAAGGGGTTGTGATCTGATTCCACGGTAAATTTTACACCATATACATAGGGGTGGAATGCTTTACAGGAATCGAGTATAGCAAGAAGTTCTTTTTCAATTGTAGAATAATTGTTCTCTGCTGAGTTTAGGGTACGAGAATAATAGGCTATCGGATTTCCTTTCTGCGTAAGGACAGAACCGATCGCTATGTTTGAAGCGTCTGTTGTGAGGGTAAATGGTAGAGAAAAATCAGGGTATTGAAGAATAGGGGATTTACTAAGAGCGGATTTACATTTCTCAAAGGATTCAATATATTTGGGATCTTCGATATCGATTTTAGTTCCTTTTCTAGTGCAGCGTGTCATGGGATATGTCACTTTCGAAAAGTTCGGAATGAATCGTCGGTAGTATCCTACCAGACCAAGAAAGCTTTTGATTTCTTTCACTGTTTTGGGTATAGGAAAGTTTTCGATGGCTGAAATTTTTGAGAGTTTGGTTTTATACCTTCAGGTGTTATGACGTGGTCTAGGAATGCTACTGACTTACTTGAAAATTCAGATTTATCGGGCTGAATCGTGAGGTTCACTTTACGGAATTTTTGGAAAATCTGTTTTATATGGATTAAATGTTCTTGTAGGGATTTGGAGAATATGATTACGTCGTCCATATAGACAAAAGACGTGTATAGGAATTCCCTTAGGATTTCATCCATCATTCGCTCGAAGGTGGCTGGTGCATTTTGTCCAATCGGGGTGGACTTCGATCTGGTGAAAACCCTTAGCTAAATCGAGGGTGGTAAAGTATGAACAACATCCTAGGTTGACAAGAATTTCGTCGATGTGGGGAAGAGGGCATTTATCTTCGATTGTGTTTTCGTTAAGCCGTCTAGAGTCGATGTCCATATGGAATTTTGTTTTACCGCTTACGTCCGGTTTTTTCAAAACTATCCATACAGGGGCTGAATAGGGACTTATAGAAGGGCGGATGACATTGTTTTGTAGTAATTTATTGATTTGGTCGGAAACCTCAGGTAGCATTGATTTTGGGTATCGATAAGAGCGGGTGAAGATTGGTGCGTCATCCTTAGTTCGAATTACATGTTTTACAGAAGTAGTAACGGTTAAAGGAGACCTTTCTGTATAAAAATATCCTTAAATTGACAAAGAAGAAGGATTTTTTCTTTCTCTTCCACATTCAAATGGTCTGTCCGTAACAAATTAGGATCAAAAGAATTATCACCAGAAGATGGGGGAGTGATTTCTTCGATATACGAAATGGATGTGGCGGAGATTGGTTGCGAGAAGTTGATTTCGACATTATTGGAATGTGGTATTTCTATGAAGCCGTCTTCAGCTACATGAATTGATGCTGGAATTATTACTTGATTTTCGTGTATAATATCAGGGATGACTTCGCCAATGTTAATGGAGACTGGAATGCGTAGTCGTTTATTACTACGGTAAATTATTTTAAATGGAATAGAAATGTGTAATTTTGGAATAGAAAATACGTGCAGCTTTGGGAGTGATTACTGTATCAGAGTCACCGGAGTCGATTAAGACTTTTAATTTAGAATGTGGGAGATAGAAGTAAGGAAGTTTTGTTGCTTTGAAATAATTATTTAATTGAATGGTTCTATGTTGGGTGCGGGTTCCATTGAGGCTGGTCTTGGGAAACTTTCCTCAGGAGTATCAAAGTTTTCGTAGCAATCTGTCTCAGGTATACAGTCTTCTTCGTTATAAGACGGGGACTCGATTTCACATTCAACATTATGATTGAACGTGCAGTGAGTGGACATAGACATTGAGGTAGCTTTAGAATTTGAAGATCTCTGGGAATGAATACCAGACATAGGAGTTTGATTATACTGGTTTCGTTGTTCTTGTGGATTATTAGGCCTAGACGATGGACCAAAGACTTGACGATTTGTCGGGAAAGATTGTCTCTGTTGGATGGGTTTATTTATATCGCCAAAAGATCTAGGGTGCATAGAATTTTGATTGAAGAATTGATTAGAAGAATTGGGCTGATTAATATTACGATTGTATTGGTTATTGGGATTGTTTGGAGTATTAAAATTGTTTGGATTAGGACGAGGTTGTGGTTTTCGGTAATCGTGGTGGTGATTTGTGGATTTCAAGTAGGACATGTATTGTTGTTGCTGTCTGTGATTGTCAAGAGCGATACACTTTTGGAGAGCATCATCTAAAGTATTTAATTCAAAATGAGAGAGATGGTCACAGTGAGGGTTGTTAATGCCTGTGCCGAAAGTTCTTAGGGCTTGTTTACGGAAGAATGAAGCCTTGAACTCTACTGCCTCGACATTACTTTCACTTAATAAAACATGTTGTAAAAGATCATTAAGTGCTAAGGTTATGCGGTGATGATAGTCTTGGTAGGCCTCTGAGCATTTCTGAACAGTTGTAGTTAATTGAGTTAACAAAATTTCCTCGTTACGCTGGTCACAGTATTTTTGTAATAAAAGTGGCTTAATGTTGGGCCACGAATTTTTATTGTGAATGTTCAGAAAATCTCGAGCTTCGCCTTTTACTTTGGATAAAATGTGTACATTAATAATGTATGATTGTACTGCATCAGCTCCTTGTTGATTGAAAAATGTGATTAAATTATCCACAGAGCTTATAAATGTAAAAAGATTATCTCCAACTTTAAATTCAGGAAGAGTATTACACAAGTTACTAACGTCAGCGTTAGATAGAACCATTTTCGTGGGTGCCTCAAAAGTATTTGATGGATTATCAAAAATACCGTCTTCTGAACTCTTTGATATTTTACTGTAAGGTTTAAATCTAGATTCTTTTTGTGACTTATGTGAAAAATTGGCTATAGCTTGGAAAGAATCTTGAGGGTACTCAGAACTCATATGAAAAGGAAATGGACTTACATGATGAGAAGAATCGCTCTGATTTTCATCGCCAGTATGGTCCTCCAATCTCTCGTTATTCCTTCGTGACCCCAGGTAGAAATCTGCCAAATCGTTGAAACGAACCGATGATCCTTCTTGGATGGATCCCGTGCAGATATCCTGTTCGAGCAGCGCCAGTTACGTTTTTCAACCACAACAAGGAGTTTTTAAACATTATTTATTGGATAGATATGAACGACTGATAATGATATGAATATAAAAAAGAAAAATAGTTTTTATGCTGCCGTAGCGTCTGGCGGTGTCGTCTTGCTGACGCCTCGCGCTAGCACGTGCTTGCTTTTGTAATATTATCATACCTACAATACCCCTCCTAGCAAGAATCCCGAAAAGGAAAGGAGGGGAGGGTACATACATGTCAGTCTCGAAGTTGGTAAATAAAACTGCATAACTTGGAATTATGTAATCTGTCAAGTTTAAAAATGCGATCAGTTAATATGTAGTATATCGGGTTAATCAGGAGACTTTGGTCTTTCGTCTTGTGAAAAGAAAATCGTAGCTATCTCGATTCGCAACGAACGTCTGTAACGAAGAAGACAAAGTACGCCAAACAACGGAGCGTCATCGGTAAGTTTCGAAGCATAAAAGTTTTCTTTTTCGAAATCTGACGGGAATTCTAACAGTCGGGCTCATTTCCTACACTCAAAATGTTCATTTTTCAAGAGCTATATAATTTTTATCTAGAATATATATAAGATAGTAGCAATAGGCCAGGACAAAGCCGGAAACATGGATACTTTGTCATAATATCGGAAAGTAGCATATGGTCGAGGAATTGAAAAAAATCGAAACGAAAAGGAATAAAGAAATAAGAAAAGAGCTAACTTAATTTCCGATGTCTGGACTTTCTCACGCAAAAATTGTTACGTCGTAGCTCCTTTATCTGTGGAGGAGATAGAAATTGAACATCGAAAAGTAGTGTGTCTATGGGGATTGAGTCCCACTGTTTCTAAAATCCGCCACTAGAGGCGCTGGCGTCGTGCGCCATTGATGAGTTGGACGGAATCTGTATGTGGAATTGATGAGTTGGGGATTCCGCCGCTAGATGGCGCTGTACAAACCAAACGGAATCTATGTGTCATTGGGCACCTGTCATGCGTCATTGGGCATCTCGCGCATAGATGGCGCTACACACGTCATCTGTCATACGTCATTGGACACATGTCATTGATGGGTTGGACATCTCGCGCATAGATGGCGCCGATTTGTTGTCTGGCGCTGTACAAACCAAACGGAATCTGTATGTGTCATTGGACACCTGTCATTGATGGGTTGGGCATCTCGCGCATAGATGGCGCCGATGTCGCACCTGGATGGTGTTGGCGTGGATATACGGGGGGCAGAAATTTAGAACCTGTATACAGGGGTGCATCGAAAAATAGCGGATCGATGGACCGACGGTATATCGTTAAATCGTATATAGCAAGGCGTGACCTAAATAGCGTGGTGGGCGCCTCTGGTCGGTCAGAATGTCTTATAACGTGTATACGATGTACTGTTATTATACAGGATGATACCGTTCAAAATGAAAATAGTACATGTATAATGGATAATTTATTGAAACATATAGTATATATAACAATAAGGTTGATTGGTGTGTGTGTGCCATGTTTTGAATACCTGCTTGAACAACTTGAAACAATAAATTCCGACAATTATTTCGCCAACCAGAGGTATTTTCAATAAAACTACAATAATACGTTTAATATTTTATTGAAAATAGAAAAAACTACATAGGTAATATGATATTTGAAAACCAGTGGCGTAGACGTTCTATATTTCTCTGGGTACAGGAAAATTGTCCGTTGGTGTGACATGGATTGGAATCAGCAACAAAGTTTCCAGTAGCACACGGTGTACCATCATACTTGCAAACATCAATAATGATGGGAAAAACACCAAAAATGTGACATTTCTTGAGTAAAAAGTTTGCTTTCTGTTCTCCACGAACGTAGACATAGTCAGCCGCATATATCACCTTATTTTTAATTATTTCATTTAACTTGGAATATTCAACGTCGCCGGAAGAATATTTAAGCCCATGGAAATTCTTCTCCAAGTAAGCGACAGTTTTCTTGTCTTTAGTATTTAATGTATACTAAGTGACATATAAATCCGAACACCCAGTTTAAATGGTTTTATTTTAATAAAATTCTGTATAAGTACTTAATGAAGCATAATAAGTAAATGATAAAAATTTCAAAATGATTGCACTGCTTTAAAGCCCTTTGACCTTTAATAATGTGTGGATGCACCCTGATGTGCTACGCATTCTCCAACGCGCCTAGGCATGCTTCTGATCAGGTGGTCAATGTCCTCCTGTGGTATCTCATTCCAGGCAACCACCAACTCCTCTCGAAGTGCTTCTAGAGTCTGAGGAGGACGTTGCAAATTGAGCAATCTCCTGCCCATCATATCCCGCACGTGCTCAATTGGGGATAAGTCGGGAGATCTTGGTGGCCATGGTAACAATGTGACATCATTATGTTGAAAGAAGTCTCTGTGACTCTTGCAACATGTGGTCGGGCATTATCTTGTTGGAAAGTTGGATCTGCCAGGGTGTCAAGATAGGGTAAAAGATGGGGTTCTAGAACTTCGTGGATATAACGCTGCGCGTTCATGTTACCTCTGATGAAGATTAAAGGTGACCTGGAACCATAAGCTATAGCACCCCAAACCATAACTCCAACAGTGTGATGAACATGTCTTTCAACAAAAAACTGTGGATTCCTCCTTTCACCACGTCGCCTTCTAACCCTGGCACGACCATCGTGCATGCCTAAACAAAATCGAGACCCGTCACTAAAGACAATACTGTTCCATTTCTGATCCCAGAGTGACCGTTGTCTGCACCACTCAAGGTGATTACGTCGGTGTTCTCGAGTTAAAGGAAGGACCCAGTGTGGCCGGTATGAAAACAAGCCAAAACTTCTCATTCGTCGGTAAACACTTCGCATGCCAATAGGTCTTCCGTGTTCTGCAAACCATTCATTTTTAATGGACCTGGTAGTGGAGAAACGGTCCCTTAAGGACAATAATCTTAGGCGGCGATATTCACGGTCTGTTGTTCTACGGCGGCGTCCAGTGCCCCTTGGTCTTTGCGTACGGCCTTCTCGAAGCCATGCCTGACAACACCTAACCACAGTGTCTACACTTCTTTGCACTCTAACTGCAATTGCCCGAAAAGAAAGTCCAGCTTCCCGAAGTCCATCTATACGGCCCCTATCAAACTCACTAAGTTGACGAAATCGTACAGGTCTCCGTACTCTAGGCATCGTAACCGATCGTAAAGGATGTCAAGAACCAAAATCCGCCAACGTTGAT
This sequence comes from Acanthoscelides obtectus, assembly GCA_963669975.1. Lineage (NCBI taxonomy): Eukaryota > Metazoa > Arthropoda > Insecta > Coleoptera > Chrysomelidae > Acanthoscelides > Acanthoscelides obtectus. The sequence continues at coordinate 1,130,190 of CAVLJG010000002.1, read as the reverse complement.
TCTTTACTGCGGCTGAAATATTCATTTTTAGAGCGTTAGTGAATTAAAAAAAAGCAGTATAAAAACCGGAATGTCCAACTGATAAGGCTGAAAATTTTTTCACTTGTTATTTACAGTAAGATAAATACATTCACCAACTTTTATTAAAATAAAACCATTTAAACTGGGTGTTCGGAATTATACAGGGTGACTTCGAAGTTGAGTCATTTATTTTAACAGTGAGTAGATCTGATCAAAAGAAATGTTTTTTTCCTTTACCATTTTTCTGGTAAAATTAAAGTAACAAAGTTATAGCCCTTTGGAAGTTTGAGTACCGCCCTGTCTCAATAATGATATTATATTCTCGTGTTTGGCAACAACAGATGGCAACAACAGATATAATCCGTTCATCACATCGGAAACAAAAAAGCGAAAGAATTTGGAACGATCTTTTTACAATTATTTTCTTCAGTTGTATACAGTCAGTATCAGTCGGTAGTCGGTAACGCGTAAGTGAATAATCGTGTCTGTTGCGAGGCTCAAATCAAAAATGGCACATGTTTACGAAAATGCTGAACTTGTGGACATGGTTCTTATTTACCAAATTTACAAAATGCTGCCGCGGCATCACGGATCTATGCGGATCGGTTTCCCAATCGAGTGCAACCAACCCCTCGTGCCTTTGTTAATGTAGTGCAAAGAGCTCGTGAATCAGGTGACTTAAGACCTCACAGAGGAGATCATGCCGGTGCTCCAAGACCACACGATCAAATAGAACTAGAAGAACAAATTTTAGAATTAGTAAGTGATGATCCAACAGTAAGCACCCGACAAATTTCAACTCAATTGGCGATTAGTCAGTATAAAACTTGGAAAACTCTACGTGAAAATCAGTTCTATCCGTTTCACATACAAAAAGTGCAGGCCTTACAACCGGAAGATCATGAACAAAGGGTTGACTTTTGCAATTGGCTTTTAAATAAACATCAAAATGATGACAATTTTTTAAATCAAATTTTAGTGAGTGATGAAGCCCTCTTTACTAGAAACGGAATTATTAATTCACGTAATTCTCACGTTTGGGCTATTGAAAATCCCCATGAAATAAGGGAAACCAATTTTCAACAGCGATTTGAACCAATCAACCTGTGGGCGGGAATTGTTAATGGAATTTTAGTGGGGCCTTTTGAATTACCAAATCGCTTAACTGGTGAAAATTATTTTGATTTCTTGCAACACAATTTGCCTGGTTTACTGGAAGATGTGCCTTTAAATATTAGACAAAACATGTGGTTTTTACAAGATGGGGCACCACCCCATTATGCAAGAAATGTGCGTGAATTTTTAAATAGACAATTTAATAATCGTTGGATCGGCCGTGGCGGTTTTGTACCTTGGCCGCCAAGGTCTCCGGACTTAAATCCTTTAGACTTTTGTTTGTGGGGTTGGCTAAAAACTCTAGTGTATAAAACACCGGTTAATACACGCGAAGAATTACGTGCTCGAATTGAGGAAATGAGTACAGTGATCAGAAATCAACCAGTGATTTTATTGCGTGCTTGTAAAGAGACATGGCTAAGACGCGCCCAGCTGTGCGTCGAGCAAAACGGAAATCATTTCGAACAGTTTTTGTGACATGCTTTTGGGCGCACAGGTCCGCACTGAAATACTTGTCGGGAGGATACTTTATAAAACAAGGTAACATTTTTTTTTTTAATTTTTTTTTATTTTTACACACATATTTTGGTTTATCTTCCTTCTACAATCATTATCTGAAAATTAATGACTCAACTTCAAAGTCACCCTGTATGTCACTAAGTATAGAAAAAGGTTGCGGAGGTGTAAAGATGTAATGACTTTTCTTGAAACCAATTTCGATACATAGTTCTTTAGGTACGAATAATCCGTCAACTGTAAAGCCTTGAATGTCAACAAACGCGATCCTCATGATGTCTGATGCGGAACTGAGAGTCCTTCGTTGCTTACGAGATGGTTTTAATAACTTCGGTGAGGGGGAAGTACTCGATTAAGCAGTCATGTATAATGATGCAGTAGGCCTTGGTGTTGGTTGGAAAGTCAGCATCGGCTTCGATATCCAATCTAACATCAACAGTTGATGATTCCATGGTTTCCTCTTGTTTGGAACAGTCAATAACAAACAAAGCGCGATTTTTAAAAGCGGTATAATCTAAAAGACATCTCTTCAGAGAAGAAGAAGTTGTAAAGCTGGTTTGAAAGTCGCTATAGTTGAAATGAGCTTCAGTAAAGTGATTGTTTGCAAAGACCAATTGCATAAGTTCGTTGGGATAGTATTCACCAGTCAAAGATACTCGAATACTAGCAGCATTGACGTGATCAAACAGGGTCGGGTCTGAGGTTGCGACGTCACGTTTACCAGTTTGGAAACATACTATAATGAAACGTGGTCTTTCGATTGCGGTGCTAGTTTTAACTGACCATATTTCTCTTCTCGCATCTACGGTAATTGCAGGCAGTTCGTTCAGATCCCATTTTCTAAATGGTATAAGTATCGGCTTATCAGTTTGAATAGCTTTCAAAAGTTGTTCTTTTACATAATCACTCGGGTAAATATGTTTGATTTTCAGTTCCATGCTTTCAATAGTTATTTTCGCTGTCGTCGTCGTCGTCGTTCCAGTTTTTTCCTTGATAATGATACAATCGTTATCGTTTCTAGCTCTCACAAATCTGAGAGTTTGTCTGCCACACGTAATCATAGGATAATCATTGAAAATGTTGAAAATATGTTTAAGCGGCATTAGCAAGCTAAAAGACTTGTTATGTGTTGACGCCATTATAGGTGTTGAAGGATAGTTCCATCCAGCTATAGCCATATGATTTGAGTCTTCCTCACTGTAACATACGTAAGCTCGGACAGTACTTACAATACCAGGATCACGTACTGTTTCAACTTCTCTAGCGGATTCACTGTAAGTGCAAGAGTCAAATAGGAAGGCACCAAAGTTTGGAGCTAAAGATACATCTCCCTATTTCAACTTTCCCTTTGATAGACAGGAGGGAAGCGTTCATTGCCAAGAACGAATCTACTTGATTGATGCTAAATTCCACAACATCATTACAATTAAATGACTTGATGAACGGCGTATAAGATCTATACTCAGCCTTGCGAATAGATTCATCGAATGCTGGAGATCGATATAGATCAAACATCGGAGAAGTATGTGATGCTGCCTCCTCAGTTTTTCTGTTTTTGTACATGATTCTTGTTGTTGTTGACATGATATCCAAGTGAGCGGAGAAACAGGATATTTGATGTAGTTAGTAGTAGATGTCGTCGCTTAGGTGCTTGGGGTAATACTGAAGTTGCCTTGGAATCACCACTATGTCTTATAATCACTAATCTCATCTGCTCTTCGCTCTCAACTCCAACACAAGAGTACTAGTTTCACCTTGAAAGTTTACAGGACGACCGTCTTGATCTAAAGCCAACACTGTGATGTTGGTTATTTCTTGTTTCGGTATAACAGGTAGATATAGTAAATTTACAGGTGTTTCGACTATAGCGTATCCAGGATCGGCTGTCACAGCAAATTCGTAGATCGTGTGCGGGCGTGTCTCCGTCAAAGGCTCCCGACGTAATGTTAGCATCAAAGTGTATGGTTGATACTTTTATTATGTTTACAGGTAAATCAGAAGAATGCTTTTGACCAGGATTAAGAACTTTTTTCGAGAATCCCAATAGATGTCCAAGATTATTCGGTTCTGTAAACACTATTTTATAATACTTGCTAAAGATTTCACATTGCAGTGTATTATTGTTAGGTTTTAGAGAAAAATAATCATCCGGAGGAGCAACTTCATTTTCAAGATTCATTTGCGTTCGTATAAATGTTTCTATGTCGGTAATTTCATAACAGCCTGTCGGAAACTCGATGACTTTTAATTGACCACCTATCCTGTCGATATAATAAAATTCATGTCCTTTTTCAATATTCGGTATGGAATTGCATGAAGTAAAAGACCTAAGCGCCAATTCATAATCTTTTTTCGGATCCAACACTATCGGTGTTGAAGGACGAAAAAATGAAAATATATGAGTAGTGCTATTGACTCTCAACAACTGCGACATGATGAATGAAAAAATATAGCTGTGTACTAAACGTTTATTCAAGTTCTTTTTGTTTATTTTCGAATGGATAATTTAAAGAAATAACAATTTGCTTGAGCAGTAGCCGGTCCATCCCAATGTGTTGCCCAATCAGGTCTGTTGTAGTGAACATAGCATGGAAGTCGTATTTGAAGATCAAAATTGGATGTGTATTCTGCAGGCAGTTTATGCCATATACTCAACAGTTCTGCAGGTCTCACATTGCTTATTAAATATTCCAGCGGCGGAATATTCTTCTCAAACTCTTCTAATGTAAATTCCGATAATGTTTTATTATCCATCGTTGGTGTTGTTGTTGTTGTTGTTGTTGTTATTGTATAGAAATTTCAAACACAATTGTCCGCAATTATACTTGCTTATAAGTTTGTTAAGGATCGTTGTTGTAGAAAATTTTAGCGTTTTTCAGATATCGAACAAGTTCCTGTGGAGGCTTCAGGTTACCAAATGAATCGAAATACTCAACGTTGTTGTTTATCTTTTTATAAGCTACCCAATGAGTTCCGTTGTTTTGTGAAATATCTAAGTTCACGACGGCGCATTCTCTTTTACGTGGACCGTCTCGTGGTAAAGTGTCACGCATCAAGACACCTCGGAAATGAGGTATGTTCAAGAGCTTCGCATATTGCTTTATTTCATAATCATAAAGCGCTTTCTTGGGTAGCTTGATGTTTAGTTTTTTGACTTTTTTTTTGAGGTACAACCCATAACCACCTTTAGCATTTTTTCTCAAATACAATCCTTTGCCCAAAGACTCCATAGCTTTGTTATGGCGATGGTCTTCCTCCAATTTCTTTTGTGCATTCTTGGCATCAACGACCGTTTTGGCCACACCTGCAGCTCCCCCTGCGAGCGCCCCCAAGGCACTTAATCTGGCGAAAAGGGTGATCAAGGGTAGGAATCCCCCAGATTTTCCTTCGATCGGAATTAATCTCGGTAGTTGAACTTTATGTTTTCCACCTGCACTCTTCACCGCTAATCTTGCCGCTTTAAGAGCAACCAATGCAGACTTTTTTAATGTCGTGGTGGTGGGAGCATTTTTCTTCAAGGACTTTTTGATTTTCGTGAGAACACCTCGTCGAAAAGATGATTTCTTCTGCCCCATACCCAATTTTCGCTTAACTTTCATTGCGTTGGTTGTTAGCCAAGCTGCAGTCTTTTCTCCTAGTGAAGCGTCAGGTGCTTTTACACGTTCCCAGGCTCGGTTCTCAAGAATCCAATCAGCTTTGTGTCTGTCTTTCAAATTTTTGTATAAGGCGTATGCTATATCGTTCTTTCCAGGATCTCCTCATGCTAACCTTTTCTTTAATTTAGTCCCCGCTGAAAATATACATATATGTGAGACTTTCGCTGAATCGCTACGCTACGCCAATGAAAATGCTTTGTTTACTTCTGGCGACCGTGAATATTCCGATGTGCTGCGATGTGTTTTTGTTGGCAAGGTGGTTAGTCATAGTCAGTCTTGTAACAGATGCTGGAGTGAATACATGTGATACAAGTTATGAAGTGTTGATTTTCCCTAGGAAAATGTTAATTTTCTCACATCAGAAGTGGGATTCAACTCGCTAAAAGGACCACAGAAGAAATACATAGTGCAACCTGACTTATTTCGAGTGTGCGTGCGTGAGCAATTCATTGTCCTGAGCGTATATACCTAGTGAGCGTTACTTTTGGCAGTGATACTTAAGTGCTAAAAGTCTGTCGAAATGGAGGAATTAACCAGTGTTTTAACTGCAGTTCTTCGAGGAATTCAGCAGCAACCCCAACAAGCCGCAGCGGCGCCGGTGGTGCCAGCACCCTCTGCGCCAATTAACATTCCAGCTTTCGATCCCTCAAAAAGCGATGCGGGAGCGATGGGTTGGTGCGATGATATGGAGACCTTGGCGACCACGTTCAAGTGGACTGATTTTGAACAGCTTTGCAGAGCCGCGGGTGCCCTGGAAGGTGACGCAAAGGATTGGTATGACAACTGGCACCCATCAAACAAAGTTTGGGCTAGTTTCCGGGCCGAGCTTTGTCAGCTTTATCCTGCGAAGAGGAATCTTAGTGAGCGGTTACGTAAAGCTAGTATGTACAGAAGTGACCAAGCCACGGGATATTGTGAGTACGCAAGGAAAAAAATATCTTTGTTAAACTCTCTAGATTTTAATTTGAGTGATAGTCAAATAGTTGAGATAGTTATTGGTGATATAACGGACACACATGTCAAAACAGCTGCTTTTAATGGTAGAGTTGATTCCATTTCGACCTTACTTAACTTGCTTAGCAACTATCAAATTAATAAACAAGACTCTCAGCTTCAAGTAGGAGCGCCAAAACGCCCGAATCCATTTAAACATAATGATGAGGGAAAAATATGTTATTCCTGTAAAAACCCTGGTCATATCAGCCGGAATTATTTGAAATCGCTTAAATTATTCAAATACGATAATACTAATAAGGCGAGAAGCTCAAATAATCTGCCAGGTCTTGCGAAACCCTGTGAGATCTGTAAGAAATTCGGGCATAATTCTGAAAAATGCTTCTTCAAAAGTCAAAATAAAGCAGAGAAGTCGTCCAGATTCTCCAAAATAAACTATTTCTGCGTAGATCTAGATAATGACTTTTGCATAAAATTCAAAATACAAAATTTGACCGTAAACTGTTTGATCGACACGGGTGCAGAATGTAGTTTGCTATCCGAAAAAGTCGCCCATAAATTACACTGTCATTTCGAACCAACTTTCATAATGTTAAAGGGTGTAGGAGGCAACTCAATACCAAGTTGTCAAAGGGCTAATTTACTAGTTGAGAGAGAGGGGACGGCATTTGAAATTAGTTTTTATGTTGTCGAAACTTCTGCTATGGAATTAGATGCAATTTTGGGTAGAGATTTATTCAATCATAAAGGAATCAGAATTTGCACTGACTCATGTGGGTCTAGAATTTATCTCGATGACACAAATAACATAGAATCTAAAAAGATTCAAAACGTAACAATTTCTCCCGAGAAAATTCAAACACCACTGAGTGGACATGATTTCGACGCCTTGTTGAAGTTATTATCAAAATATAGCGATTCTATAACTGTTGGTAATTCCGTGAGGGCGGTAACAACCGGTGAAATGGAAATCAAATTAAAAACCGATAAAATAATTTGTTATAACCCTTACCGAATGTCATTGTCCGAACGAGAAAAGGTAAAAGATATTATTGACGACCTCTTGCAAAACAATATCATACGTGAAAGCACGTCGCCTTTTGCTAGTCCAGTTATTCTGGTGTACAAAAAAGATGGCAGCCGACGTTTATGCGTAGACTATCGCGCCCTTAATGGAATAACCATTAAAGATCGGTTTCCATTGCCACGTATAGACGACCAAATTGATCAGCTGGGGGGAAGCAAGTATTTTACGACTCTCGATATGGCAGCGGGGTTTCATCAAATTCCTATGGCTGAAAACTCTATTTCCAAAACAGCTTTTGTCACGCCTGACGGGCATTTTGAATACCTGCGTTCACCATTTGGTCTATCGAATTCCCCTGCAGTATTTCAACAGGCGATTTGTAAAGCTCTGGGTAAGCTCAAAGATACCGATGCGCTGGTTTATATGGACGACGTAATCATTCCATCAAAAACCATCCAGACAGGCTTAGAAAAACTTGATCGGGTCCTAGCGTCCCTTACCTCAGCGGGCTTCAGCTTAAACATTAACAAATGCAAATTTTTTCAGAAAAAAATTGTTTATCTTGGTCGAGAAATTTCCGAAGATGGTGTAAGGCCCGACGAAGGAAAATTAAAAGCTTTATTCAATGCGCCCGATCCAAAAAATGTAAAACAGGTCCGCCAATTTATGGGCCTAGCCGGGTACTTTCGCAAGTACATCCCTGAATTTTCAACGCGCACAGCTTGTATTACAAACCTAACAAAAAAAGGAGTCGATTTTGAGTGGGGAACCGAACAAGAAGTTGCCCAAAATTACGTTTGTGCCTTTCTGTCTCAACGACCTCTCCTAGCGATCTTTGACCCGACTTTAGACACGGAAGTTCATACAGACGCGAGCTCTTTGGGATTCGGGGCTATACTCTTCCAAAAAGTAGATAATAAACTTAAAGTCATCTCTTATTTTTCAAAACGTGCTTCAAAGGAGGAAAGTAACTACCACTCATACGAGCTTGAGACTCTAGCCGTCTATTATGCAGTAAAACATTATCGCGTTTGCTTATATGGAATCACATTTAAACTTATCACTGACTGCAACTCGCTAAAATTGACTCAGAAAAAAAAAGACTTATTGCCCAGAGTCGCGACGTGGTGGCTCTACCTGCAATCGTTTAACTTTAATATCGAATATCGGAAGGGTAAATATATTCCACACGTCGATTATTTTAGCCGAAACCCACCTCAACCATTTGAAGAAATCGAATGCGTCGCCCCCGTGAATGTTCTTACAACTAATAACTGGCTTAAAATTAACTAAAAGCGCGATCCCGAAACTCGTGATATCAAATCAAAATTACTCGAAGGTCAGCTAACCCTCGACTACTTCTGTCAAAATGAAGTTCTATTTCGAAAAATTAACCCGGGCCAAAACCCACCAATTTGCAGGGCTTTCGTTCCAAAGGGAAGTAGACTCGGTTTGTTAAAAATTTTTCACGACGAACAGTCGCACGTTGGACCGGATAAGACCTTCCCAAAGCTAAACCATTATTTCTGGTTCCCGCGAATGGCACGTTTCCTCAAAAAGTATTGTGACCACTGCCTTAAATGTATTGTAAATAAAAAACACACTGGACGCAAACAGGGACTATTACACCCTATCGAAAAGACCCCAATTCCATTTCACACAGTGCATTGCGACTGTGTAGGACCATTTCCTTTAACATCAGAGGGTTACAAACATGTTCTTCTTTTAATAGACGCATTCACGAAATATTCATTTCTAATTCCATTAATTTCTGGACCTGAGACTTGTAAAAACCTAAAAATTTATTTAAATGTTTTTGGGAACACTAAACGGTTGATAAGTGATAGGGGAACTAATTTTAGCGACCAACAAGTAAAAGAGTTACTCTCAAAATTAAACATTACCCAACATCTAATTGCCAAAAGTGCCCCACGCGGAAATGGGCAGGTAGAGCGATACGTCTCAACAGTTCTAGACCTGCTCAGAGTAAATGTCAATAATAATAAGTCAGAATGGGCGAGCGTTCTCCCCAAGTTACAACTGACCCTTAATACTACTATCCAAAAAACCACGGGATTTTCCCCGCTCTATTTGTTAACAGGGCAACTTATGGATACCATGGACATTCAGAATTTAACAGAGAGTATAAAACCAGTGACGACTACTGATCAAAATTTAATTAATGATCGTAAAACTGCCTACGAACGCTCTCTGCGTTGCGGTTTAGAGTCAAAAGACAGATTTGATAAAAGCCGAAAAACAACTAACAGTTTTAAAGTAGGAGACATAGTTTTCCATCCATCTGGAAATTTGCACCTAGCTAAACTAGACCCTAGATACGAAGGTCCATTCGAAATCTTACAGTTGTTGCCTAATGACCGAGTAGAAATTAAAAATTTGGCGACCAATCGCAAAAGAATTGTTGCTAATGATATGATGCGGGTATGGCCAGGTGAATTTGAATAAGATAACATTTAATAACCATTGTTATTTGTTTATCCCTTTTTGTACATTCTTTTGTTGGTATTATGAGAATGTTGTATGTTATATTTAGAGACATGAATAATGATTATCATTTACGTTGTTGTTATTATAAAGTATTTGTTAGGCTATAACCGTGTGAGCCTTGATATTACAAAATCCTGACAAAATAAATTAATGAAAAAAAAAAGTTTTGGGTTGAAAGACGTGCTCTTTGCATCAAGGTAATAAGACCTTGATTGCTGAAATGACGTGCTCTTTACCTTGCCGGATCATAAAATCTTGCTACTTGTTGAAAGACGTGCTCTTTGCGACAAGGTCATTAGGACTTGATCGTTGAAATGACGTGCTCTTTGCAATGGTGAATGATGTATCGTTAAAAGCTGAAAGACGTGCTCTTTGCATTTAGATCGTGAGGGCCTAAACGTTGAAATGACGTGCTCTTTGCTAATTATATAGTCTAAATGGTATTTTTGTAATATGGGTCAGGAGGTAAAATTCCAGAACGAATTTAGTGTCAGGATTGGCCGTGTGAGACTTTCGCTGAATCGCTACGCTACGCCAATGAAAATGCTTTGTTTACTTATGGCGACCGTGAATATTCCGATGTGCTGCGATGTGTTTTTGTGGGCAAGGTGGTTAGTCATAGTCAGTCTTGTAACAGATGCTGGAGTGAATACATGTGATACAAGTTATGAAGTGTTTGATTTCCCCTAGGAAAATGTTAATTTTCTCACATATACATGTGTGTCTGTGAGAATGAAAAAATATCCTAATCTGTCACACACTTACGTCCCAGGAACTGATACGAAGCTACGTGGAGTTCTATCGGGAGATTATTTATCAGAGAGTTTACAACACCTTCACCCTTGTACGTTAACATGAGAACTGTTGATGATGCGTTAGTAATATCTACATATATACTTTTACACATTCCTTATTCGAACGCCACACGATGAAGGTTGTTCAACAAGAGCAGTCATTACCCATTGATAACTTGGATTTCACAGCAAAAACTCAACATAGTAAACATGGTGTTTCGCGCTATCATCTGAGGACCAAGCGGATGTGGAAAAACGAACGTAATGTTGGCGCTGCTTTTCCATCCAAACGGTGCTAAGTTTAAAAATGTTTATGTTTATTCAAAATCGTTGTATCAACCAAAGTATCAACTGCTTCAAGAAGCGATTTCCGCTGCTAAGGGCGTTGGCTATTTCACATTTAAGGATAACGAGGAAATTATAAGTCCAAGTAAGGCTAAAAATAGCTCTATATTCATATTTGACGACGTGTCGTGTGACGGTCAGCAGAAAATTCGAGAGTATTACTCCATGTGTCGTCATAAAGATATCGATGCTGCATATCTCTGCCAAACATACTCTAAAATTCCAAAACAGCTCATACGAGACAACTGTAACATTATAGTACTATTTAAGCAGGATGAAATTAATCTAAAACATATATTTGATGAGCATGTATCTCCAGATGTTACTTTTGATGAATTCAAAAAGATGTGTTCGGAATGTTGGGCAGAAAAGTACGGTACGTTAGTTATTGTTAAAGACTTTCCTCTTAATTATGGTCGATACAGAGTAGGATTTGATAAGTACATACAATTGTAGGCTTATCATGTACGCCATCATTCAGTAACATGATGTCAAAGGGCCAAGTTGCCGTTGCTAGTCATAAAAGAAAGATCGCAGAACTTGCTCGAGCTATACGTAAAAAGTATCTTACTTTAAAGTTAGGTAGAACTGCAGAAGATGAATCTATTAGAAAACTTTTCAAACCAATATCTAAACCTCTTAAGCAAATAGCTAAGACTCAGCAGCATCCTTCATTTATTATTAAAAAAGAGGAAAAATTGAAGCAGGATGATGATGATAATGATGATGTATTCACACAGAACCCAAACTATCTCAATTTAGAAGACGTGGCTTCAACTGATGAACAAATTAATATACCGCCGAGACCAGAAACACAACCACCACCTGAAGAAATGCGTCCTGCTGATATTTCACAAGAAGCAATAGAGGAATACTTAGATCAATATCCCCCAATAAGCCATAATTATTTACAAGATTTTTGGACACAAAACGATAAAATTGATAAAAATTATGGACCTATATATACCGACAACATTGGTTGGATGTTAGGTAAACGCAGAATTAAATTTGATAGAGCGACTGGCCAAATACAGATATTACCTGAGGGGGCAAACTTAGCAGGTACATGGCTTCGTGGCACACCTGGGCTGTATCAACTTTTATTCTATAATGACCCAAACTATGCAGATGCAGATTTACAACCCTATAAAAATCTATTGCAAAGTACCGGTGTTCATTTAGATTCGCTTGGACGCCTAAAAGGTTCGACAGGATTTAAATATAATCACATTATTAAGCCTCTCTTCAAAGATGTGCAGAAAAATAAAGGTACAATTGTCACACGATCAACATCTACAAAAATACGTAGTCCACTTAGTCGATCATTAACAAGATGCACTCCCTCAACAACAACAACAATATCAACACCAAAACCGCCAACAGGAAAAGGTATCGGTGATTACTTGACATACAACGAGGAACCAATCGAATACGTGTACTGGGATGATCCCAATGAATTAATCGATCGACTTAAACTCCTTATGATATCTCAGGAAGCTGGCAATACGTCGCATGATAATGAAATAGTAGCCATCATCAACGAGCTGAAAGAAGCTAATATAATACAGTAATCTAGTTCCTTGGTCTTTCATTTACACGATGAGTCTTGATAATTTCGGACGTCGCTTTGATAAACAAAAGACACTTCCGTATATGCGTTTACCGCCAAAGTTAACACTACCCCATACTTCTGATGGAAATGTTGACTTCAAGAACGTAAAGTTGTGTAATATAAAAGATCCCACAGATAATTCAGATGTGGCAACTAAAAAATTCGTAGATACTTCAGTGATTGATTTAAAAAAAATAACAGGAAAAACAGATCAAATAACAGAGTTTATTTCGAGAAATCCGCCTACTTCTGGTAAACATATGGCAACAAAAAATATGTAGATGACTCTATTGCAAATATAACAACAAGAATAGAACAGGAATTGGCTACAATTAAGTCTCATACCGATTTGACTCCAATACGGAAAAATATTATTGATTTATCCTCTGAATTACAACTTTTGCAAGGACGCACATTATATATATCATTGAAAACATTTGATCTTGCTAAGCGTATAAAGCCGATGGAACAACAATTTAAAGCGTTAAACCATGATGACGTACGCCAAGGAGAAGATACAACTAGTTAACGAGCTGCACAAGCCTGCTCTAAAAAATTATCTAAGACGACGTACCATCATTAAAGGCTTAATCGTTGTAATCGATTCTTTTTCCAAGTTTATGTGGACTAGACCGTTAAAGACAAAGACGGGTGAGGAGATAACTCGTGGGTTTTCGGATATCCTCGCACATACTAAACGTACGCCGAAAAATCTACAATCTGATCAAGGTAAAGAATTTTACAATAGTAAATTTCAAACTTTAATGAAAAAGCATGATATTAATCATTATAGTACATAGAGCATCAAGAAAGCGGCCATTGCTGAAAGAGCCATAAGAACGCTGAAAAATAAACTTTACAAATACTTTAGCTTAATGGGATCGTATAAATGGATTGATATATTAAGGTACCTAGGTCGAATATGGCCACCTTAAGGTTTCTTTAGTTCTAGTTGGGAATATCATCTGGGTCTGAATCTGCATCTTGCAAGTCTTCCGTGCCCAAATAATTCGTTGATATTGGTATTTCCACTGTAAATAAAATGAATATGCCCGAGAAGCATTTTTTAACTCACCTTGATCCTCGTCATCTGATAGTTCCGAATCCTCGCTGTCAGATGGAATACCGCGAATAAACTGAACTTCAACCCTTTTACGCCCATAAAATGCACCTGGTTTTATTTCAGGGAAATCCATTGTCGTTTGGATCTATAATAGAAAATTCTATTTATTAAAGAATGGAAGACAAACAATTTCCGTTATTGACCTTGGATGCATAATGTTCCCGAGCGGGAACATTAGGGTTATGTTACCTCGTGGCAACAAATATCATCAAAATTAATTACATTTTGTACAGTGTTATTCAAACAATGATAATTAGTAATAAAAAAAATAAAACACTCACCTAAATGCAGCAAAAGAGCTAGTTCTTGTAATAAAAGTGAGATAAAAATCTGGAACGGCCGCTTGCGACGCTGTCAAATCAAATGCAAACCATGAGGTGCTCCTAGCAACATCTATCGGTTGAAAAACTATACGGAACAGTGCCCAATGCCTCAAGTTTGGATCTTACGCATTAAATGGGGATCTAAACGTTAGATGTCGACACTAGACAAGCTAAAACTATAATGTTCCCGTTTGGGAACCATATGCAATAGAGGGTTAATACAACTTTATTTAAAAGATATTGTTTAGGCGACATCCAGTACATTATCATCGTCGTGGTTAGTCCAGACTGCACCGAGTGCATACAAATTTATCTGTATCTTCTTTTGTTAATCCAACACAGTCCTCATGGACATATGTTTCACATAAAAAAAGCATATTCTCATGTCTGCTATTCTGTCCTCATTGCAAAAATAACAGTACCATGAATCTTTAGATTTTTCAGATTGTCCTTTACCACGTGACTGTTTAGAAACCTTCTTCGGAGTTACTGCTTCACTGTTGTTCCTTTTAGCAGAATATTTTCTTTTTTGGTAAGCCACTTTAAATGGGCCTGGTATATTTTCTATTTTTTGTTTAGGAGCATTTGATGGCCCTGACATGTTATTTTTATCTGTAAACATTTTCTGTAAACTATTGATAGCTTTTGCCCTCGGAGCAGTTTTTGGGCTTGACGTTTTCTCTGGAGTTTTTAACATTTGACACAAAGATGTATATGACTCATTAAGTGTTGTGGAGGAGACTAGATTTAATTCAGTTTTTGACTCGATATTATTGTTATGTTGCTTTAGTTTGGACAAAGGAATGTGATCGCTACTGTCGTAATCGTCATAAACACTTGGCAGGGGTTCTATAAAGTTCGATATATCTTCTTGATTTGGGTGCTGTGGATGATCATCAGAGGCGTTGTCTGGAGTTGCAGCACAACGCTTTGCTTGGCTTGGCTGTGAATCTGAGGAATCATTTGATGGATTTGAATTACCTTCATTTGGGAGAGGATAAGGAGAATTTCCACTGGCATCAGTAACGTCGCTTTCATTAGTATCTTCATTTTCCTGAGGAGGAATTAACAGATTTGTAGCGTCGCTGTCGTTAGTATCTCCATTTTCTTGATTTTCAGAAGGAGAAGCTCCAGGTTCTGCGAAATTATGAGTAGGTATGCTGGGAGCGTATACTTCTTCTGGAATCCTATCTGGATTGAATGGGAAAATTCCGGTCGCTTCAAATCCAGCTTTGACATTAGCAGGTGTCGCAGCTTTATCCCACACTTTGGAAAATAATATCCCAAACCTTTGTTTGGTTATTTTCCTGTCCTCGTGAATAGACCAGTATTTTAAAACTTCTTCATCCCAGTAATATTCAAAAGAACGAAATACTGATTTGTCCATGGGCTGCAATTCATGTGTGGTGTTGCTCGGGAGACAGAAAAGCTTGATGTCGAATTGTTCTACTGCTTCAACTGTCGAATAGTCTAAGTGGCAATTCGCTCCATCCAAGATAAGTAAACAAGGTCCTGGCAATTTAAATTTTGCAAAATGGTGTGTCCAGTTCACAAATGTTTCAGAATTCATACTCCCTTTGGGTGTCATTTAGGCTACTGAACCGGTGGGTAACGAATCTATCCATTCTGGCTTCATTCGTTTGCCCTTAAAGAGTATCATGGGCGGAATGACATGGCCTAAAGCGTTGCCACATGAAACTATTGTTACATTCTCGCCGTGTTCGGGTGCTACCAAATGTACTCTCTTGGATCCACGTTCAGCCAAAACTTCTGGTGATTTGTGCAAATTAAGCTGGCAACCTTTTTCGTCAATATTATAGATACGTTCCGGTTTGTTCATAAGGTCATTTTCTACTAAGATTTTCTTCAATTTGCTAAAATAATCGGAAACTACTGCTTTATTCAACTTTTGTGCCCTTGCGGGGTTTAAGCTCTGTGCTTTTCGTCTACTGATATTCCTATGACGTTTTAAAAATCCTCTCAGCCAATCTCGTCCCACCATCAAGCCTCCACTTGGCGCTGGAATGTTATTTTGATCACAGAATGTCTTCACGCATCTACGAAGTACAAAATAAATTTGTCAGTACTTTTGTAGATGAACTTTTATTAATGCATCAGCAACAGTTGGTTACAGGGGATTAAGTAACGAAATGAGTACAGAGAATGGTCGACGACCGGTTTTATATCTCAAGATAACAATTTTCCAGAAATGTGTCGGGTGAAAATGCAAGCTTCACATCCTGTCTCACGAGTATAGAACGGTATTATACTCGTTGGGACTTGGATGATGTTAATGTTATCAGAATACCATAACTCCTCCCCACGGTGAAAAAGATTCGTCTCGAATCAGAATAATTAAGTTAAAGGTATTTACTCAGCTGGTTGAGAAATTGGAGGCGTGGGTGGAACTTTGGTGTCCTTCACATAACGATATTTTACAAATACAATAATAAAGATGATTAAAAATATGAGAATACAAACCAAAATAATAGGATACCCTACGGTAGATCTATAATGTAAATTTTGAAATTTGACTTGCAAAGAAGTAAGGTTTTGATGCAAATAAGAGTTCAGTGAAACATTTGTTTTCTGAAAATGATATTGTGTACCTGTTGCTGCATAAGCTAGGTCTAGCTTAATTTGAAATGTAGTATCAAATTCTAAAATTTGATGATCGACTAAAGTATTACATTCTAAAATAATATGTGTTGCATAATGGATTAAAGAAGTACCTTTACAGTCTCTTATCTTTGTTAATTGATTAGTATTAATTACATAATTATTTTTATTTAATTCTAATATTCTCGTGTAGTTTGTTATGCTTTCAGACTCACACATGTTGAACCTCTGTGGTTGACAGGGAGACTGGAAAGTACTTTTACAAACGTACAGTTGATTACTTAGCTTAACAATGTCAGAACAGTAATAATTCTTTTCATAAGTCAATAAATGCTCACTTGGTAACATAATAAGTTCATGATTAATAGAAATTGCAAATAATTTATACAATGTAAATTCCTTAATATCTAAAATGGGAAACTTGATTACAAATATAAATTCATCTTCTAAACAGATAATAGACATTTGAGAGAGGTCATAGACTTCGAATAAATGCATGGAATCAAATGGCAGCAATTGTTCCTTTTTAAAAATGTTTTGTAGATGTTCAATAAGTAAACTTACTTGATGATGCCTTAATTGCAAAGTATTGAGACCAGATTGTTGGTTCAACTGAATGGCAAGTAATAAAGAATTTAGATAATTGTTAAATTGTTGCATGTTAGTAATAATGGAAACTTGATGTATCATCTGATGTGAAAGTAAAGTTTGCTTTTCAATAGTCTGAGGTCTGAGCATTGTATAAAATAACAGACTGAATACGTTTAGTATTTTCTTCAAAAGTTTTCTGTAGAGACTGACAAAATGAAATAGTCTTTTGCTGATTAATCAATAAGTCATCTTGATTATTTCTGAGAGCTTCTTGATTCTTAGTAATTTGTTCTAAATCATTTTGATCTAAATTTCCAGATATGAATCTAATAACAGATCCTAATCCATTAATTAAACCTCTTCTTACTCTGTGTTGAGTGAGAGTTTCAAATTTGGACATGGTATCATTATACAGATTTCTAATTTGATTGTCTAAAGTTGTGGGAATCTTTTGATGAATTTGAATTAGATTTTGAAAGAGTTCCATGGTATGGCGAATGTCAGTGAGATTAATAGTAAAGTAGACCTTATAATAATGATCAATTAACTTAGCATTTCCTAAACGGATTTGCTGAATTGGTTGCAAGTAACTTTCGGAGTGGATGTTGACGGTAGTGATTGTGGTAATGCATCTGAAACAATACGAGGCGGTTTGAGTTTCTTGATCATATGAGTTCTGTTTTTAACTTGGATTTTTTCACCATTTTTAAGATAGGACATAACTTTATTATATTTGGGAAGGTTTTTGGGACGTCTAGTATGATCTTGTGGTTGCATAAAGACTGGACCTTTGAAAATAGGGATTTTGGAAGGTTTAATACGCGAATTTCGCTTTTCATTAATAGCTTTACTTTTGTCATACATTTCTTGGGCTAATCGAACATGTTTTCGTTTTTGGAACTTCTGAAATTCTTCATGAGTGGCAATGGGATCATTATGGCCATAAAGTAAGTCAAAAGGGGTTCTCTTGGTTTGGGAGTGAATGGATTGATTGTAGATGAGTAATGCATCTAAGAGGATATCAGTGGTTAAGTCTGATGGACGTTCAATTCTCAATGTTCGGAATTTTTCACCTAGAGTTGAATGGAAGCGTTCAATTGGGGAAATAGACGTAGGATTGGCAGTAGAACCAATGTGAAGGAGAATACCGTGTTCTTTGCAATAATCTTTAATGAGATTTGAATTTAATTCACCAGGATCGGCATGAATCGCTTTAGGAAAGGCATGATGTGCAAAGAAGTGTTTCAATTTGCTAAGGATAGTAATTTGATTGGAGGAGACTAAATGGTAAGCTTGGGCGTATTTTGAAAAATGATCAAAGAACGTGAGATACTTGTTCTTCTCAATAGTGAAGACGTCAATAAACATTAATTGGAATGGGGCAGTGGAAAAGAAGGGACCTTGAATAGGTTGAACTAAAGGATGTCGTTCGTATTTTGCTTTGAGACATGTTTCACAAGTATTTATATAATCTGAAATAATAATCTTGGCTCGAGGAGTATAAATTAGTTTTCTAAAGTGTTCATAAGTTTCGTTAATTCCGTTGTGGTTTTTGGAATGATAGAGTGAGATTTGTTCTCTGAAAGTATCTTGTTCTAAATATTGGGGCTTAAAAGCGGCTTTTTCGAAACGGACTTTATGGGAAATTTTGTCTAGGACTTTGTAGAGAGCTGACGTGAAGTTTTCGTCATCATACCAGATTCCGTATCTTGTAGAAGTGGAACATTTGTTTGCCAAGAGGTTAGCAAGAGGATCTAATTGAAAAGGATCAGCATAAACATCAAAATAATTACGAGAGTGGGTAACAACTTTGAATTTGTCTGAATTAATGAAATAAATTCGATTAGGATATGAATAGAAGTTTTTATCTTCTGAAATGGTAATAAGAGTAGGATGCGAATCGGGACTTGAATGTTGGGTATTGGTAGATCGGTTATCGACTTCTACAGGGTTTTCTAAAAGATCGGGGATCATTGAAACATTTCCGTAGAGGGAATCAGTGGAATTAGAAAGTGCATTTATTTCAACTCGGGAAAGGGCATCGGCAACATAATTTTCTTTGCCTTTCTTGTATTGAATTGTATAATTGTATTCTTCAAGTTTTAAGCGCCATCTCGCGAGGCGTTGATTTGGTTCCTTTAAATTGGATAACCAAACGAGAGGTTTGTGGTCAGTTTCGATCACGAAGGGGTTTCCAAATAAGTAAGGGCGGAAGTGTTTGCATGAATCTACGATAGAAAGTAATTCCTTTTCGATAGTAGAATAATTGCGTTCAGTTGAATTCAAAATTCGGGAATGAAATGAAATGGGTTTTCCAATTTGGGAGAGGACTGCACCAATGGCTATGTTAGAAGCATCGGTGGTGAGTGTAAAAGGCTTAGAGAAGTCGGGGTATGTCAAAATTGGAGGGTTACATAGGAGTTTCTTAATGGTATCGAAAGCAGTAAGATATTCGGTGGACTCAAATGGGATTTTCTCACCTTTTCTCAAACATTTCGTGAAAGGCTTGGAAAGTGAAGCGAAATCTTTAATAAATTTTCTATAATAATTGGCGAGACGTAGAAATGACTGAATCTGCTTAATTGTTTTCGGTAAAGGATAGTTGAAGATGGCTTTAATTTTCTCAGGATTAGGCTTAATACCATCGGGTGTAATGATATGGCCTAGGAAAGGGACATCCTTACGTAAAAACTCTGTCTTGTCGAGTTGAATTTTCAAATTATAGGAAATGAGACGTTCAAAGATTTGCTTTAAATGAATCAAATGTTCTTGGAGCGATTTGGAAAATATGATAATGTCGTCAAGATATACAAAGCAGGATTTTCCAAGAAACGGTAGAAGGACAGTGTTCATCATGCGTTGAAAAGTCGCAGGGGCATTTTTGAGACCGAAAGGCATTCGAACGTATTCGTAATGCCCGTTCTTGACAGTGAAGGCAGTTTTTTCAATGGAACGAGGATCCATGGGAATCTGATGGAATCCTTGCGCTAAGTCTAGCGTCGAAAAATATTTGGCTTTACCTAAGTTCTCTAAGATTTCATCGGTACGGGGTAAGGGATATTTATCCTCAATAGTAATATCATTCAACTTACGGAAATCAATTACCATACGGTATTTCTTAATACCTGAAGCATCGGCTTTTTTCGGGACAATCCAAACAGGAGAAGAATAAGGGGATGTGCTAGGACGAATAACATCATCGTGGAGAAGTTTGGAAACTTGTTTCTGAATTTCTTTCTTTAGATGATAAGGATATCGAAAAGACTTTACGAAAATTGGTTCGTTAGTAGACGTGCGGATAAAGTGTTTGGTAGCTTTACAGGCTTCTAACTTTTCATTAGGCTTGAGAAAAGCTTGGGGATATCGAGAACAAAGATTAATGATCTTCGATTTCTCTTCACGATTGTGACTGGTACGAATTAATTGAGACATTTCATTGAATCTGATAGATTCCGAAAGTTCAGTAATTTCATACTCTGAAAGGGGTTCCTACTGCATGTTGTTACATTCAACATACTGTAGATTTTCTGGATAAAGAATTCTATTCTTTACAATGGGACAAACATCACTTGGGGTGTAAGAATTAGAATCAACATATTTCATGGGAAATACAATTGCAGATGAATCTTGAATTTCTGTAAGAATAGTATCGAAAATTTGGTTTGGGATCCGTTGAGGATCTCGATGCGTGTGGCATAGGATTTCAAAACGTTCGATAGAAAGCAAATTATGAGGGATATCGAAAGTACTATGGAATTTTTGTAGATCATGATATCCTAGAAGACAGTCGTATTTCTGATGCCAGGGTAATAAAAGAAATTCTACCTCAATGGGGATACCTAAATTGTTAAAAAGAGGGATTCTACAAGCGTGCGTACCATTTTTCGTATCGATAGCAGTTTTGATTGAAAAGTTCTTTGGAAAAACGTAGTCAGGAAATTTTGAATAAGCAATTTGAGGATTCATTAATGACGCGGAAGCACCTGTATCAATTAAAATGAGCAAGTCTAAAATGTCATTATAAATGTAGGGCAAGTGGACTTCTTGATAATGATTCAAATCTATTCTGGGGACGTTGAGGGGCTGTCCTGTTGAAAATTTTCGTTTTCATTAGGGATTTGCGGTTCTACATTCGAATGATCATATTCGAAATAATCATAATTGGAGGGATCGGAATATCCGTAGTTGGGGTCATAGTAATCTGAACTTTTCTGGGGGTCTTGGAATTCGTTATTAGTTAATTCTTCGGCAATAAAATTTGGACGTTGGCCGTTATTTGAAAAGAAATTTGGCCGTACAAATGAACGTTGTTGGGGATTCTTGCTTTGAATAGTAGAAGTAGACATAGGAGTAGGCTTGTAAAGAGCATTAGGATTTCTTGAGAGAGATTGATTAGGCTGATTAAATTGCGGTCTAGGGAATTGATTTTGTTGATCGAATTGTGGTCTAGGAAATTGTTGAGGAAAAGAATTCCTCTGAAAGTTTTGTTGTGAAAAATTGTTATTGGGACGAGCAAAGTTTTGTCGATAGGGGGGTCTTAGATTAGAGTGATTAGCATGAGGGACATTAGGTCTATGAAAAGATGTGCTGGGTTTTGGGGTATGGAAATTAGTGTTACTAGAAAATGTAGAGGAATCTTTAGCACGAATTATAGTCAATGCATTGTCCTCTTCTTCACAAATTTGCAAAGCATCTTGTAAAGATGAAGGTCTGATGGATCTGAGGCGATCTGAATAAGGATTTTTGACACCTAATATGAATGAGGAAAGAGCTAAACTTTCGTTACATTCAATAAGGACGGACTTAATTGCTCGCTCTGAATGAGTAAGACTTATGCATTCATTCATTTCTTTCAATTTATCTAAAATTCGTTCATAAAATTGACGGTAAGTTTCGTTGTTGCTACGCTTTAACATAGTCATTTCATTTGATAAGACAAGCGTGCGTACCATTTTTCGTATCGATAGCAGTTTTGATTGAAAAGTTCTTTGGAAAAACGTAGTCAGGAAATTTTGAATAAGCAATTTGAGGATTCATTAATGACGCGGAAGCACCTGTATCAATTAAA
Source organism: Acanthoscelides obtectus (assembly GCA_963669975.1). NCBI lineage: Eukaryota > Metazoa > Arthropoda > Insecta > Coleoptera > Chrysomelidae > Acanthoscelides > Acanthoscelides obtectus. The sequence goes on along the minus strand of CAVLJG010000002.1, from coordinate 1,107,917 downwards.
ATGAGCAAGTCTAAAATGTCATTATAAATGTAGGGCGGACGGACTTAATTGCTCGCTCTGAATGAGTAAGACTTATGCATTCATTCATTTCTTTCAATTTATCTAAAATTCGTTCATAAAATTGACGGTAAGTTTCGTTGTTGCTACGCTTTAACATAGTCATTTCATTTGATAAGACTGTTTCATTTTTAGTATTCTTATAATTTCTAACAAGAACATCACGAGCTTCGACCCATGAAGTGGCACCGTGATTTCTGACCTTTTCAAGAGCTTGATCTCGAATATTTAACATGACCAATTCGACAGCAGGCTCTTCGAATTCTGTGTTTTGAAATTTTGAAATGAACAACTCACTTTCTCGTATAAAGGTAGACAAATTACTTTGGTTAGGAGAAAATTTTGGCAGAGAGTCTTTGAGACTCCTGAATCGTAGTTCAAGCATTCTGTAACGTTCATTACCATTTGGTTGTGCCATTGTGATTTCAGAATTTGAAATATCTGGTTCAAGAGAAGAATCACTAGAACTAGAACTTAAATGTGGATAAGTGTAAGGGGAGCATGAACTCTCTCTAGTAAATCGTCTAACAAGAGGCATAAAAATACAATCTTAAAACTAGCAATCAAAGATGTAGCAAAATCAAATATTTTTACAAATAATTCGTCTTGTTTTCCAAATTTTATCTCTTCCTTGTACAATATCAATTAATTGCAAAATCTTCTTTCTTCTTTAATTTCTTCAATAAAAATCTTCTTATTCTTAAGTTTCTTAAACTACTTACAATGACGTGATCAGCATCGATGTCGTCAAGGGACCCATTCGTTCTGTTTTCCGACTGTTCTGGATGCAAAAGTTGTCTCCACAAAGGTACTGGAACTTGCCGTGGTCTTACCGGCCACTAGGATGAAGTTGAAACAGGAACTTGAGAGGTCTTACCGGCCTCGGAGCTCGTTCACAGGTTTCAGTAGCGATACCCAATTGCAAAAGTTTGAAAACTTTTACCTTCAAGTTCAGCTGGCTTCTCAATGAATCTTCGTGATTTCTGACTAAGTCACACTACTCGATGAAGGCTGGGTATCCTGTTCGCAGCGCCAAATAAATTTGTCAGTACTTTTGTAGATGAACTTTTATTAATGCATCAGCAACAGTTGGTTACAGGGGATTAAGTAACGAAATGAGTACAGAGAATGGTCGACGACCGGTTTTATATCTCAAGATAACAATTTTCCAGAAATGTGTCGGGTGAAAATGCAAGCTTCACATCCTGTCTCACGAGTATAGAACGGTATTATACTCGTTGGGACTTGGATGATGTTAATGTTATCAGAATACCATAACTTACACGCTGTGTTAATGGATATCCCACATTACACAGACGAATAATACGGGATTCCAAAATCTTTTCATCTTCAGGGTTAAGAAGTGGTTTCCGGCCCAAAGTAGATTTGGTCTCTTTGTTTTCTTGTAAATAACGTCTCAGAGTGCGTCTTGGCACATTATAATGCTTGGAAGCCGTATAAATTTTCATTTTACCACTTCTGACTGCAGTTAAAGCTAATTTCATATTAGCATCTGCCCAGTTACTTCGAAGCCCTTTACATTTATAGCGTGCCATGGTCTAAAACAAAAAACAAAAAAACGTGTCAGCAATTCAGTAAGTACTGTTAATATGGCCAAACGGTGGCCATATTTGCAGTCATCCAAATTTTTTGTTTTCATATTCACGAATGAAAAACACACTATTACTTTGATAAATATACAAAGAAATATGAAACTACAATTATTACACAACATCATAATGTGAATAATAAAGATTTATAATGAAAACAACGTTAAAATACAGGGCAATACTTACTTACAGTTTTTATAACCTCAACACTGCTTTTCACTATAATGACGGCTGAGCGGCTAACGCTTGCAGGGATGGGTGACAGGTAGGCCGTTCGAATACATGCGACACTAGCGACAATTTAGGGTCGCGTTCAGCTCATAACAAACTTTCGTGTTTGGGAAAACGGTATGTGGCCATATTTACAGGCTGGACATATTCGACCTAGGTACCTTACAAAGCATTACCAATGAATACAATGGAACACGTCATCAAACCATCGGATGTAAACCATCACAAATTAATAAATCCAACGAAAAAAGTATCTTAAATCGAAAATATACTCATTTAAAAATCGCGGGCCCGCGTAAGTTTAAAGTTGGTGACATTGTACGCATCAGCAAATCCAAAATGCTATTCGACAAGGGATACGTTCCAAGTTGGACAACGGAATTGTTTAAAGTTACTAAAATTAACATTACCAACCCTGCAACGTACATGCTCGAAGATATGCAAGGTGCACCGATCAAAGGAGCCTTTTATGACGAAGAATTACAGAAAACAGTCAATCCAGATGTTTATTTAGTTGAAAAAGTTTTACGTCGTAAAGGTAAAAAAATGTACGTCAAATGGCTTGGCCTTGATGCAAAACATAATAGTTGGATTGATAATGATGCGATCGTCTAGGTGAATGGGGTGGGGGGGTTTCTGCTAAAAGTGAGTTCTCAGTCGGTTACAGTCAGTCAGTCAGTCAGTCAAGCAGCTAGTAAAAAAAATGGATACCAGTGGTTCAAGTTGCAGCGAGTTTGACCTCACCACCACCACCACCAGCAGCTCACACGAATCATCTGGAAACTACGACCGTGAGCTGGATGCTATTCTGGAAAGGTACGAAGAGGCGGCCAAGAACGAGGACCATTATCTGCTGTACACGCAGTTTCCAAATGGATCATACCAAATTGGATGCGGTCTAAGCCCAGCGAGATCATTTACTCCTGCTGTAATTGTGTGGAACTCATCACGGTTGAAACTATCTTTCAGTTCCTATGAGTGGGAACAATTAATCACCCAGCTCAACGTGGTAACGGTGGAGGAGACGGAGAAGCAGGAGGAGGAGGAGGACCTTCCTGACAAGTATAATCCTGTCGAAATCGAGTGCGGTGACTATTGCAGAATTCGACGACTAATCTATGATAGTACGAAAATCCTCGAAATAACCAAGCACAACATTAGTTTCTACCTCTCAGAAATGGACGTGAACGCTCTTTTAGAAGCAAATAATGAACTTATTTTAAGCTCGTAGGCTGTACTTTACAACATATAGCGTTAGGACAACATATATTTTTTCTATAGACATAGGATCGCTAATGATCTTGAACGACTTTAATAAAGTTTTTGTAAAAATGCATATCTGTCGTTTTATTATGATATACGTCACGTGACGTGACACGTGACGCACGTGACGTGATACGTGACGCACGTGACGTGATACGTGACACGTGACGTACGTCGCGTGACACGTGACGTGCACACTTTGTTCAAAAATACCAAAAAGATGTCTTGATAGCCCGAAGAACCGCCAGAGGTATACAACATCAGAAGTAATGTTAGTATTGTGTGTGTGTGCGTGTTTTTTTTTTTGTTTTTGAACACGCTAAGCTTTGAACCCCAACCACGCACTAACAATGCTTCTGATGTTGCACACCTCTGACGACTCAAGCTATCAGGACATCTTGTTGTTCTTACAGGAAGATCTCTAGAAAAATCTAACGAAATCAATAAAACATTTTTTTATGAATATTCATTTATTAAATCTAATTACATACATGTTTGAAAAAAAATATATATATATATATAATTATATAAATGTTAGTACAATAGAGAGAGAAACTGGGGGGACGGACGGATGAACGCTTTTTATATATTTTTTTTGTAATTTGTTTGCTGTGATGTTTTTTTTTAAACTCAATATCGCTGTCTACATCAGATTCATCAAATCGGGTTCGGATGTTATTTCTAGATATATCATGTAAGGCATCTCTGCAAGATTCCTGGTCTTTTAGTTTAAACACTACGCTTTTAAAGCAGCTGTGACACCAATTATACTTTTGTTGGTATACGTTCAAAATAATGTCATGTGCATCGTAAACCTCGTGAGAATGGTCATAGCAGGCAAATAAACGTTTATTTAAAGTTTTATGTATTTCTTTAAATTTAGAAAAACAATTTTTACATACGTTTAGGTAATATTGGTCCAGCCAATATCCACTTGACCATAGACAGTAACTAGAATAATCTTCAAAAACATAACCCCAATCTGATTTTCCTAATATAGTATGAATTGAATTTGGATCTATTTCTTTGTGACATGTAATAAAGTTAATTCCTGTATATGAAGAATCAAGATCATTTTTGGCTTCTTTTATCATAGCGTGCCATTTATATAAAGGAAATTGTTTCACAATTTCCGTAATTAATTTCCATGGTAGTGGAGACTGCTCCATGAATTCTACTGCTGATGTTATTGATTCGCAAATTTTTCTAACACCTAACTCTGATAATGTTGGGGCATTCATCTATAACAAAAAAGAAAAAAACGCTATTATAAGATACTGTAATGCCCCCACGGAAGTGTGTCAAAACTGTTCGGAATTAAATAACGTTTGTCGTCATACGGACTTAGGGGCTTCGTACACAAGGCTACGCAAGTCTCTGATACTAATGTTGTATACTACATTAGTATCCAGTCGCGAGTATCGAGTAGCGCACGGTCCGTACACACGACATTGAATCGCAAGACGCGAATTGCCTATTCAGCCACTATAGGCTAAACAGATCACACTTTTACGAAAATGTCTGAAACAAGTGATGATGAAACTATAATTTTGTACTATTTTTATCGGAAACAAAGAAATCGTCGTAACAGAAGATACTGGGTTCATCTGTATATAGAGAGAAACATAAAGTGCAGACTGTTTGTAGCTGCAAAAGAATTACAACAAACAGATGCGAAATTCTTATCATTGTACAGGATGTCCATACACATTTAGTGGAGTTACTTGTTCCACATATACACCAGAGAGATACGCACATGAGAGAGTGTGTGAGCGCAGAAGAAAGGATTCTAATAACAATCAGGTATGATTTCAATTTGTTTTATTAAATATTAACATTTCAAAGTAAGATTGAATTTTAATAATATATAACGGAACGGAACCCCTCAGAAGTCTGCACGAAATCAATTCTGAGTATAATTTACTTCACCTACAGTATTTTGGAGTAGTTGAATATATGTAGCTGCATTTACTCCATCGTGGGTTGTATATTCGATTATATCATTATTGGTTTCTATTGGTAATTCTATGTCAGTTGTTACCTGCGAGGACGATTTACTTGGGTGTTGTATTTCGGGTCCTACAAACGGAGATGTCTGCGAAGATAATATACTTGGAGTATTTGGTATATGAATTAAGGCCGGCGCCGGCGTTTGCTTAGATGAAGTGGTAGGTACATTCAGTATGTTATCTATCACATCTATAAATTGACGTTTGAATGATCTTATTTGTGTGGATGTCATAGAATTTAAGTCTGGCAGCAAACTTAACAGAAACATCTTGTTGGCGTTATTCTTTGTCGACTCGTCATTGACATTTGGCTTGCTCATTTTCGTTTTCAAATATTCATTGAAGAGTTCATCATTCTCATTCGTTCTATTCTTATGACGCTGAGAGGAACTACGCCAAGTTGAGACAGATAACGGGGTTGGACTACGTTCAGTTTGTTGACTGGAGGATGCAGTAGGTGATGTCGGGGGCGGTGGTGAAGCCGAGGGCGATGGTGATACGGAGGGCGGTGGTGATGCCGAGGGCGGTGGTGATGCGGTCAGTGTAGATGCTTGTGATTCATTGTCTTGATTAATCGGATTAGGCAAACTGCCAGATGGAATTGCAGCAGATTTTATATAAGGAAGAGCAAACTGCATTGAATCTGTCAAATAGTATTTCTTTTTTGTTGATGATCCACTAGCAGCAGGTTTTAAGTTTCGTACGAATACAGAACGGAGGTTTTTCCATTTGTCTTTCGCTTGCAGTCCTGAAAGTAATAAAAATATGTCAAGCAACTGTTAACATTAAGTTCACCGTTGTAATACTATGTACAAGATGTTAAATAAATAAGTATTAATACAACTTTTTTTAGGTATTTGGCAACTGGCGCAACATTCACATCGATTTCCTTATATTTTGCTCGAGGAGACTCTACAGTATCAAGAATAATTGGAGAAATAACAGCAGAAAGATATTTATATGCCAACACCGGATAAAAATCAATGGAAAATAATAGCACAACGTTTTCATTTACTATGGAATTTGCCTAATTGTTTGGGTGCTCTAGATGGAAAGCACATAAGAATAGAAAAGCTACCAAACTCAGGATCGCTTAACTTCAACTACAAGTCGTATCATTCAATTGTTCTCATGGCATGCAGTGACGCTGATGGCCTCTTTACATACATCGAGACAGGATTTGCTGGCAGGAACAGTGATGGTGGTATATTTCGTGCTTCAGCAATCAAACATTTCAGTAGGTAGGGTTTGTATGTTCTAGAACGCCCTTGAGAGTCGACCTTGGGAGCCAACCTTGAACGCATATTTAACCTCGAAATGTGACCTTGAAATGTAACCTTGAAACATGGCCTTGAAATATGACCTTGAAATGCAACCTTGAAATATAGCCTTGAAATGTGACCTTGAATCGAAATATGGCCTTGAAATATAACCTTGAAATATGACCTTGAAATGTGACCTTGAAATCGTGAGTGGTAGAAGGTATGACCTTGGAAATATGTGTTTAAATTAGTGCAGCGCTCGGAGAGGAGGCAGTTCAGTTGTTGCAAGCATTGCAATAGCATGGTCAATATAGTGAAGAAAAGTCGGTGCTTACTGTGTCAAACGGAGAAACGGTTGAAGTACTCTAAGGGGTGGCGCTGGGCGTGTGGGTGGTGCTGTTGCAGCATATTTCTGGTTTATTTTGGGACGTGTATGCAACATCGTCCCCATAAGATAGGCTGGATTTACGATACGAATGAGAAGGACGAGAAGTGTATGTGGTCTTTGTTAGACTCCACATAAGATTTGGAAAACGTAGGAGAACGAGGAGGACTAGCCAGTGGGGTGATGTCAGGATGGAATGGATTTCTAATTAAATGGAGTGAACTGCAAGATGGATATAGAGTGCGCTATCCATACGGATTGAGTTATGAAGGAAGTGTGAGAAATGCATATGTAGAATGGAGCGTGTGTCAAGAAAGCTATGCGAGGGGTGTAGAATGGAGCGAAGAACGTTGTCAGCAGTATTACTACATTGGTACGAGCATGATGGGCTCCATAGTATGTGAAAGGTGCATCATAGGAGCAAAGTATGCCCTATTTAGTATCTACGATGATGGATATGTTAATAAGATGCACATACATAGTAAGCACCTAGCAAAGTGCTTGTATTGTGAAAGAAGAATAGCATCGAGCAGTGTACGTCAGTGTGACAACAGTCCGTTGGGAGCGAAGCAGCTATATAGTTGCCGAAGAAGGAAGGTGTCGAAGTCATAGGGAAAAACAGGCGGTGTGATAATGTAAGTGAAGATACTGAGTGTAGGGATGCAAATACAAGACAGGTAGTTTGAAAAATTTCAAAAATCAGTGAAAAAATAAAAAATATAGTGATAAATGTAAATTAAAGCAATTGGGGGTGACAACCCCTAGAAAGGGGTGAAAAAAAAATTGTAAAAAAAATCAAAGCACAGTTTGGTAAAAGTTTGAAATTGATCGGTAATCAAACAACGGAGATATTAAAGATTTTTGTAAAGGGGTAGCAGCCCCCGATAGTAGAAGGAAGTATACGGATATAGTCAAGTGAGGTATCAAATTTAATGGGAACAAGTACTGGTATCGTGAAGAGATATAAAAACATAATTAGAGAAGAGTAGTGAGCTCGGGGGATGAGAGGGGTAGTAAAAAATAAAGTATAGGGGTTGAGATGTTTAAGTCGTTAAAAGTATGTCGTAGTAGAATGTCTTTATAATAGTGAAAATGTTAAATAGAAAAGTTTACAAAAAAGAGCAAAAAAAGGAAAAAAAAATTGTAGGGGTGTAAGTACTCATAGAATAAGACACGTAATAGATATATCTAAAAGTTGGAATTTTTTGATGAATTTAGGCGTCAACAGAAAAATTTTAGGAGTAATAAAAAGAGAGAAAAAAAATAAAAAAAAATTCACCCCCGGGGGATGAAATTGAGATAAGGGTATTTTTGAGCTCAAATGGGGGGTAATCACTATCGAAGGGGGGGGGGGGGGGTGGGCGCTGGCCGCTGGAGTAGGGGGGAGGGTGAGGGTCTATGTCGAATCAAAAATTTGTTGGTGTCCGCGGACTTAGCACAGTTTGAATCAGTTTTGACAATTTTTTTTTTAAATAATAACAAAAAAAGTATGGGAATGAAGACAGCTAGTACAAGGGACCTATTTGTTCTTATGAAGTTTTTGTGTAGGGAGGGTAGTAACGAAGATATAGGGGGTGAAGTACCCCTAACATGAAAGATAAAATTTCATAACAGTATGTAGTGAAATGGATTACAGGGATTATAAAGAGACATAAATGCTAATAACAAAACGTTGTAGTATCACCAGGAAAACAGATATAAGGGTGAATTACCCCTAACCTAGATGGTATAATTTCATAAAAGTATGTAGTCAAATGGAATGGAGTGGTAATATAGAGATGGAAAAATGCTAATAACAAATTCTTGTAATATCACCAGGGAAAAAGATATAGGGGTATTATACCCCTAACATTAACTAAGCCATTTCTGTAAAATACTTATAGAAATCGAGGGTATCAGTAATTGGAAGACATAAACAATAATACAACAAAAGCATAAAGTCATTAGAGACAATGATGTGGGTGTAAATGACGCGTTAAAGAAAATTTTAAAATTTTTAAAATAAGTTTATGAACATGAAATTAATGTAATAATAATAAGAATGATTAGATGTTGTAAACTCTTTTATTGGGTTTGGGTTTATGGTCTTACGGCTAACGAATAGATAGTTAATGGTTCTAGTGTTTTTATTTTTTATTTATATGTTTCACAGAAACCTTAAAGCCTACAACCTTACAAATAAAATCTTAGACATAATTCCTTAAAACTAAAATGCATAACGATCCATCCATGATTAAGGACTGGTATACCCTGAATCTGTGGATGGATCATCGAGATCCCATACGAGATTGTCAATCCGAACTGCTTCTGGAATGTCAACCTCGAGTGGTTCGTCAAGAGGAGCAAGGTTGTTATGGAGATCTTCAATCTCCAATTCACCTTCCGACTCACTCTCTGACGAAGGTGCCTCCTCCGCATCTTCAGCCTCAGTTTCCTCGTCAGACTCGATGTCGGCTACGTCTGCTAACAGAGCATTACCGACATCGGGTGCAACACCTCCCGCATTGAATAAAATCAATGTGGATTCTGTGCTGTCAAAACTGAGCGGACTAGCCCAGCCATCTTCATGGAAGACATACAGATCATCTTGATCGCGACCATCCATGACGATGACTGAGACGCGAAGGAATGGAAAGGAGACCAGAGTGAATAGATATAGATGCTCCCCTCCTCCGTTGCCAGATGGTGGAAAATCGAGGTCGCGAAAGTATAATTATGGGATGTTGTGAAATGTAAAATCGAGCATAAACGATTATGGGGTAATAAATTTTGACTGTTAATTAAAAGGCAGATGGTAGATATCGCGAAGGTAGCGCAAGGTCGACCCTCCGTTGCCAGATGGTGGAAAATCGAGGTCGCGAAAGTATAATTATGGGATGTTGTGAAATGTAAAATCCAGCATAAACGATTATGGGGTAATAAATTTTGACTGTTAATTAAAAGGCAGATGGTAGATATCGCGAAGGTAGAAAGTCGTGAAAGGTGGGTAGGAGGGACATGTGTTTATATCAGTGTCGATGGTGCACACCGTCACTGCAGTCTAAACGCTCCATATTGGACGCATCAGTAAAATAGTATATTATAAAATTGTTTTCTGTGTTAGGTTGCCAAAATGTGCTCAAGAGAGTGTCTGTGTGCGCCTGGAAAGCAGTGCAAGTACTGCACATTCTCCGATAGTCAGCGCCCAATTCTAGAAAAACTGTTGAAGCCCCAAGTTGTACGTATACTACAAAATGTTCAGGTTGTGCCACCACTTGAAACCGTTCGCGCTTCGATGCCTAGTACTTCGGCGAATGATGTATCCGTGGAAATTGTTAGCATGAGCTCGCAAACCATGCTTAACAATTTTATCGCCGACGGACAAAATGTGTCGAACGATGATGGCGACATCAACATTGAGGCATTGTTAGCATCCCTCAATCCGGACCTGGACAGTGCAACAATGATGGATGCGTACAATGCTTGGCCATCATTGGAACTGAGTTTGTTGGGAGCGGAGTCGAGGCCGTCCACGTCCAGAGCCACTTCGACACCCCAAGAGTCGTTGATGTCTGCCGCGGTCGCGAGTGAACGGTATGGTGCGGACGAGGAACTATATCGCCACACGTGGATCGAAGATTTGCCGTTCACGCAACTTGAACGGGCCGCGTGTGCGCGCGACGTCGAGTTGAGAGAACCGTTGGCACAACTTCAACAGATATCGATGGAACTCAATCGGGATACGTGGATTGAAGATTTGCCGTTCACGCAACTTGAACGGGCCGCGTGTGCGCGCGACCTCGAGTTGACAGAACCGTTGGCACAACTTCAACAGATCGCGATGGAACTAAATCAGGATACGTGGATCGAAGAATTGCCGCTCACGCAACTCGAACGGGCTGCGAATGAGGAGGGGGCTAGACAGTGAAGGGACAGTTAAGTTAAGAGGGATGAACTGGTTTCGCAATGGGCATCAACTACAGAATGTGCATATTGAGGCGCTGGATCTGCTGATGTTAAGGTACTACATACCGGTAGACATGTAGAGGTGTGACAAAAAAAACATGAAAGGGTTCAAAACAACGTACAGCAGCTAAAATATTTTTTTGTTTCAGATGCGACATAAGCAGATCCAGAAGATGGTGTGGTGGCTGCCGCCTCCCCGTGGCCACACTGGATAACGCTAAGCGCAGCCGAATATATATATATATATATATATAATGATTTTGTTGCAGGAACAGAGTAAATACGTACACGCTTCACGATGTTCCAATGTCTAAAGTGCGAAAGGACCTTCACGGCGAGAAAAAATTTGTTGAAGCACGGTAGAGAGCGGTGCAGCCAAGATGGTGAGCCAGCATCGAAGCGCATCTGTCTTCGAGATGGAACAGGTATTGAACAATTAGAAAATAAAATCGAATAAAATCACTAACAGAATTATCTGTTTCAGCATCCTTTAACCAGGAAGGTGGTACCTCCAGCATTCCCCAATCCCCAAGTCTCGAGGACAGTAATGCATCCTCTTCGCGCCGCACTGCAGACAAGTTGCAATGTTTTCGATGTCAGCACACCTTCTCAGCACGCCATAATTTACTGCGACATCTTAGAGAGGTCTGCATAAGCGAGAAAAGACCTTCCAAGCAACAATGTATGGAGGGTGAGATTACTAACAATGAGCCAACTATTGCAGATTTCATCACCCAGACAGCCGCAGGTGTCAACATTAGACGAGTGAACCCTGCAACACCCCCCGTCGCAGTGCCTGGAACCTATCGAATGAGTCCTACACCATCCGACGTCGTAGTGCCGGGCGCAAGTCGAGAGAGTTCAACCACCGGCAACGATTCACAAGCGAGTGCGGGTAGCAGGACAATTCGCTGTGAGAGTTGCAGCTGTGAGGTATCGAGGAATGCACATGCGGCACATCTGAAAAGCATTAAACATAAGGCACATCTATGGAGACCTTTACAAAATAATGTGTCAGTATGTCGAAGTGCATTCCGAGGTAGAATAGTTAGTTATCAAATAACCGCTAGCATAGAGACTTTGAGCGTTACTGAATATATGAATAATGTGGCACAGGACTCCATAAACGTAATTGAAAATGAGTTGCATAAGCATACAACACTCAAAATAAATATGGAACTTTTTAGTTTATATATTTTACCAGCTAAAAACCGACGAGAGGTAAAGTCCCACAATACGAACAATGTAATAATTACACAATCCTCAAATTTGAATCAAATCTATTATGATCTAGGTAGTAAAATCGAACAAAAATCGAAAGACTTTGCAGAAAAAGACTCAGGGTGGGTGTTGGAAAACATTTTATATTTAGAAATTAATATTAATAAATATAATCCGTTGAGGGCAGCAGCATATTTGCCGCTTCCTAAGGAAATCACGAACAAAAAAGCTGTACTCAACATACGTAACATGGATGAGTACTGCTTTGCATGGTCGATTGTAGCTGGTATGATAAAACCAAAGGGTCGAGCGTCACTAACAACGTCATATCCACATTTTTCGAACATTCCTGGTTTAAACTTTGCAGGAATGGACTTTCCCGTTGCTCTCAAGTCAATATCAGAATTTGAAAGATTGAATAATATGTCAATTAACGTTTATGGAATAGAAAAGGAATTCATTGATGGAAAGGCTAAATATCAGGTGGTAGGACCGTTACATTACACGGCGCAAAAACAACCCACTCATCTGAACTTATTACTTATTGATGATTCAGAAGGTAACGATCATTACTGCTTAATTACCAACTTTTCAAGACTCGATTCAAGTCAGTTGTCACTTAATACGAGAGTAAAGCATTTTTGTGATGGCTGTTTACAATACTTTGCATTAAAAGACAAACTGGAAATTCACATCCAAAACTATTGCAAACACATTTCAGTTAAGCTGCCCCAACTGGAAACCAGAGTTGATCGCCTTGGAAACACGGTAATGGATAATGTGCTGAAATTTGAACAGCATCACAAACAATTAAGACTACCGTTTTGCGTTTATGCGGACTTTGAATGCATCCTAGCTCCGATAGACAATCACTCAAGTGCTTCAGAGGATGTATGTACCATCAAAAAGTATGAACATAGACCCTCCTCAGTTGCTTATTATATTAAATGTTCTTATAATGATTCACTATCCAAGCTCGAACTGTATAGGGGTGAGGATGCTGCACAAATTTTTGTTACGCGTTTAGAGGCTGATCTTAAATTAATATATGATCAATATTTAAAACAAAATGTAGCGATGAAAATCACGGCGCACGATAAAAATGTGTTTGATAAAGCAGAGGTATGTTTCATTTGTGAACATCCATTTACCAATACAAATAGAAAAGTTAGGGATCACTGTCATTTCACCGGGCAATATCGTGGCGCAGCACATAGCAAATGCAATCTAAACTATAAGATCCCAAAATACATTCCAATATTTTTCCACAACCTCAAAAACTATGATGCACATCTATTCATAAAACACCTCGCTATGAAGCAAGAACAAATTAAAGTGATTCCACAATCTTTTGAAAAATATGTTTCATTTACGAAATTGATACCTGTAGACACGTACATTTCCCACGAGGGAAAATCACAAACTGTATTTTTGCAGATGCGATTTGTCGATTCATATCAGTTTCTAACGTCAAAATTAGAAACCTTGGCATCCTTTTTAAGCGCAGAACAATGTCGGACGGTACGAAAAGTCTTTCCTGAGGACGAAAAGTTCTCCTACATGAGATGCAAAGGTATATTTCCATATACATTGTAACGGTTTCACCGTCCGATCGAATTTATTAAATCACTTCTCGATTATCATTTCACTAATCCCATCTCTAGTTTTTCTACTTGGAAAATTTTCCGCTTGGAGCGCTTGATGCGGAGTTCCTGATCTGCGATCTTCCTCGCGCTTTCTTTTCACTTGAGCCGCCGATCGAACAACGGCTAGAAATTTCTTCTCAGTAGCACAAGGTTATATAGCACCATGTGCTAGAATTTTCGAGAGTGTGTGTCCGTATAGGACAAAAATGATTGGGGCCACCCCCTTTCTCTTTCCCTTTCACTTTGCCTAGCCTTGGCCAATATTTTCACCCATGCATGTACCTTGGCAGCGCCATCGCCTTTAACTTCGCCTTCAACTGGTTGTGAAGCCACTATATGGAGGTCACCCCTCATAACTGGGACCTCCCCTTCAAGCCCCTGGCCATCCTGGCTTCAGTCGAGTAAAAATGGACCAGCGAAAGATAAGTCGATAGCGTTATAGCAGCGCCAAAGATGTAAAACTTACTTTGTTATTTTTGTAAAATTGTAATGTAATGAAAATGCCTCTTTTTTGTTAAATAAAATCTGTTAAATTTTTGTGTTCTGTTTGTTCTTCTATCCTCTAGCCATGCCATGGTCGACACACAGCTACACGCCTGTAGATGTCTTCATGCCACCGACTGAGCTACCGGAAGCTAATTGTAACCCCCTTTCTGTGATTGTGCAGAAAAGTTGGAATCTTCATTGCATTCCATCTTTTCTGGACTTTTTGCGGAAAGGAAGCGTTACATAAATTGGCACCCGCAACGTGAGGCTTCGATAGGTGTTTGGCTTTGTCGACAAGTGGTTTGCTAGTGGAAGATTGGCAGACAGAACATAGTTTTCAAAATTCTTTACAATCTTTGGCAGCATTTCTATTTTTAATTGCTTTTGGTACTCAAATTTCTAATTCCTTAATCATCCTTACTTTTTGCTTAATGTTTAAAATTTTTATCAAAAGATTAAAATTTTTCCACCTGTTTATTTCATAGGCATACTATTAACTGTTAAATTGTCTTGTTTAGTAGTCAGCGAGATCATTGCCAGAATTTTTTTTCTCACATACTACTACAGTTTTTATTTACTGCTGGGGACAGTTATAACTTTTTTCTCATTGTACTTTTGAGATTGATGATATTTTGATATTTTTTTGTTGTTGAATATTGATAGTCTGGGGACTTTAGGTTTCCCAGCATTTTTGTCGAATATCATCAAACTTTTGATTGAGGTTGTGACTATTGTTGTTGATAGTTTACATATTCTTATATGCTTTTCATTTTTGATCACTAACCTCTTAGTTTTTGAAAGTATTTCTTCATGTGCAGTTTTTTGATTTCTTGAGACTTTTCATGTACGCATATATAGCCTAATTGTTGGATCTCTGGTGTACTGATATAGCTCTCATGATGTTTGGTACGTAGGAAATTTACTTTCAAAATTATTTTTGCCTTCCCCAAATGTATTTACTTTTTGAATTTTTGACTGTACTTGAACTTTTGATCATTTGTTTTCATTCTGATGGCAATAATCTACTGACTAGAGTTATCTGGAGTAAATCATTTTGCGATTTATCCATTTTTCTGAATTATATGAAATTGATATTCATAATTTTTCGTATATTTTGGCGGTTTATTTTTTTTCAAGTATTGACACTTGGACATAGTACTTGGATACTTACCTTTCTTTTTTTTCAAGAAACAAATGATGTTTTTCTTGACTATATTTTTGCTACTTTTCAATGAGGGGGTGACTCCTAAATCATTTTTACCTATACAAAGACACACATTCTCATTTATGGTAATTCAATGTCAACTTGTTGTTGAAATATAGTATACGTTCCTCAGTAACTATTGAAGTAATTTTGTCTCTTGTTTGGAGCATAAGTTTTCATAATTTTATAGTTTTATCTGGCATATTCTTTGAGGGAAATTAGAACATTAGTGTCTGATTTTCCATTGGATGAACAGGACTTGAACGTCTTTGTACTTTTTTAATGTATGTCAGATATAAAATAATTTTTTTTAAGATTCGGCTGCTCCTGTTTTTGTATTGAAACTGTTTGTTTGTATTGTTAGTTTTTTATAGTGTTTTGGATCCTTTTATATTTCCGCTCAATCGAAGGGGGCGAGTTTTTCGATCTGTACATTGGAGCGAGTAGGTTTTCCTATGTTTATTTCCTAGTACAGATGCGAACAGACAAGAATTTCCTTTGATAATGAATAAACTTATTTGCTGTAAGAGGCAGCTGAATGTTTACTTTGGACATTTAACATCGTTGATCCTTCAACCTTTTGAAATATTACAATTTGTCCAATACTCATATTTCCGCTCAATCGAAGGGGGCGAGTTTTTGCGATCTGTACATTGGAGCGAGTAGGTTTTCCTATGTTTATTTCCTAGTACAGATGCGAACGGAGAAGAATTTCCTTTGATAATGAATAAACTTATTTGCTGTAAGAGGCAGCTGAATGTTTACTTTGGACATTTAACATCGTTGATCCTTCAACCTTTTGAAATATTACAATTTGTCCAATACATATTTCCGCTCAATCGAAGGGGGCGAGTTTTTCGATCTGTACATTGGAGCAAGTAGGTTTTCCTATATTTATTTCCTAGTATAGATGCGAACGGAGAAGAATTTCCTTTGATAATGATTAAACTTATTTGCTGTAAGAGGCAGCTGATTGTTTACTTTGGACATTTGTCATCGTTGTTCTTTCAACCTTTTGAACTATTACGTCAGTCCACCATTTACAAAATTTACAAGTCATAATTATTTTTCTGATTCCAATTTAATGTGTATACTTCATCTTTTGAATATTTCATTTTTCTGAGTGTACTCAAAATTTAAATTGCATTCAAATCATGTGACAAATACTGTGTATATTATTTTATAATGTTTTTGTGCGTATATTTTCTGAATTTCTTTTACATACTTACGTACTTCTATTTTTGAAGTCTATTACTTTTGAAGTTTTTGATAGTATCATGTTTTTGAATTCATTATAACTTTCTTCGAGAGCACAGATTTACATTGATTTTTGGTTCAAACTTTTGATGTTTGTTTACATATGTTTGAGTGGTTTTGAACTTTGACAGTATTTTGTAGTCTGGATAGTTACATAGATTCGTTGCGATGTATGCCTTTGAGGGTCTTGTACTATCCACAGTTTCTTTAATTGAAAGTGTTTTCTTCATATGCATTTTATTTTCTTCTTGAGGCTTGTCATATATGCTTTCCGCCTAGTTGCAAATCTGTGCGTATTGATAAACTCTTGAAACCTCTGGCGTATAAGTAAAACTCACTTTTGATATAGTAATTTATGTCTCAGTTCAATTCAATCAGTTCAATTTGATTTGAAGTAATTGTCAATTCCTTCTTGAGATTTTTCATATATGCTTTCAGCCTTTGTGCACATTTGTGCGTATTGCTAAGTCTTGAGCTTGGTTGCGACATTGCTTTCATGTTTCGTTATAGATTTTGAAATATCTGGTGATTTTGCTTTTGCATTATTGCATTTGTTTTGATAGTCTGCTCTCATATTTTTTTTTTCGACTTCTTATTTCGTTCAATTTCTGTCTTGACTTGAAGTAATCGCCAATTCTTATAGATTCAGTATAGTAATTCTCTTCTCATATTTTACACTGGTAAATTATTATAGTTTTTCTAATCTTGTAATATTTCATATTTGAACTTAACTTTCATTTTACAATGATATGGTTATTTTCAGTGTAGACTTTGAAGTGCGCTGATGATATCAATGATCTACATGAGAATATTCCATAGACTATAGACATTCTTGTCTAGGGCTTTGGAATGCACCTATGGTGACCCTAGAAAGTTGTCTTTCTCTCATATTTTTGCTTTAAATCAAAATTCGAATTCCTACCTATCATATTTATTTCTATTTCTTGTACACTAGATTGTTTTTTTTATAACTCCAAGTTTGCACCTACATATACTTTTGCATACAATTTTTGCTTGCGGCATTACTCTCATGTGTCATGATTTATTAAAATATCTTGTGATTTTCGTTTCGCTATTTTGCAGTTTACATATGTTCACTTCGTTTCTCAATTATTACTCATGAAACTTTTAATATTTTGCTTACTTTTGTATTTTTTTGAGAATTCTTTATAAAATCATGCTCATATAGCTTTAATATTTCCTTTCACTTTATGATTTTAACACTATTAGATTTACAGTTGCACTTGTGTTGCACTTAGTTTTTTTGAAATTTATTTTGCTCTTTTCTATATTGAACTTCAGAATTTTTTTTTTGTCTGGTTCTTAAGTTGTCACATGACCCGAAAATTTTGATTGAACTTACTCTTGAATTTTAGTTCATTGATTGAACTTAAGCTATATTTTGACTTTGAAAATCTTACTTCAATATTTCATGAATGTCTCTTATATACTTTAATTCTCTGAAAATATTTTGAATTATTTTGTAGTCTTACAGACTGCTGGCGCCCGACAATTTTTTTTGTGGAATCAGAACTGCACTTAGTTAACATCTTTTTTGATAAAAATACCTTCGTGATCAAGTTTTCATTGGTTTAGTACTTGTAAATTGTTTTGTTATATAACTGGAATTCTTAATAGAATTTGTTAATTTCTTTTGATTTTCATATTTTGAAAATAGTAATGCACAGTTTTTTTATATTGGATATTGGTTTAAAATATCACTGTAGATCATAATCTTTTTGGGTTTGGAGTATTGCGAGATAATCTGGAAATTGTTTTGAGAAAGATTATTATTTTTTTAGTACCTCTTATGGTTTAGGTACTTACTTAGTTTTGAAGTTTTTAGTAGTCAGTCGTGCATTTTGGATGCCATTGTGATTCGTGCTTGGACTACTGCTGAAACTTTTGGTTTATTATTTTTCTCGTCTTAGGTATGACGATGTTTTATGTTTTGGGTTTTTCATCATATGATGATAGTTTTTTTAAGTGCAACTTCACTGTACTCTTCAGCGAGTTGGTGCTATAACCATCCCTCTTGCTTGGTAGACTTGAGGCTATCCCTTTTTCTTCCAATTCTCTTCTAACATTTTTGTTTCTACCTTACTTTTGCTACTTGTTATCTGGTCGAATGGTTGTACATTTGTCCTTCCGTGATAACTTTCAATTTCCTTGTTAAAAAAAAAATTCTTGAATGCTTCTTCGTATTTTTTTTTTGGTTAAGTTGGGGCGAGTGTAACGGTTTCACCGTCCGATCGAATTTATTAAATCACTTCTCGATTATCATTTCACTAATCCCATCTCTAGTTTTTCTACTTGGAAAATTTTCCGCTTGGAGCGCTTGATGCGGAGTTCCTGATCTGCGATCTTCCTCGCGCTTTCTTTTCACTTGAGCCGCCGATCGAACAACGGCTAGAAATTTCTTCTCAGTAGCACAAGGTTATATAGCACCATGTGCTAGAATTTTCGAGAGTGTGTGTCCGTATAGGACAAAAATGATTGGGGCCACCCCCTTTCTCTTTCCCTTTCACTTTGCCTAGCCTTGGCCAATATTTTCACCCATGCATGTACCTTGGCAGCGCCATCGCCTTTAACTTCGCCTTCAACTGGTTGTGAAGCCACTATATGGAGGTCACCCCTCATAACTGGGACCTCCCCTTCAAGCCCCTGGCCATCCTGGCTTCAGTCGAGTAAAAATGGACCAGCGAAAGATAAGTCGATAGCGTTATAGCAGCGCCAAAGATGTAAAACTTACTTTGTTATTTTTGTAAAATTGTAATGTAATGAAAATGCCTTTTTTTTGTTAAATAAAATCTGTTAAATTTTTGTGTTCTGTTTGTTCTTCTATCCTCTAGCCATGCCATGGTCGACACACAGCTACACGCCTGTAGATGTCTTCATGCCACCGACTGAGCTACCGGAAGCTAATTGTAACCCCCTTTCTGTGATTGTGCAGAAAAGTTGGAATCTTCATTGCATTCCATCTTTTCTGGACTTTTTGCGGAAAGGAAGCGTTACAACATATCTTAATAGGTTTGATAAATACGATGAAACATGTTTACCATCCCAACAAGACTTTTATGATGAAATACGTGATGAACACATTTCTGACGAGGATTATGAGCGAGCACGTCATGTCTGGGAAGTAATGGGGTGTCAAAATTTGGGGGAATACTCTGATTTTTACTTGACTTCGGATGTTCTTCTTTTAACAGATATCTTTGAAAATTTCAGAGATTTGTGCTTAAAAACGTACAAGCTTGATCCAGCTCACTATTTTACAGCCCCCGGTTTGAGTTGGGATGCGATGCTACGATACAGCAAAGTAGAGTTACAGCTGCTTACAGATGTTGATATGATTCATTTTTTTAAAAAGGGAATTCGGGGGGGAGTCAGTACATGTACCTCACGTAAAGTTGAGGCGAACAATAAATTTCTACCACATTACGATCCGTCAAAGGCATCATCGTATTTAGTTTACCTTGATGCAACAAATTTGTACGGTTATACGATGCAACAGTACCTACCAACTGGTAATTTTGCATGGTTAACACGAGATGAGATGGATAGGATTCAAGAGACAATTACACAGATTTCGGATACATCGGATATTGGGTATGCATTAGAAGTCGATTTAACCATACCGACTGAGCTACATGATTATTTCAACGATTTACCATTTTGTCCAGAAAATTTTAAACCACCCGACAGTCAAAGCTCAAAATTAATTCCAAATTTGCACAACAAAGAACGCTACATTATCCATTATCGTAATCTAAAGCAATGTTTGAAACATGGTATTATTTTAACAAAAATTCATAGAGGCATTAAATTCACACAATCTGCCTGGTTGAAGTCCTACATACAGTTAAACACCACACTTAGAAATGCAGCACTGAATCCTTTTGAAAGAGATTTGCTCAAACTAATGATCAATTGTATTTTTGGAAAAACCATTGAAAACATGGAGAACAGAGTCGACATCAAATTAGCTACTCAATTTGAAAAATCTAAACATAAAATAGGTGCTGCAAATTATATTAGTAAACCAACTTTTAAAGAGCACAGAATATTTTCTGAAAACTTAGTAGCCATTCAAATGGAAAAAACAATGATTGATTATTGTCGTCCCACATATGTTGGCTTTTGTATTTTAGATGTCTCAAAAACGGTAATATATGACTTTTTCTATGACTTTCTGAAGCGTCAATATGGTGATAAGGTGTCTGTAGCTTACACGGACACTGATTCGCTAATAGTACATGTTGAAACCGATAATTTCTATGAGGACATGAAATCACACATACATTACTTTGACACATCCAATTATGATGCTTCCAACCCACATAATATGCCTCAAACAGCGTCAGAGTTGGGTAAGATGAAAGACGAATATGCTGGTAAGATACTGTCTGCATTTTATGGTACAGGTCCCAAAGCATACTGTATAGATGCGGTAGACCAAGTAGCTAAACGAGCCGAAGGTATATCTAAGGCGAGTGTAAAAAATCAGTTACATTTGCTACATTATAAGGATATTGTTGAGGAGAAACGGACATCTGTATACTGTACGATTTATGTATTTAAATCGGAGTCGCACAATATCTACACAAATTATATAAAAAAGTAGCATTGACCAGTACGGATGATAAACGTTTCTTGATACCAAACTCAACAAAGACATTAGCTTGGGGTCATAAAGATATATTATTTCATAACATGTCACATGAGGAGCGCTTGGATACATTACTGCACTTGATGCAAGAAACCATTGTGTTGAATAATAAGCATCAGATAGCATGATCATAGAATAGGGGTTTGTGGTGGGGACAAGAATATAAATATATTCTTAACAAACGCACCTCATTCAGTTTCAAAGATGAGTACTACGGCATACTATTCACTGTACATGCAATTGTGTCATGTAACTGAAGAGGTGTTGACAATTTCGACAATTTGTGACTCGAAATCCAGAAAAACAAGAATTTCTAGTGCTGGACTTTGTGCTAGAGGAAATTACAATACCTGACGAAGTATTCAATTGGATTACCAATGCCCACAGTTGCCATCCCCACGTGCTTTCCAGTGTAATAACAAAAAAGAAACATCTAGATTGGGTGGTACAGGAAACACTGCAAAGTTTAAAAGAGAGAGATTATGAGGTTTTAAGCATCAAAGAATTTGGAGACCTACTGGATAATATGCCCTACACACCATCAGCATATGAACAATATTATTTATGTAAGTTGTTATCTGATAGTAACTATGAAGATGTAGATAAACCGCATCCTGTAGAAAATATTACGAAGAGGTATAAAGACATTGTATCACATATCGATGAAAGCATCTGTAAAATCGCATATCTAGCTGATTGTGTATGACTAGAACGTTTAATCGATATTATACAGCAGCATGATATTAAATTTGTATTTGATGTAGAAAATAAGATGAGACATTATACTGTATTGAAATGGATAAAAAAAATATAGCCAAGGGTAACATTGGAGATGAAACCCTCGGATGGACCTCTGGACCCTGTAGTGTGAAATAGCCATCCACCAAATTCGAAGATTATGTAGCATGTTTAAAGATCTTGTGTGATTTATCCAAATCGTAAATACTCTGTGTGTGACAAAATTCATTAATATACAGGGTGTTCCATAATTATTGCGACAAAATGATAGGGGTTGTAGAGGGCATCAAAATGAACAATTTTTCCTTATAAACCCTTGTTCGGAAATATGCCGTTTGGGCTGCAGCAAAAAAAAAGATCAGTTTCTTGAAACAGCTTACCTACAGTAATTGCTCAAAGTGTCCTCCACCTTGCTCAATACACAGCTGTGCACGATTGTTCAATGATCGGCGAACTCTGTGGCATACCCCCGGTATGTCCTGAACATGTGCTGACGCGGCCATCACTCTTCCCAGTAGCTCTTGTTGGTTGGGAACAGGAGTTTCGTACACTAAAGCTTTCAGATAGCTCCAGATAAAATAATCCAGTGGGGTCAGGTCAAGTGACCGCGCAGGCGAAGGCACAGGGCCACCTCGGCCTATCCACCTATTCGGAAATTTGTCGTCCAAATACTGCCGCACTTGTAAAGAAAAGTGGGCTGGACCGCCATGGTGTTGAAACCACATGTTGGCTCTTATATTCAGTGGCACATTTTCTAATAGTTCCGGTAGCACATGCTGTAAGGATCGACCATAAGCATGCCCATCCAAACGTGGTGGAAGCAGATATGGCCCGATGATATGCTCGTCCACAATGCCGCACCAGATGTTAATTGAAAACTGATGTTGGTCTCTATGGATGGCTATGGCATGAGGGTTTTCTTCATCCCAAATGTGACTGTTACGGCTATTAAAATAACCGTCCTTTGTAAAACAGGACTCGTCAGTGAACAAAACGTAGCGACCAAAGTTTGGTTGCCTCAACTCCTGCTGCAGCCACCAACGACAAAAACGTCGACGCGGCAGATAGTCTGCTGGACCCATGGCTTGGACTTTTAAAAGGTGGTACGGGTGTACGATAACAAAAATGTAAACACAGCAGGCCTTTTTTACAAACCGGCGAGACCATGAAATGTGCTAGACGAACATTCTGCAGCTGGTGAATTTTTTGTTTCTCCTATGAGCTCTTAAGGTAAAATTAACTGTAGTGCTCAAACGGCATATTTACGAACAGGGGTTTATAAGGCAAAATTGCATATTTTTATGCCCTCTATAACCCCTATCATTTTGTCGCAATAATTATGGAACACCCTGTATATATATATATATATATATCTATGTCAGCATGAACGGTAGTATCATTTTCCCTTGCACTTGCGTCAACTTTTGGGAGGGGGAAGTTGGTGAATGGAGGGGTGATCAACACTGTATAAAGTTAGCCACGAAGCTTCATATACCAGTCTTCTGAATTTCACATAACGTTACAACATGAGTGCCGGTGTGCAAAACGACAAGGGGGTACGATCTGTACAAAGTGGGGTAGATCAGACACCGTTAATTGTCATCCAGGAGCAACGATATCATCTAAATCCATCGAAATCAAAATGGATAAACATTGGTCGAGCATATCAGTGGAGCTTCCACCCTGTAATCAATATCAGTGGTTTGAAAAACAATGGCGTTACGTTAAATGAAGAAGACTGGTATGAGATATTAAATCAAGAAGGCGTTATAACCAATTTTTTCTTCAGTGATGATCTTTTCCATTCGATCAGTGCCAACTCCGTCTGTATCACCTTTGAGAGATTTCCAGATTTTCAAACAATCAAAATTGAAGATCGATGGAGAAACGTCGTTTATTTGGGTAAGGAAACCGTATTGAAGCTATTTCAATTAGCCCCGCTGATTGCCTACACCATTAATATGCTGAAAACTCAGGAGTTTAATAAGTATTTCAACACACTTGTCCAAGATGTGCGAACCACCAACATGGATGTGCGAGACTTCGTGATCCAACACATCTCTGATTTGCCGCATTCGGAGAACATCAGGACTGCTATGGAACTGGCATACCAACATCCAAACTTGAAGGAATTCAACAAGGCTCCAACGCTGAAATTTTATTCAGACTATCCTAACTATTCTGTAAAGTCATTATAATTAAAAAGAATTTTAAATTACTTATCGTGTTTTATTGAAAAAGCTGTGTTATAAAACTGATTGGTTTAAATAATATACATGTCATGCAAGTAAATCACTTTTTCTAATCCACGAATTATGTCTGTTATCCAGTCCTAAGTACTTGACTAACACTTTATTTTTTTTACGTCGCACCACTTTCTCTACAAGATAGATATTTGGATACTTGACTTTTTGAAGCTCCTCAGCGTAAAATCCACCTAGAATCTCGTCACCGCTCGAATCAACCAGTAAGTATGATGTGGGATTGGTATACTGTATTTTACGGATTGTGAAAATTTCATTGGACCAGTTAGGAGTGTATCCTTTAGCAAATGCTGTCCTATGTTTGCTTATGCGGACATGATCTCCACGTTGATATTTTACACCCTTTGGATCTAACGTTTTCAAATGTGTGTATGCCGTTCTCAACAGTGTTTTTGCTGTACTTTTGTTCACGTCTTTGGGTTTCATCCCAATTGTGCTGTGTTTGGTGTTATTATATGCATCAACGATTGATGATAGGAGATCTAACCATTTATACGATCCCTGAAAGCTGAACTGCTTCCACATACGATTCTTCAAAGTGCGATTCACCCTTTCAACTACACTTGCTTTGGTCGCTGAGTAGGAGCTGTAATGATTAATTTTGTACGCTTCCATTAACTTCTTAAAGTCACTTTTGTAGAATTCTTTACCCAGGTCTGTTTGTAAATTTTTCGGAATTGTCTGCATTTGCGATAAAATTGTACTCATTGCAGCTGTCACATCTTTTCCAGTTTTTCGTTTGACTGGTTCTGCCCACACAAATTTACTAAAAACGTTGATGACAATTAAAATGTAACGGAATCCTTTGTTAACTTTCTGATACGGAAGCATTTCCACCAAATCTGCCTGTAGGAGATCGTTGATACCCTTCACAATAACGCGTCGACGTCTATAATTTCTGCGAGCCGGTTTATGAAGTTCCTCAATGACCTGCTTTTTAAAGTCCATCATTCTTGTATGATTGGACAGCGCATCACGATATTACCTATAAGGTCAGGTTTTGGTTCATGAGATGAATAGAAGTTCAGAATATCCCCTTTCGACAGGTGTGTGTCGACTTTGACATCACTTTGACCACATTTCACTCTTATTTTGGGAGGTATATTCATACTATCAACTATCCCGGTCACAGGAACGATATAGTCCCTACTATTTTCACCAAATGTGTAAAATAATGCGCTGAATGTGTTGGAATGAATGGGTACCACATATACGCTGAATAGTTTAGATGCTAGAAAAGCACTGAAGATTGAAGATATGTCCCTCTTTTTTGAATGGAGCATATGTCTTCCAAATTTATCAATTGGCATCTTGATCGTACAACTTCAGCAACGAAAATAGAGTAATATTACGTTACAACTTCATTTTATAATTTTTAATTCGCGCAACTCCTCAATTATAGACATGATTTCATTATTATGCCCGTTATTACCAGCATACGCAGATGCGATGAGCAAGCGCAATCGATTGACCAACTCATTGGGATCATCAAAATACACATACTCAATTGGTTTCGGGGAATACTCTAATATACCACCCCTTACATGTTTGAATGATTGTGATCTGGGTCGAGCTTTAGGAGGTGCCGGTTTCTGAAAAGACCCCGTTTTGCTTGCACCCTCAGCGGATACTTTTATTAGATTGTGTTTTACTAAATATGGTCGAATAATTGTTTTATACTTGAAAGTGTTTACTCCTTGAATTTGTAAATTAAAATCAAAATTACGTCGATATGCATTGGTCCGTTTTAGCATATCCATGTAGTGCTCCAGATCGGTCTGTTTATATCCACGAGGGTCTTTCTTGAACAACAACTCGTACAGACCTGGCGTTCCTGGATATCTGATATTGTCTAAGATTAGATCCGACTCCTCGAGGGTTATTGGGGTATTCCCCAATTTTAATTTTTCGCCGATCCAATCGTGTGTTATACCGTGATATCGATCAAAATTCTCTTCATCCCCCCGTATAGACTCATCGATATATTGACGAGGTAATGGATGGAACTGTTCTAAATAACTTTGATAACCAGGTGTTTTGCTTAGGCGCCGAAACTCTTCCCGTGTGTGAGCAATCATTTGCTCGTCAACATCACGTTCTCGTTCTAGTACTGTAGCATCGGGACGTGATTCTTCTATCCCGGAAACGTCTTGTAAAATAGAGCGCTCGGGAAGGTTAGAGAATGTGTCTTCAAGGAAACTTGTAGTAGTGGGGAGGTATCTATTGTATATATTTGTCGGTGTTAATTTCTGTGAAAGTGGTGATTTCTGAGGTGTTGATGTTTTAGATTCTAATTTCCAGTTCTCTGGTTTTACTTTGACTGGCTCTACTTTTTCAAGTAACTGCTGCAGCGGTTCCGATATAGGTTTCCACTGCTTTTGCAATTGGGTTTCCGATTGGGCAATATCCGACTTTAATGCTCGATACTTTTCTTTGACTGCTTGTCTGGCTTTCACCAATTCCTTTGCAATTTTTGGATCCATATCACGTATTATGGAGAGGCTGGCGTAACACTGGTACTGCTAATCTTACACGCTCTTTATATACCACACTATAGGTATATATACTTGTCGAAACCTTTCCGATACCTCCCATTATTTTTGGGTGAATCTTTATCAATCACAACAAAACCGTATGGTTCCTGCCAGCACAGTGAGCAAATATCTTTAAACTGTTGAAACGACATATCCAAGCTAATGTGATCATCGTAAATATGCTTCAAATTTAATGCATCCTGTGCTAAAAGTATGAGAAGATTTGCATTATCTCTTAATAACTGCTTGGGAATTGCTGTGTATGTTTGACACAGGTAGAAGCAATCTGTATTTTTGTGTCGCCCAAAACTAAAGTACTGACGCATTATATCCTGATTACATGATGCAACATCATCAAAAATCATAATCGCATTTGATTCGATTTCCGCTGGAGGCTTAATATCATTACCGTTCGTGTACTCGTAATATCCTATCTCTTTTAGAGGTTCTAAAACTGAGCGAAGAAATTGATACTTTGTTTGGTAGGGTGATTTACAAAACAAATAGACATTTTCATATCGTAATCCGTGAGGGTGTATTAATAGGGTGATCATGATATTAGTCTTTCCAGCACCACTATTACCAACAATTAGAGCCCGTTTAGAAGCACCATTGAACACACTTCCATGTTTTCGGAACGTTTTTTCTTGCACTATTCCATCGTAATTATCTACCTGAAGCTTTGGTATCGTCTGCTCAATTCTCATGATGTTGTGTGATTACTAGTAGCCATCCAAATGGACTCCCGCTCTATTCGTAATAAGAGTATATAATGATTGTGCACTCCACCATGACACGTACTTTCCAGCAGACCCCGATCGTGCGAGGTCGCGGCCTCATTTCCAACGTAATAGAAAATCTCCCTTTCGAAGCCCACATCCCAGGTTACAATTTCTGTGGCCCGTCAACCAAACTGCAAAAACGTCTTCAACGAGGAGATGTTGGTATAAATCCACTTGACGAATTTTGCAAACAACACGACATTTTCTATTCTCAGCAGAAAGATCTCACTGCGCGTCAACAAGCGGACAAACTTTTGGCTGATCAAGCTATACAGCGAGCCTTCGCATCCGACAGCTCTTTTGGAGAACGAATGGCTGCTTTGGGAGTTGCTGGAGCAATGAAAGCTAAAAAAAAGATGGGTTTTGGCCTGCGAAAACATCGTACACAACAAAGAAAGAAACGTTTGAACAAGATGGGAAAGGGTTTGCGAAAAAAATCACCAAAATCGCAAAGTTCCAAGCGACGTTTGCGGATTCTGCCTCTACCGAAAACAGGTGGCTTTCTACCTTTACTTCTACCTATACTCGGGGCTCTTGGAGCTCTTGGAGGTGGTGCTGCCTCCATTGCAAAAGCTGTCAATGATGCTAAAGCCAATCAGTCACAACTTGCGGAACAGAAGCGTCATAACTTGGCTTTAGAAGCCTCTCGCAAGGTTTCTCCCACGGGAAAGGGGTTTTTTTAGCACCGTACAAAAAAAAACTGCTAAGGCACCTACCATCCCATGCGCTTTCCGATATTGAACTACTTTACTTTGCAAAACAACTTAACATTCCTTTTTTTCGAGGAGTATTCATGAAAGATCAATTACCAAAGGGTATACAGACTTGTGAAAGTGGAATTGTTAATTTGGATGACTCGTCTGGCGACGGGACTCATTGGGTTGCATACGTGAAAAATGGCAATCTTGTCTCATACTTTGATTCATATGGGAATCTGCGCCCTCCACTGCAGCTGATAAGATATTTTGGTAGCAGTGATAAAAATGTTCGCATTGTATACAATTATACTCCAATACAAAAGTTTAATGCTCACAATTGTGGACAGCTATGCTTACAATTTCTATATATTTCTTACTGTTACTCCTAATACAGAAGTTGCAATTCAAACGTTCTACAGTAATGACGTCCCTCACATTTACGCTGTCGGGAACTTCTTCCACTCTCCAATCACATTTTAATCCCCCGCTATATCTTGATGATAATGTGGACTATGAAATCGGGTTGTGCAACTTTGAATCCTTCAATGTTGTTCCCAATATAGACGAAACTAATAAGTTTCCATGTGACAATGAACTACTTACATTTCCTACAGGCGCATATGAAATTCGAGATATTATTGATTATTTAGATCAAAATCTCCCAGAAGGGAAAATTATTAGCATTACACCTCATATGAATTCCACAACAGTTTCTCTCAAAGCCAATTTTACGATTGATTTTTCACAGAATGGTACCATTGCATCCCTTCTCGGATTTAAACCTCGACGTTTTGACCCAATCATTAGACATACGTCTGATTTTCCTGTGCAAATTTTGAAAGTGAATTCAGTATGTGTTGCTTGCAATGTAGCCACAGGCTCATATTCCAACGGTGTGCCAAGCCACATCATCCATCAATTTTTTCCCGCTGTTTCGCCCGGGTATAAAATCGTTGAATCACCTCAAAATATTTTATATTTCCCAGTGAGTGTTAAAGCAATCACAACCATTACCGTCAACATTGTTGATAAAGACGGTCACATAATTAATTTTCGTAACGAGACCATTACACTTCGACTTCATTTACGATCCGGTAACAATGGGCATTAGATATTACGCGCCTCCGATCTCTTTTCCGTATAAAAAGCGAGGTCAGTCGAAACCATCTATTAGTGGTAAGCCGTCCCGCATACGCAGAAGATCATTTCGACAACAATCAACATTGCAACTTACTAACAATAATAGAAAATTTTTGGAAAATCTAGGTTTTCACGTGTTGTAGGATGAGTATTCTCAACGTTACACAAAAACTTCTTGTTGATAATTCTATTACAGAACTAGAGTATCACACTTATCAACCTTTTATCAATTCCAACTTTGACTACAACGATGAAATTCGCATTGCTGTTCAAGAACTAGATGCCTATACCCTCCCGTCACAAAGTCTTTTGTATCTCGAAGGAGAATTAACCAAAGCCGATGGAACTGCTGTTACGACTAAAAACGCTGATGGAACTACTGTTAAAACTCTGCAATTAATCAATAACGCTTTTGCTTTTCTGTTCCGTGAGCTCCGTTATGAACTGAACGGAGTTGTAGTCGATTCCGTTCGAAATGTTGGTCTTACCTCCACCCTTAAAGGGTATCTGTCTTTTAATGAAAATGAGAGTTCACGCTTGCAAAATGCTGGCTGGTTCCCTTAAGACACTTTTATTTCTGAGTCTGGCAAGTTCAATG
Organism: Acanthoscelides obtectus; assembly: GCA_963669975.1. Classification (NCBI taxonomy): domain Eukaryota; kingdom Metazoa; phylum Arthropoda; class Insecta; order Coleoptera; family Chrysomelidae; genus Acanthoscelides; species Acanthoscelides obtectus. The sequence continues at coordinate 1,077,915 of CAVLJG010000002.1, read as the reverse complement.
TTTGTATTCCTTTAAGCATGTGGATGGGATTCTTTGAAGACTATCGAAAAATTCTCCTCAATATGAAACAGGAGTTAGTATTAATCCGTAGTAGTCATGACCTTGATGCTGTTGTAGCAACTACTACATCCGAAAAACCAAAAATTCGGATTGATAAGATTCAGTGGAGAGTACCCCACGTATCTGTTGACATTCCTCAGCAACTAGCTCTTACAAAAATTCTCAACAAAAACATGGAAATTCCACTATATTTTCGCAGTTGGGAACTAGTAGAGTATCCATCACTCCCTGAAACAACGCGTCACACCTGGCCAGTCAAAACTACAACGAAGCTCGAGACCCCTAGACATGTTATCCTAGCCATTCAAACTAATAAAAAACAAGTATCTACCTCCAATATGTCACAATTTGATCATTGCAAGTTGACCAATATTCGGGTTTTCCTCAACTCCGACCGCTTCCCATATAATGATCTCTTTTTGGATTTTAAAAACCAAAAATTTGCTCTCTTGTATGAAATGTACTCAAAATTCCGCTCCTCCTATTATGAGAGTGAAAATGAACCTCTGTTTTCCCCAAAAGATTTCCTTTCTATTGCCCCTATCACACATATTGATTGCTCTAAACAGAAGGAAAGTATCCAATCTGGATCGGTGGTTATGCGAATTGAATTTGAGACAAGTGAAAATGTTCCTCCGGAAACATCTGCTTACTGTCTCATCCTACACGATCGCGTTTTCACCTACAACCCTTTAACCAAAATTGTTAAACAGCGATAGAGCTTAATCAATCATGATCAATCACAATATAAATATCTTTGTTCAGACTAAATCTCCTTCATTCTCATTATGACATCATCCTACAGACAAGCTCTCAGAGAGTATTATCAGAAATTGCAAAGTTTGAAAGAAGCACTCAATTCCTATTGTCAAAGACGCATTCTATATACAAAATTCTCCAACTTACAAATATGAGTGTCGTTTTGGATGTTCAAGGATTTAAAATTGAAAATAATAAATTTCTCGCAAAAGAATTTTGCGCCTATGATGGTGTTAGGTTATGTCATTATATTTTCAAAGCTCCTTTTCCTTGGGATCTGCTGCCACCACCGTTGAAGATTCAGGCGAAGTGGTTGACTGATAATTACCATGGTATCTCCTGGAATTCAGGGTTTACACCCCTACATAAGTTTGGAAACATTATTAAACATATTGCGGATGGGGCAGACAGAATTTATGTGAAAGGACGTGAAAAAGCAGCCTAACTGAGAAACTTCACCAGCAAACCAATAATCGAGCTTGAAGAGCAGCCCCGCCTCACCCCTTCACCGGCGAAGTGTTTTTACCATACAACAGATATTTGCATGTGTGCGATGTCTAACGTTTTTTATTTGTATGAAAATTTCATCATGTCATAATTTTTGTCAATAAACATGTTTCTTCATTTAATGTATTTTTTACCCCTTCCTCCCACATAACACTACACAATATTCCTATCTTACAATCTTTATTATTTTATAAATACATCAAAGCGTTGCTTCTTCCCCTCTATTTTTACATTACATTACATACTCGCAATTTTACTAAACCTACTTCTTACTACTTTTATACATATCACAGACATACCTCCACTTTAATAATTTACACTTTAAACCTTTCTGTAAACACTGTTTGCCTATAATCTACTGTCAAGTATTTTTTTAACACTTCTTCGACTAGTTGCACTCGCCTTTGAAACCTACATCTATCTGCCATCTCCCCGTTACTTCTTCGAGCTTCTCTATATGCATATTGCCATGCATACATGATATGTACTTTGTTTTTTGTTTCGTTGAAGGATAGGGTCTTTGGAATAATACTTATATGTTCACCTTCATTGCACATGTTACTTTTGCTGGTGCACTTTTTAGTCACCCCACTACTTTTTCCTTCTACCAACATTGTCTCCACTCTCTTAAACCTTGCTTCCGTTTGCCAACAATACCTCCACCCTCTGAAACCCTGCTTCCTTCACTGCTGCACCTGTCGCAATCTCCTTCTCTCCTGTATAATCCATCTTAGTCTCGCACCACGACCCATGCCTGGAGGTATACTTCTCTGCATGGGCACCTGAATCAACTGATCCGAATTAGAACCTGCTTCATCATCCCAATTCTCTTCCACTGCCACTTCCGGCGACGGATTCCTGACTCCATATCGGCTAACCGGTGTGGTGTCCATGGGTGTTCGGGACCCAGATGGAGGATGCTGCGGTGTGGTGTTCATAGGTGTTCTGGACTCAGATGGTTGATGCGGCGGTGTGGTGCCCATATGCGTTCTGGGCCATGGGTCGTCCCAATTTTCTTCTTCAGGATGTATTCTGTTGAATGGGCGTATAACCGCCACCGGCTTCCCCTCCCACACCGTCGGCAACTTAAATGTTTGTCTTGCACTCATTGTTTGATTCGTGCTGTCTGCTAACAACTGCCTCCTATCCGAGCGCTGCACTAATTTAAACACATATTTCCAAGGTCATACCGTCTACCACTCACGACTTCAAGGTCACATTTCAAGGTTATATTTCAAGGCCATATTTCGATTCAAGGTCACATTTCAAGGCTATATTTCAAGGTTGCATTTCAAGGTCATATTTCAAGGCCATGTTTCAAGGTTACATTTCAAGGTCACATTTCGAGGTTAAATATGCGTTCAAGGTTGGCTCCCAAGGTCGACTCTCAAGGGCGTTCTAGAACATACAAACCCTACCTACTCATTTCATTGAAGGGGACAATCTTGATCTTCCTACTCCTTTACGATTACCCAATGATGACAACAACTACAAGTTTCCATTTTACTTTGTCGGAGATGAAGCGTTTCCGCTATTGCAATATTTGTTACGGCCATATCCACAAAGAGTACTTGATAATACGAAAAGAATATTTAACTATAGATAGAGTAGAGGAAGGAAGACTGTAGAATGCGCTTTTGGGATGATGACGGAAAAATTTCAGGTTCTAAGCACTGCGATAAGATGCCACGACAATATAAAGATTTATAATATTGTAAAATCAGTATGTATTTTACACAACTATGTTAGGAAAAGAGAAGGGCTTCCATATCGTGCGCATGAAGAAAATTCCAATAGTACACATGGTATAATACAACCTGATGAAATTCAATTGAATGCGCAATCTTCTCCAAATACGTTAAGAAACTATTTAGCTAACTACTTTCTTAAACCTCAGGTAGCACTCCCATGGCAATATAATTGTATTGTATAAAGTTTGTTAGTCTGTTTAAATAACAAAATTCTGTAAATGCAAATAAATATTTTACTGGACCACACACCATTAAGTACTGTAGCAAGTTCTATTTTCTAATTTTAACTATTAATTTAACATCAGATATTCCCTGTGTTCTGTTTATGGTTTAGTGGATACGGATATCTGGTACATTACTAGTTAGTAGCTAATCATGACCCTAGATCACAATAACATGGGTAATCCGGCGGGTTACAACATCGGCTATCATAATAAAATGTACACAAAATATCGTGTATATGCGTAAAAAAATCTTAATAAAAAACATACTGCCAAATGTGTTTTTTCTTTACTAAATTACTATGTTTAATACTATAAAAATCTACCAACCTGTTAAATTAACGGCCCTTCCTACTGATACCCACGCTTTTTCTGTAATATCCTTTCTAGAATATTCTTTTATTTTATAGTTGTATAAACAGGGATACTTCTCCACCTCCGAAACAGATTTAATATTTAATAACTGCTCCGCCATCCTGGAAATCGCTGCGACTTATGTAGCGAAGATCTTGTCCGGCAGGTAGCACACGACTGGCACGATGCGAGTCGCGAGACGAATGTCGGCGACGCGACTCGTGTACGAACCTCAATGGATTTGTATGGCGGTAATCGCTTGGAGACTAAAATCGTTGAGTATCGAAGATTTGCGTAGCCTTGTGTACGAAGCCCCTAAATCTAATTTTTGTCTGTTCAACAGAATATACGTTGTGTGTATACGACTTGATACAGCGTTGTGTAGCTGTTTTTTCCTTAACTTCTTTCAAACATTCAACATAATCCTCAAATGCAATTTTATTTTTAACAACATTGTACTTAACCCCTTTAGATTTTTTAACCACCTTCCCACCCTGCACCCTGTAACTATACATTTTGCTTCGAAGTCCAACAAAATGTGTCATAATTTTACCGTTATTTTCATCTTTCATTAGACCCGGCACCTTTTTGTTCTTACGCAGTATTTTATATATGTTATTTTCAGGATAATCCGAAGTATCAAATTTACTGGAATCAGCTTTAATTATCTCCTCATATGCATCCTCACATTGCAATTCGTAGACAAAACTGTCTGTGTCCATGTACATTAGCTTACACCTTTCTGCACCCATTTTTGGTAGCATATAGGTGTAATGAAAATCATACATGACTAGTTTCGATAGGTCTAGAATTGCCTGCCCTACATACAGAGGTTTGTTAAACGTTATTTCAGCCTTTTCAATTCGATAACCACCAGATTTTCCTCTAAAATTGTGCGACTGTGGAACCGAAAACTCGAAATCAAGTTTGCTGCCCCATAACGACCACCCCAAGATTTAACGATTTTACATACGCGGTGCTTACGTATATTTTCCATGGTCTTACCGAATACTGCATTATTCATTAATTTAAAAAGATTTTTTTCGAAATCATTCCGGGCTGCAGGCCTACATCGAGTATTCAACTCGATGTAGGGTTTCAGCCAGGCTGTTTGTTTAAATTGTAAAATTTTATGGATTTTCGTTAACTTTAATCCATTAGCTAGCATTTGTTTTAAATTTTTATAGTGAACCGTGTACTCTTTTTTATCCGTAAGTGTTGTCATTAATTTCGGCAATTTTACCCCGCCGTCGCTGGGTGGTACGCTACGTTCTGCCGCAAACGGAAAATCTTTGTGTTTATCGTGCAGTTCTTGTGGGTACGATAGATCGAATTGTAGCACGTACCCTACGTCAGAGTCGTCGGGTATTGACATCACATCAAACGATGTTACATCATCTACCCATTTGAACCCTCCGTAGGGTAAGGGTTGCTGCACAGCATCCCCATATAAATTATTTACATCCAGGTACATAAGGTACTTGGACGGCTTTTCAGGATCATATTCGGGCATATATTTATTGTTGGCCTCCGAAAATCGGTTGCTACACACCGAAATTCCACCTCTTATAGCATTTTCGTAAAACATCACCACATCTAGATCCTTTAGTAGTTCTAACTTACACCCAGTGTATTTGAGCATACAGTCCCACGTATATCCGGGCATTGTATAGTACCACGCAGGATCCAGACCATAGGTGGAGAAACATTTTTTACGCAATTGCTCAAAAACGTCGGCAAGAAGCAGAATATCTGTTTTTAAATATATATCAGAATACTCTCCTAATGTTTTAATGTTAAACTGTTGCCAAACAGATTGCGCATGAGCATACTTCTCGTCACTTACACTTTCATCGTTTAATTTATTGTAAAATTTTTCAATTGGGGGCAAAGTCGTTTCATTCAATTTTTTCAAAGAATCAATGTAATCGTAACAGAAAACTCCTTTCTGTGTTAATAATTTTAATTTATTTTCATCTAAATTTTGAAATTCCCTTTGTAAAATTTTCTTTTCTGATTCTGCTAAAATTGAAGCTAGAGAGAATCATCATCAATCATCAAGAGAAGCCTCCATAAATCGAAAAGAGTCTATAAACCGCAATTTAATGTTATTTTCATCTGAGTGCAGCGTAAAGGAGATGTTTTTATCTTTGTTGATGGGAAGTAGACTTAAGCGACCTTTTATACAAAAATTCGAAATCATAAAGTGACTATCGTACCCACTTAAATTATGGAATATAACCGGCACAACAAACAATTTTCTAAAGTTCAGATTGCATGCTTGGTGCGCGTAACCTCTGAACTCTCCACTGAAATGGTTGCGATCTGTAACGATTATGTATTTTTTTGTTTTTGAAAATCTCTTACCGCAAATATGACATGATGTTGCCTTACATGTGTCTAATTTTTCAATCACAGGTACGATTGTTTTTATTTTTGAGTTTACAAATTGCGCAACACCAGCCATACGATTTGCAAACCAATCCATACAATCTGTACCTCGATAGCTCTCGAAATAAGAAAGGCTATCATCATAGCTGCATTTTACATAGAAACCAGCACCATACGGAACGTGTTTTTGATATTTTATGGTTTTAGTTAAATTTACGACGCTACTTTCTTTATGATTTTCTAATTGACATTCAAAATCTGCATAAACAACAAAAGGAGTATTTTGTTGGTATGTAAAGTTTTTAAATTCAACGCAGATCTCTTTAAGAAGGTTAATTTTATATTTATTAAATTTAAATTTAGAACACAGTTTTTCATGTTCAACTAATTTATTTTGCTGATGGAAATGGTTCAGACATCTATCGCAAATAAATTTTTTCTCACGATGTTTATTTAACTGGCTACTAATAAGACGCGAGTTAAATTCTCGAAGCCAGGATTTTACTTTTTGAAAAATATTTATTTGAGTATCGACCGACTATTACAAAGATGAGTTATGAACTGAACTAATTAACAAATGAATAAAACCAAGTAAACCAAAAATGTCTATGTTGCATTTCCGGTAAAGGTGAACGCCGTTCATGTGCCGACGTATGGTTACCGTATCCGGTTGGATACATAACTCCTCCCTCCTTAGGGTGGAAGTTCGTCCTCGAACTTCTGCTGGTTGGCCTGAAGTTCTTGAAGATCCTTCAAGGGAAGCCTTGGCTTGAAGAACAGGGTGTGTAGTCTCTTTCGTTTTCTTGAAACGAAATACATAGTGGTTGCAGCCAGGATGACGTACAGGGTTGCAACAGTCCAAGATATGGATGAGATGAAGATGGGCCTTAGATGCGTTGGCTGGATCACAGACAGTCGGGGTGTTTCTTGAATTTTGTCGATCTGGTCCAGGTGTATTTGGAATTTGGGATTCAGTTTTACAGGAACAACATCTGGGATCTGGATCTTCTGACTTGATGTAGTATACCATTTTTGGTCAATTTTTACTGCACATGTTGACTGGACTATTACTGGTTGGTTGACATTTTCCACTTCTCCGGAACAGTTTTCAAAGACTTGGATCTGCCTGTTTGTGCTCAGTACTATAAGATTTTTCTCAGTACGGTGGATGATCGGTTGGTGAAAAACTGTTATGGCTGTTGTACAGTTTTCCAATGTTGGCAATTGGCATTTGCTAGACGACATTGATTGGCATATAATCTTCTTTTCCGTGTGCTTGCAGTCAGGGTACCAATGATTGTCTCCATAATGGGTAGCCGGGGGTATCAAAATGATTGCGTCTTTGTTTTGGACGGGGTAAATATGGTAAAGGGGAAACTGATCAAGAATAGGGATCTTTAGGATAATTAAGAGTTGAGTATCCGTTATAACTATTGTGCTATAAGAATTTTCAATTAATTCAAAGGGATGCAGATCGTCTGACAAAAGACAAGTTTTCTTATAGAAAGATGATTTTCCAGATCAGTTATTTCTGACAGGGTCAAAAGTTCTACATTTGACTTCTGAAGTGCTGCTAGGCTTATTGTTCTTAAAATTTTGAGAAGAAATTGATTCAGGCTACTGATGCTGAGAATTTCGCTATGGATTCAGTCTCCCGTGCCACCTTGACAGAGTTCTTATTGAAAGCTGTAATAAAATTATTATATCTTTGTATAGTGTCTAAGGCGTAGGTGGTGGAGTTATTAACGACGGTAATAATTTCTGATTGCTTCTTCTCAAGAGCATCAATATGTTTTTCTAGAAATATACGATCATTCTCATCGAGCTTTCCAGTGATGGACTTTATCACCGTACCCAACAGGTTCACTAGACCACGTTTTCTACGTGACCGAACGATTTTATGAAAATTATCCAAAGTTTCTTGATATAGAAGAGTATAGTGAGTGACTACATTTTGGTATGCAGAAGTCGAAATTTTGTTGAACAGGAGGGGGTGTAACAAGGCTGATTTCAAGGAGATGTCTATAGAAGTTAAGTTAATGGTTAAAATATGGCGGTGATAGTGATCCAACATTTGTGCTTGACCAACCAATTCCTGGTAATATCCATTATTGGGGATCGGGCGCACTTGAAGGGCCAGGCTGTGTCTCAGCAGGTGGCTGGTCCTGTAACAAGGGGGCTTTGCGTAAGCGTTTTATGTTTCTTGGGTGAGTATTTGTGGGTCTATTTTTAGATGTTACTGCCTCTATTTGGGTCTCTTTGGCTGAAGTGACCTTAGCTGACACATAGGGTGCAGTAAGCTTGTTTCGAGGGTTTTTGTGAATGTAAATAGGATCTCCAGGTTTAGGGGCTGGGGTAGAATCAGAGTGCTTTTCGTTTCGTTTGTCCAAAATTCTAGTCTCTTTATTGTGAATTTTCCTATATAGGGAATCGATAAAAGGGCGGAGTTCGTCTTTTATGTCGTTGATTATATTTTTCATATACTGGCATGTCGTCGTCAAATTGAATTTCTTCGGCATAGGGGCCATAAAGGATAGAAAATGGAGAGTAACCAGTAGCGGAATGTATCGATTGATTATAGATTAGGACACAGTGAGTTACTAGATCTTGAAAATATTCCTTTGGACGTTCGTCTTTCATTACTCTGAGTTTTTCTATGAAAGTCGAGTGAAACCTTTCAATAGGGCTATTGGAATTTGGATTGTTTACTGTGATGAAATATAGCTCAATTTTATGAAGACTCATGAATTCCTTGAAGAGATTATTAGAAAATTATGTGCCTTCGTCACATACAATTTTCCTCGGATAGTTGTGGTGCGAAAAATAGTGACGTAATTTACTCAATATTGTGACTGTCGTTTTATCTGAAATATGGTAGACTTGAGCGTATTTAGAAAATTAATAAATAATAGTCAGAAAACATTCTTTATAACAGGAAAATGTATCTATGTGTAGAATATCGAATGGTTTTTGACCTAGAAGAGGACCTTTCAAAGGAAGTTTGTATGGATGTCTTTCATACTTATTGCGAAGACAGATATCACACTGATTAATAAAATTTGATACAGTACATCGCATATTTGGCCAGTAATATTTAAGTTTTAACTGATTGATGGTTTCGACAATGCCATTATGATTATTTTTGTGATAATTTTGAACACATTGAACTTGAGCTTCAAGATCGTTTATGTCTTGAACACGCTTGGAACAAAAGAAAATTTGGATGGTGTCATTGTAGGTATTTCGAACATACTCAGCGATATATTTTTGGATGTCGGTATTGTCTGTAAGAATATAATAACGTTGATTTGGGGCAATTATGTCGTGAAGTGCTGTTTTTACGCCGTCTTTCCAATTTGCTTGGACAAGGGTGACCAAATGTTGATGTTTAGACTTGAATTTCAATGAATACCTGATAGAATGTTTGTCTCCAATTTTTATTATAATTTGGTTAGTGAAGTAATTTATAGGCTCTTCAGAAAATGGGACAGTAGCAACATGATGTTAAACTGATGAATGTTGGGTAGATTGGCCGGTTTCTTTATTAAAGGATTGATTCACAAATTCGTCAAGATCAAATATTTCATCGTCCGAAGACTCTGAAGGGGGATTAGCAATCACGGATTCAGTTTCATGCATATTAATTTCTATGCGGAATAGGGCATCAGCTACAACATTCTCATTGCCTTTTTTATATTTTACGTCAAAATTATAATCTTCCAGTTTGAGTCTCCAACGAACTAAACGAGAGTGAGGTTCTTTAATTTTCTCTAGCCAAACGATGGGATTATGGTCAGTTTCGACAGTAAATTTAACACCATACAGATAAGGGCGGAAATGTTTGCACGAATCTAAAATCGCTAAGAGCTCTCTTTCAATGGTCGAATAGTTTCTTTCAGCAGTATTAAGAGTACGAGAGTAGTAAGCAATGGGTTTTCCATCTTGAGATAGAACTGAACCTATGGAAACACCTGAAGCATCTGTGGTAAGAGTGAACGGTTTTGAAAAATCTGGGTATTGGAGTATGGGGGAGTTGCTAATTGCGGATTTGCACTTTTCGATAGCTTCTATGTACAACGGATTGGTTATGTCAATTTTTTCTCCATTTCGTGTACAACGTGTCATAGGAGCGACTATTTTGGAGAAATTGTGAATGAAGCGTCGGTAGTAGCCGACTAAGCCAAGAAAGCTTTGAATTTCTTTTCGTGATTTGGGAATGGGATAATTTTGAACTGCATGGATCTTACTAGGATTGGGCTTTATACCCTCTGGGGTCACTATGTGGCCAAGGAATGCAACTTCTTTGCACAGGAACTCTGACTTGTCAAGTTGTATTTTTAGATTTGTGTCACGGAATTTTTGAAAGACTTGTTTGATGTGTATGAGATGTTCTTGAAGGGACCTAGAAAATATGATGACATCGTCCATGTAAACAAAACATGATTTATAGAGGTGGTCTCGGAGAACTTCATCCATCATCCTTTGGAAGGTCATAGGAGCATTACGGACCCCCATAGGCATCTTCAAATACTCAAAATGTCCATTTGGGACAGTGAAAGCGGTCTTGTCCACAGAATCTGGATGGACCTGTATCTGATGGAAACCTTGGGCTAGGTCAAGAGTTGTGAAATAGGTACACCTGCCAAGATTATCCAGAATTTCATCTATCCTAGGAATTGGATATTTCTCTTCCACTGTATTGTCATTGAGCTTCCGATAATCGATTACCATGCGAAACTTTTTCTTTCCGGATGCGTCTGCTTTTTTGGGAACAATCCAGACTGGGGACGAGTATGGAGAGATTGAGGATGTTGTTTTCTAAGAGTTTATCAATTTGTGAAGAAATTTCGGGAAGCATAGCTCTTGGATACCTATAAGATCGAGAAAAAATAGGCCTATCGTCTTTAGTACGAATAATATGCTTGACAGTACTTGTACAAGTGAGAACGGAATCTTCTGTATGAAAAATGTCTTTATATTGATGGCATAAACGGAGAATTTTTTCTTTTTCTTCAGAGTTCAAGTGTTGAGTTCGAATCATACTACTATTGAAAGAGGTACTAGAAGACTGCTTAGGAAGTTCTTCCTCAAATTCTGAGAGGTATGTGGCAGAGACAGGTTGAGAAAAATCAATTTCCAAATTTTCTGGCTTAGGAATATCGATATAACCATCTTTAGCATAATGTATAGATTCTGGTAAGATAACATGACCTTCATGGATGATTTCCGCGACAACTACTTCACCATTGTTGACGGATACAGGAATAGATAACCGATTATTTGTACGATAGATTATTTTAAAAGGAATTTCGATACCTAGTTTACGGACAGAAAATATGTGAGATTCATAGTCAATGTTTGCACCCAATTGATCAAGTTCACCAGTTCCGAGAAGAATATCAAAATCATCATGCCAGTCTGCAATTCTGACTATAAGAGGTGTATGAATACCTATTTCATTTAGTACAGGGTAATATAAATTTCGAGTATACGTTTTCGGAGTTTTCATGGAGATAAGAGTGAAGGGCTCATAGAATTCATGTTCAGGGTCATACATTTTAGCAGCTCTTGGGGTAATAACTGTATCTGATCCACCGGAGTCGATCAAAACTTTCAAATTGGAATGGGGTAGGTAGAAATAGGGTAGCTTGGTGGGTTTTGAAAAGTTATTTAATTGGATGGTTCGATATCGGGCGGTTCCTGAATGGCAGGCCCTTGAAAATTTTCGGAATAGGCTTGTTGGTCTTTATATGTGTCATAATATTCGTGATTACAACATTCGTCAGAATATGTGACGGAATTTGGGTCACACTCTACATTATGATGAAAAGTACGACTATTATGAGTGGAGGTGGACATCGGAGTTGGTTTACGACTAGTAGTCTGCGTTACTGACATAGGACTGGGCTTGTATTGATTATTCGGTACATTATTTGGACGAGAAGGACCGAATACTTCTCTATTAGTAGGAGGATTTTGGCGTTGAGGTATGGGCCGATTTATATCACCAAATGTTCTGTTAGGTGTGAACGATTGGAAACGGGGCTGTTGAAAAAAATTTTGGGTACCATTAGATGGATTCTGTTGAATCGAAGACTGAAAATTGGGTAATGCATTTCGATTACTCGGTTGAGTGACAGCTTGGGCATTACGTTGAATGGGACGTGGTGGTGCCTTTTGATACTCATTGGGGTAGGTAGAGGATTTCAGATACGACATATATTGCGCATGAGCATACTTCTCGTCACTTACACTTTCATCGTTTAATTTATTGTAAAATTTTTCAATTGGGGGCAAAGTCGTTTCATTCAATTTTTTCAAAGAATCAATGTAATCGTAACAGAAAACTCCTTTCTGTGTTAATAATTTTAATTTATTTTCATCTAAATTTTGAAATTCCCTTTGTAAAATTTTCTTTTCTGATTCTGCTAAAATTGAAGCTAGAGAGAATCATCATCAATCATCAAGAGAAGCCTCCATAAATCGAAAAGAGTCTATAAACCGCAATTTAATGTTATTTTCATCTGAGTGCAGCGTAAAGGAGATGTTTTTATCTTTGTTGATGGGAAGTAGACTTAAGCGACCTTTTATACAAAAATTCGAAATCATAAAGTGACTATCGTACCCACTTAAATTATGGAATATAACCGGCACAACAAACAATTTTCTAAAGTTCAGATTGCATGCTTGGTGCGCGTAACCTCTGAACTCTCCACTGAAATGGTTACGATCTGTAACGATTATGTATTTTTTTGTTTTTGAAAATCTCTTACCGCAAATATGACATGATGTTGCCTTACATGTGTCTAATTTTTCAATCACAGGTACGATTGTTTTTATTTTTGAGTTTACAAATTGCGCAACACCAGCCATACGATTTGCAAACCAATCCATACAATCTGTACCTCGATAGCTCTCGAAATAAGAAAGGCTATCATCATAGCTGCATTTTACATAGAAACCAGCACGATACGGAACGTGTTTTTGATATTTTATGGTTTTAGTTAAATTTACGACGCTACTTTCTTTATGATTTTCTAATTGACATTCAAAATCTGCATAAACAACAAAAGGAGTATTTTGTTGGTATGTAAAGTTTTTAAATTCAACGCAGCTCTCTTTAAGAAGGTTAATTTTATATTTATTAAATTTAAATTTAGAACACAGTTTTTCATGTTCAACTAATTTATTTTGCTGATGGAAATGGTTCAGACATCTATCGCAAATAAATTTTTTCTCACGATGTTTATTTAACTGGCTACTAATAAGACGCGAGTTAAATTCTCGAAGCCAGGATTTTACTTTTTGAAAAATATTTATTTGAGTATCGACCGACTATTACAAAGATGAGTTATGAACTGAACTAATTAACAAATGAATAAAACCAAGTAAACCAAAAATGTCTATGTTGCATTTCCGGTAAAGGTGAACGCCGTTCATGTGCCGACGTATGGTTACCGTATCCGGTTGGATACATAACTCCTCCCTCCTTAGGGTGGAAGTTCGTCCTCGAACTTCTGCTGGTTGGCCTGAAGTTCTTGAAGATCCTTCAAGGGAAGCCTTGGCTTGAAGAACAGGGTGTGTAGTCTCTTTCGTTTTCTTGAAACGAAATACATAGTGGTTGCAGCCAGGATGACGTACAGGGTTGCAACAGTCCAAGATATGGATGAGATGAAGATGGGCCTTAGATGCGTTGGCTGGATCACAGACAGTCGGGGTGTTTCTTGAATTTTGTCGATCTGGTCCAGGTGTATTTGGAATTTGGGATTCAGTTTTACAGGAACAACATCTGGGATCTGGATCTTCTGACTTGATGTAGTATACCATTTTTGGTCAATTTTTACTGCACATGTTGACTGGACTATTACTGGTTGGTTGACATTTTCCACTTCTCCGGAACAGTTTTCAAAGACTTGGATCTGCCTGTTTGTGCTCAGTACTATAAGATTTTTCTCAGTACGGTGGATGATCGGTTGGTGAAAAACTGTTATGGCTGTTGTACAGTTTTCCAATGTTGGCAATTGGCATTTGCTAGACGACATTGATTGGCATATAATCTTCATTTCCGTGTGCTTGCAGTCAGGGTACCAATGATTGTCTCCATAATGGGTAGCCGGGGGTATCAAAATGATTGCGTCTTTGTTTTGGACGGGGTAAATATGGTAAAGGGGAAACTGATCAAGAATAGGGATCTTTAGGATAATTAAGAGTTGAGTATCCGTTATAACTATTGTGCTATAAGAATTTTCAATTAATTCAAAGGGATGCAGATCGTCTGACAAAAGACAAGTTTTCTTATAGAAAGATGATTTTCCAGATCAGTTATTTCTGACAGGGTCAAAAGTTCTACATTTGACTTCTGAAGTGCTGCTAGGCTTATTGTTCTTAAAATTTTGAGAAGAAATTGATTCAGGCTACTGATGCTGAGAATTTCGCTATGGATTCAGTCTCCCGTGCCACCTTGACAGAGTTCTTATTGAAAGCTGTAATAAAATTATTATATCTTTGTATAGTGTCTAAGGCGTAGGTGGTGGAGTTATTAACGACGGTAATAATTTCTGATTGCTTCTTCTCAAGAGCATCAATATGTTTTTCTAGAAATATACGATCATTCTCATCGAGGTTTCCAGTGATGGACTTTATCACCGTACCCAACAGGTTCACTAGACCACGTTTTCTACGTGACCGAACGATTTTATGAAAATTATCCAAAGTTTCTTGATATAGAAGAGTATAGTGAGTGACTACATTTTGGTATGCAGAAGTCGAAATTTTGTTGAACAGGAGGGGGTGTAACAAGGCTGATTTCAAGGAGATGTCTATAGAAGTTAAGTTAATGGTTAAAATATGGCGGTGATAGTGATCCAACATTTGTGCTTGACCAACCAATTCCTGGTAATATCCATTATTGGGGATCGGGCGCACTTGAAGGGCCAGGCTGTGTCTCAGCAGGTGGCTGGTCCTGTAACAAGGGGGCTTTGCGTAAGCGTTTTATGTTTCTTGGGTGAGTATTTGTGGGTCTATTTTTAGATGTTACTGCCTCTATTTGGGTCTCTTTGGCTGAAGTGACCTTAGCTGACACATAGGGTGCAGTAAGCTTGTTTCGAGGGTTTTTGTGAATGTAAATAGGATCTCCAGGTTTAGGGGCTGGGGTAGAATCAGAGTGCTTTTCGTTTCGTTTGTCCAAAATTCTAGTCTCTTTATTGTGAATTTTCCTATATAGGGAATCGATAAAAGGGCGGAGTTCGTCTTTTATGTCGTTGATTATATTTTTCATATACTGGCATGTCGTCGTCAAATTGAATTTCTTCGGCATAGGGGCCATAAAGGATAGAAAATGGAGAGTAACCAGTAGCGGAATGTATCGATTGATTATAGATTAGGACACAGTGAGTTACTAGATCTTGAAAATATTCCTTTGGACGTTCGTCTTTCATTACTCTGAGTTTTTCTATGAAAGTCGAGTGAAACCTTTCAATAGGGCTATTGGAATTTGGATTGTTTACTGTGATGAAATATAGCTCAATTTTATGAAGACTCATGAATTCCTTGAAGAGATTATTAGAAAATTATGTGCCTTCGTCACATACAATTTTCCTCGGATAGTTGTGGTGCGAAAAATAGTGACGTAATTTACTCAATATTGTGACTGTCGTTTTATCTGAAATATGGTAGACTTGAGCGTATTTAGAAAATTAATAAATAATAGTCAGAAAACATTCTTTATAACAGGAAAATGTATCTATGTGTAGAATATCGAATGGTTTTTGACCTAGAAGAGGACCTTTCAAAGGAAGTTTGTATGGATGTCTTTCATACTTATTGCGAAGACAGATATCACACTGATTAATAAAATTTGATACAGTACATCGCATATTTGGCCAGTAATATTTAAGTTTTAACTGATTGATGGTTTCGACAATGCCATTATGATTATTTTTGTGATAATTTTGAACACATTGAACTTGAGCTTCAAGATCGTTTATGTCTTGAACACGCTTGGAACAAAAGAAAATTTGGATGGTGTCATTGTAGGTATTTCGAACATACTCAGCGATATATTTTTGGATGTCGGTATTGTCTGTAAGAATATAATAACGTTGATTTGGGGCAATTATGTCGTGAAGTGCTGTTTTTACGCCGTCTTTCCAATTTGCTTGGACAAGGGTGACCAAATGTTGATGTTTAGACTTGAATTTCAATGAATACCTGATAGAATGTTTGTCTCCAATTTTTATTATAATTTGGTTAGTGAAGTAATTTATAGGCTCTTCAGAAAATGGGACAGTAGCAACATGATGTTAAACTGATGAATGTTGGGTAGATTGGCCGGTTTCTTTATTAAAGGATTGATTCACAAATTCGTCAAGATCAAATATTTCATCGTCCGAAGACTCTGAAGGGGGATTAGCAATCACGGATTCAGTTTCATGCATATTAATTTCTATGCGGAATAGGGCATCAGCTACAACATTCTCATTGCCTTTTTTATATTTTACGTCAAAATTATAATCTTCCAGTTTGAGTCTCCAACGAACTAAACGAGAGTGAGGTTCTTTAATTTTCTCTAGCCAAACGATGGGATTATGGTCAGTTTCGACAGTAAATTTAACACCATACAGATAAGGGCGGAAATGTTTGCACGAATCTAAAATCGCTAAGAGCTCTCTTTCAATGGTCGAATAGTTTCTTTCAGCAGTATTAAGAGTACGAGAGTAGTAAGCAATGGGTTTTCCATCTTGAGATAGAACTGAACCTATGGAAACACCTGAAGCATCTGTGGTAAGAGTGAACGGTTTTGAAAAATCTGGGTATTGGAGTATGGGGGAGTTGCTAATTGCGGATTTGCACTTTTCGATAGCTTCTATGTACAACGGATTGGTTATGTCAATTTTTTCTCCATTTCGTGTACAACGTGTCATAGGAGCGACTATTTTGGAGAAATTGTGAATGAAGCGTCGGTAGTAGCCGACTAAGCCAAGAAAGCTTTGAATTTCTTTTCGTGATTTGGGAATGGGATAATTTTGAACTGCATGGATCTTACTAGGATTGGGCTTTATACCCTCTGGGGTCACTATGTGGCCAAGGAATGCAACTTCTTTGCACAGGAACTCTGACTTGTCAAGTTGTATTTTTAGATTTGTGTCACGGAATTTTTGAAAGACTTGTTTGATGTGTATGAGATGTTCTTGAAGGGACCTAGAAAATATGATGACATCGTCCATGTAAACAAAACATGATTTATAGAGGTGGTCTCGGAGAACTTCATCCATCATCCTTTGGAAGGTCATAGGAGCATTACGGACCCCCATAGGCATCTTCAAATACTCAAAATGTCCATTTGGGACAGTGAAAGCGGTCTTGTCCACAGAATCTGGATGGACCTGTATCTGATGGAAACCTTGGGCTAGGTCAAGAGTTGTGAAATAGGTACACCTGCCAAGATTATCCAGAATTTCATCTATCCTAGGAATTGGATATTTCTCTTCCACTGTATTGTCATTGAGCTTCCGATAATCGATTACCATGCGAAACTTTTTCTTTCCGGATGCGTCTGCTTTTTTGGGAACAATCCAGACTGGGGACGAGTATGGAGAGATTGAGGATGTTGTTTTCTAAGAGTTTATCAATTTGTGAAGAAATTTCGGGAAGCATAGCTCTTGGATACCTATAAGATCGAGAAAAAATAGGCCTATCGTCTTTAGTACGAATAATATGCTTGACAGTACTTGTACAAGTGAGAACGGAATCTTCTGTATGAAAAATGTCTTTATATTGATGGCATAAACGGAGAATTTTTTCTTTTTCTTCAGAGTTCAAGTGTTGAGTTCGAATCATACTACTATTGAAAGAGGTACTAGAAGACTGCTTAGGAAGTTCTTCCTCAAATTCTGAGAGGTATGTGGCAGAGACAGGTTGAGAAAAATCAATTTCCAAATTTTCTGGCTTAGGAATATCGATATAACCATCTTTAGCATAATGTATAGATTCTGGTAAGATAACATGACCTTCATGGATGATTTCCGCGACAACTACTTCACCATTGTTGACGGATACAGGAATAGATAACCGATTATTTGTACGATAGATTATTTTAAAAGGAATTTCGATACCTAGTTTACGGACAGAAAATATGTGAGATTCATAGTCAATGTTTGCACCCAATTGATCAAGTTCACCAGTTCCGAGAAGAATATCAAAATCATCATGCCAGTCTGCAATTCTGACTATAAGAGGTGTATGAATACCTATTTCATTTAGTACAGGGTAATATAAATTTCGAGTATACGTTTTCGGAGTTTTCATGGAGATAAGAGTGAAGGGCTCATAGAATTCATGTTCAGGGTCATACATTTTAGCAGCTCTTGGGGTAATAACTGTATCTGATCCACCGGAGTCGATCAAAACTTTCAAATTGGAATGGGGTAGGTAGAAATAGGGTAGCTTGGTGGGTTTTGAAAAGTTATTTAATTGGATGGTTCGATATCGGGCGGTTCCTGAATGGCAGGCCCTTGAAAATTTTCGGAATAGGCTTGTTGGTCTTTATATGTGTCATAATATTCGTGATTACAACATTCGTCAGAATATGTGACGGAATTTGGGTCACACTCTACATTATGATGAAAAGTACGACTATTATGAGTGGAGGTGGACATCGGAGTTGGTTTACGACTAGTAGTCTGCGTTACTGACATAGGACTGGGCTTGTATTGATTATTCGGTACATTATTTGGACGAGAAGGACCGAATACTTCTCTGTTAGTAGGAGGATTTTGGCGTTGAGGTATGGGCCGATTTATATCACCAAATGTTCTGTTAGGTGTGAACGATTGGAAACGGGGCTGTTGAAAAAAATTTTGGGTACCATTAGATGGATTCTGTTGAATCGAAGACTGAAAATTGGGTAATGCATTTCGATTACTCGGTTGAGTGACAGCTTGGGCATTACGTTGAATGGGACGTGGTGGTGCCTTTTGATACTCATTGGGGTAGGTAGAGGATTTCAGATACGACATATATTGCTGTTGTTGCTTATGGTTATCTAAAGAAATACATTTCTGAAGAGCTTCGTCTAACGAAGATAAATCGTAATGAGATAGGTGGTCGCAATATGGATTATTTATACCAGTACAGAAGGTTCTAAGTGCTTGATTTCTAAAGAACGAAGCTTTAAACTCAACTGCCTGTGGATTACTTTCATGAAGTGAAACATGCTGAAGAATATCATTTAATGCTAGTGTTACTCGGTGGTGATATTCATGATACGATTCGGATCGTTTTTGGACTGTGGTTGTGAGTTGGGTTAATAAAATTTCCTCGGTGCGATGATCACCATATTTCTGCAATAAAAGTAGCTTTATCTCAGCCCACTGAGTTTGATTGTGAAGATTTAAAAAATCACGAGCCTCGCCTTTTACCTTAGACAATATATTAGCATTTATGATGTAGGTTTGGATAGCATCCGCACCTTGTTGAGAAAAAAAAATTACCAAATTATCTACAGAGTTGATAAAAGTAGATAGATTTTCACCCACTTTGTATTCTGGCAAGGTATTATACAGATTATTGATATCCGAATTTGAGAGAACCATGTTTGGGTTTTCTGTAATAGTTTCTAAGGAAGAGGTACTTAATTGTTCGGTAGAAATATTTTCGAGAGAGGGTGTAGAATATGGCTTAAATCTAGACTTTTCTTTTGAAATTCTTCGACTGCTAGGTGAAATAACAGCTTGTAAAGAATCCTGTGGATACTCGGAACTCATAGGAAAAATGGAATTGACTTACATAAGGATGAGACGAATCAGAAGGATTTTCATCTCCAGTACGGTCTCCAGTTTCCTCAGGTCCGTGGTATTTGTAGATAACTGCCAAGTCGTTGACACGAGCCGATGATCCTCAGGGATGTCGTGCAGCTATCCTGTTCGCAGCGCCAGTTAAATTCTCGAAGCCAGGATTTTACTTTTTAAAAAATATTTATTTGAGTATCGACCGACTATTACAAAGATGAGTTATGAACTGAACTAATTAACAAATGAATAAAACCAAGTAAACCAAAAATGTCTATGTTGCATTTCCGGTAAAGGTGAACCCGTTCATGTGCCGACGTATGGTTACCGTATCCGGTTGGATACATAACTCGCGAAAGATTTTTAATCCAACAATAGTGATACTTAATTTCATCGATTGAATCATTATCTTCATTCGCTGGTGGTGGAGGGGCATCATAATCATTTAAACGCGGATAATATTTATTTTGAGCTAAAAGTAAATTAACATGCGTATCCTGTTTATTTTCCGTTAATCTTGCTGGTACTACCGTGTAAAATGATTTTTTTTCTGTTTCAATCAATTCTATAGCGTAAACATTGACTGAAATATTATTCATCTTTTCAAATTTTGAAATTAT
The DNA here is from genome assembly GCA_963669975.1 of Acanthoscelides obtectus. Lineage (NCBI taxonomy): Eukaryota > Metazoa > Arthropoda > Insecta > Coleoptera > Chrysomelidae > Acanthoscelides > Acanthoscelides obtectus. The sequence continues at coordinate 1,057,465 of CAVLJG010000002.1, read as the reverse complement.
TGTTAGCAGCATAGGACTATCTAAATTTTCTGTTTGTAAAACGTCAGTAAAGAATGGATATGAGGAGGTTAGTTCTGCATGTCATTTATTGCTAGGAGTCCGAAGAGCGCTTACAATGGCCCAGTAAAAGCAATTTTGATCTATATTTTTAATGTTTATACAAGCTTTTTTCCTTATGATCGGTTCTGGTAGTCTAATATAAGATGAACCGTTTCCCAATTGATATTTACTGATATTAACAACTAATGAAATAATTTTATTTAACGCAAATCCCGAATCTTTTTCAGCAAATTCCGATAATTCGTTTAAAAGTTTATCTTTAACATATATCTTAAACCACTCGTCTATTTGAGTTGATGTATCAATAATATGATTTTTAGTATTTATATATTTAATTCCCAAAATTTCATTATCCCCCGATTTCCTAATAAACTCCTCGCAAAATGTTGTATTTACTTTGAGCGCACAATGGGTGTTCAAAATATTCTACTACTACTACTTTGAAAGCTCGATTCTACATTTTCCCATCTAACCCTCTGACCCAATGTTAAGTGAAGTCCTGCCCCAATATGTCTAGTTAAAATCAACTTTCTAAAATGTTTAAAATGCCCCAAATTTATTTCTACTTTTCTACAGGTCCCTACAGATAATTTACTTTGCCTTCTACTACGAATTACCCGTTTACATAATCTAATTTGTTTTTCTATTCGTTTCAGCCACACTTCCGGGTCCCTTATTGTAAAATTATCAAATAAAATTTTCCGTAAACTAACAATTGATAGTAGAACACCGTCTGTTTGTTTGATGATCTTTTTAACCTTATTTGAAGACATTCGAAAAGACGACATTTTTTTTCAAGCAAACGCATTACTCAAAAATATATAAAAAATGCTCACCCTGTCCTCCTCCTCCTCCTGTTCTCTGCTTTGTTAATTTTCAACTATTTTAAATGATGCTAGAGGTCGGCTTTTCCCTACGTCCACTTCCCCTTGGAAGATTATCGAAGTAGTGTCTCTATGGGGATTGAATCTCAGTATTTCTAAAATCCGCCACCAGAGGCGCTGGCGTCGCGCGCCATTGATGAGTTGGACGGAATCTGTATGAGAAATTGACGAGTTGGGGATTCCGCCGCTAGATGGCGCTGTACAAACCAAACGGAATCTATGTGTCATTGGACACCTGTCATGCGTCATTGGGCATCTCGCGCATAGATGGCGCTCCACACGTCATCTGTCATACGTCATTGGACACCTGCCATTGATGGGTTGGGCATCTCGCGCATAGATGGCGCCGATTTGTTGTCTGGCGCTGTACAAACCAAACGGAATCTGTATGTGTCATTGGACACCTGTCATTGATGGGTTGGGCATCTCGCGCATAGATGGCACCGATGTCGCACCTGTCTGGTGTTGGCGTGGATATACGGGGGGGCATTTAGAACCTGTATACAGGGGTGCATCGAAAAATAGCGGATCGATGGACCGACGGTATATCGTTAAATCGTATATAGCAAGGCGTGACCTAAATAGCGTGGTGGGCTCCTCTGGTCGGTCGGTCGGTCAGAATGTCTTATAACCTGTATACGATGTACTGTTATTATACAGGATGATACCGTTCAAACTGAAAATAGTATAATGGATATTTTATTGAAACATATAGTATATATAACAATAAGTGTAATAATCAAAGGGTACCTACTACCTACTACACTGTAATAATAAAAGGGTACCTACTATCTACTACCTATACTATATAGAAGTCTTGGGCCATCCATAAAAATAGTTGACCGTCGCAATATCCAAGGCGGACGAGTCCAAGTTCGCTTATCGAAGGGCAGTCGAAAATCTGCATTGAAGCGGTCCAGTGGTTGTTTACTTTTGGTTTCTCGGCTTTATATTATACGCAATTTCTTTTTTAAATATAAAAGCGATTCCTTGAGTCTAGTGTTTTTACAGATTCAGGTGTGGGGTAAAGATACCTACCTGCCTACGTAGTGCCTCGAAACTTTTGATAGAGACAATTAGTGATTTAATTAGCAAAGTTAAAGCTGTTACGAAAAGTCTTTAACGAACTTTCATTGTCGTTATTGTGTTTTTTCTATATACACATCATAAACATTAGTGTTAAAACGCAATTTGTGGCTCTAGTGAATCAACAGGTGCCTGTGTTTTGGATAACCGCTGACAAGGTACTTTTTATGACTGTTTATCGAACTGCCATTATTATTAATGGTAAATTTTATTAGATTTATTGAATAGGTTGTTACGAAAAACCTATAGATAGACAGTTATCGTTTTTGTTTTGGGTTGCTAGGAAAAACCTATATATAGACAGACATTTCAATTGTCCCAAGATGGGCAAACATAAGCGTAGCCGAAGTAGTTCTAGTAGCAGTAGCAGTAGTAGTTCTGCTTCAAGTAGCTCATCATCAAAACAAATAGAAAGGGTCGTTATGATAAGTCAACTTCTGAACGCTCCAGAACTGATACTCGACATAACAAGCGGTCAAAATCGGCGCAATTACCATCTAAAAATAGCGCAGAAAAACGACAAATGCGGCGTAGCACAGTACATAGAACCACTAGCATGCCAAGAGACTGTTCGGGATATCCATCTGATATTTTAGTGCATGTGCCGAATAGTGCAGCTACTGTCACCAGAGAAGAGATCAGAAATAGTGATTCTTACACCCCGATTTTTCGACAGTTAGGCACGTCGAACTTACAGAGTACCCGAATAGGATCGAATGATACTATTGACAACTCAGTAGGACTACAACAATCAGAAAAATCAGCGTATGAAGATCGAATAACACGCTTGGAACAGCAAGTTGAAAATTTGACAAAACAGAATTCATCTGAAAGTCCTAAACTAACACTAAGAAGTGACTGTATTCCAGAATTTTGCCCTGAAAATGAGAACCTGTCGGCAGCAAAGTGGCTAGAAAAAATAGACCAATTGAAAAATATTAATAGATGGGATGACGTCACGACAAGTTACCATACGCAATCACGGTTAGCTGGCATGGGAAGAACTTGGTATCACAGCTTAAATTCTTTAAACTACACATGGTTAGAATGGAAAGAACTAATCATAAAAACATTTCCAGACCACATTGATTATGTGAAGGCCTTACGGAAAATGCTGGAAAAAACAAAATCGCATAACGAGTCTATGACTGCATATTACTTTAGTAAAATGGAATTAATAAGAACATGCCAAATAGTATGCAAAAACGCTGTTTCCTGTTTGATAGATGGGATTACTGACATAAATATTCAGAATGCAGCCCGTGCGGGTCGTTACGAAATACCCGAAACACTTTTTGAGCAATACCTATCTATGTTGCGTGATGAGAGTTCACATCAGTTGCACAGTAATAAACCGGAAACGATTACGAAGAGGCATAACAAACCAGACTTGCGCAATGCTATTTCAAAAAAATATAAACCATACCACAGAGAAGATGTTATGTGCTACAATTGTAAACAAAAGGGACACTACCAAGCAAGCTGTCCAAAAAGCCGAAAAGTTTGCAGCAAATGCAATTTATTAGGGCATGAGGCTGATCAGTGCCGAACAGGTCAAGGGAAACACGCAGGCTTGCAAACTAAAGGTAAGCTTCATCGTATTCTAGTTTATCTTCTAATCAACCGGTAAGCACCTGCTATTTTATTGATTGCATTATTAATAACGAGCCCCTTAGAGGTTATGTAGACTCAGGATGCGCCGCGGTAACAATTAGAGAGACAAACGCGAAAAATCTCAAGTTACCACTTACACCAGCATCTGTCCGTTTGTGTGGGTACGCTGGGGGGTCCGTCGTTGCCAACTGGAAAACAAAAATTTACCTAACTGTAGATCAAGCATCTGCTCACGTAGATGCGTTGATAGTCCCTGACCAAGTACAGGAAGTACCGGTTATAGATGGACAACCTTTTGTCAATAATGAAAGTGTTACTGTGGTTGTTAGAGGCAATCAAATTCGACTCTACGACCAAAATTTGATAAAAATAGGGACATTGGTCGAGTTTTTGTCAAAAAAGGTAGAGCTTGTGTCAGCTGAAACAACAGTCATACCACCTAATTACATGGGTCATATTGTTATTAAGCAAGACGAAAGCGTGAGGGATGTTTTCGTAAACTTGCAGACTAGGGATTGGTCAGACAATTGTCATGTAATTTTACCTTGTATTCTAAATTTAGAAAATAGTTTTTGCTGCGTGCCTGTTATGAATCTATCGAATAAACCTGTCTGTTACGAAAAGAATAGGGTTATTACGAGAGGTTGGACATGTTACGAAAATGTTGAACCATCAGAATCCTTGATGTGTTTACAAACAAGCACTACTCATCTTACCCCTATTACATTAGACGATGTGAAAGGTTTAATAAACCCACAGTTAAATGAGGTAGATCGAGCTAATTTGCTTCAATTAATTAACAAATATCGAGACTGCTTTGCCTTAAGTCTTAACGAAGTCGGTAAGACTGATGTAGCTGAGCTGGAAATAAAGCTGAATGATGACCAACCCATCACTTATCGACCTTATAGGATGCCTTATACAAATCGAGAAACAGTCCGAGATATAGTGCGGGACCTTTTGGCAAATAAGATAATACAGGAATCAGATTCACCCTATGCCAGTCCCATTCTCCTTGTTAAAAAGAAAAATGGGGAGGAGCGAATGTGCATAGATTATAGGGCTATTAACAAAAAAACCATTAAAGATAAGTATCCGTTACCTAGGATTGATGATCTTTTGGATAATTTGTCAGGGGCAACATTTTTTACAACATTAGATTTAGCCTCTGGTTACCATCAAATTCCAGTAGAAAAAGAATCTGTTCCTAAAACCGCATTCGTGACGCCAGACGGACACTATGAATACCTGAGGATGCCATTTGGTTTGGTTAATGCTCCTGCGGTATTCCAGAGGGCCGTAAATAAAATATTAGGTCCACTACGCCATGAAAATGCAATGGCTTATATCGATGACATTTTAGTTCCATCTATTTCAATTGAAGAAGGCTTGACGAGACTAGAAAATGTCTTAAAACTCTTCAGAGAAGCAAAAATGACTCTACGATTAAGTAAATGTCATTTTCTGCAATATCAAATTGAATACCTAGGACATGAGATTTCTAGCGAAGGAATTAAACCAGGATCAGGAAAAATTAGGGCTGTAGCTGAATTTCCTATTCCTAAAACTGTCCACGAAGTTAGGCAATTTTTAGGATTGACAAGTTATTTTAGAAAATTTATCAAAGACTTTGCTCGCATTGCCAAACCAATATCTAACCTTACCCGAAAAGATTCAACATTTACATGGGGAACAGAGCATAATGAAGCATTTGAAATACTTAGAAAGAAACTTGTTGAAAGACCTGTGTTAGCAATATACGATCGTAAAGCTAGAATTGAGGTACATTGTGATGCAAGCAAAGTAGGTTTAGGAGGAATACTTTTACAAGAGCAAAATGATGGCACTCTTAAACCAGTACAATATTTTAGCAGAGCTACAACAACCGAAGAACACAAATATCATTCGTATGAACTTGAAACCTTAGCTCTGGTAGAAGCCTTGAGAAAATTTCGAATTTACCTAATAGGAGTAAATTTTAAAGTAGTTACAGATTGTAACTCTTTACGACACACATTGTTAAAAAGAGATCTTGTACCCCGGATCGCAAGATGGTGGCTTACCATCCAAGATTTTGACTTTAATATCGAATACAGAGTTGGTACAAAAATGAGTCACGTGGATGCTTTAAGCAGAAATCCAGTGAAAGATGTTCAAGATTTACTTAATATTCAAATTGTAAATATTGAAGAGAGTGACTGGATACTTTCTGCGCAACTCCAGGATGAAAAATGTAAGAACTTGATTGATGTTTTATCAAGAGATGCTAGTAATGGTGAAGAAAGACAGATACATAAAGAATTTTGTCTTAAAAATAACCATCTTTATCGTAAAACTCAACAAGGTAATCGTTGGGTCATTCCAAAAACAGCGCGTCGAAGAATTTTGCTGTATTATCATGATGACGCCGGACATTTTTCAGTCGATAAGACACTGGAGTCCATAAAGTCACGTTACTGGTTCTCATCAATGCGGCAATATGTTAAAAATTATATTAAGTCCTGTCTAGGACGTCTTTATAATAAAACTGCAGGAGGTAAAATACCAGGAAGATTAAATTCTATTGAGAAGGTACCTGTGCCTATGGATACTCTACACATAGACCATTTAGGTCCATTCGTTGAAAGCACCAAAAAGAATACCCATTTGCTGATGGCTGTTGATGGTTTTACTAAATTTTCATTTCTTAAGGCAGTACCAAATACAAAAACCGCTCCTGTTATAAAATTTCTTAAGGACATATTCGACATGTTTGGAGTATGTCGTAGAATAATCTGCGATCGTGGCACAGCTTTTACAAGTAAAGCGTTTAAAGATTTTTGTCTTGAGTTAGGAATCAAGCAAGTTTTATGTGCAACCTCCACACCACGGGCAAATGGACAGGTGGAAAGAATGAATCGAACCGTCCTTTCTGCTCTCATGTCTTCCGTGGTTGACGAAACACTATGGGATGAATCCATTAGTAAAGTTAAATGGGGAATGAACTCCACCATAAACACTACTACTGGAAAAAGTCCATACGAACTATTTTTTGGTTACCGGCCAAGAAGTGTTACGGATGCTTTCTTGACGGCGGAAGTATGCCTAGACGAGCATACTGATGCAAATCAGTTACGTGATTTAAATCAGTTACGAAATGAAGCCTCAGAAACGATGGCGGTTAGGCAGCGCTATCAGAAAATGTATTATGATAAAAAGCATGCTCCCTCAAAAACGTTTGAGGTCGGACAACACGTGTTGGTTAGGAAAGCAAAAGGATCAAATGACGGACAAAGTCGAAAGTTGGAACCAAAATATAAGGGTCCTTTTGTAGTTACGAAAGTTCTTGACAATGACCGTTACGTGGTTGAAGAACTGCCTGGTTCCAAGCGTTCTAGGACGGCATACACCGGAATATGCCCTTCGGAACGTATGAAGTTATTCATTACTAGAGTTCTTCTGAGGAGGATGACTCTTGCAGTGAATGAATTATAACTTAATCTTAGAGCAGTAGATTGAAGATTTTTGTTTTTATTTGTTCTAGATAAGCCTTTCACGAGGGCGTGAAAATCTGCAGGTTGGCCGACTGTAATAATCAAAGGGTACCTACTACCTACTACACTGTAATAATAAAAGGGTACCTACTACCTACTACCTATACTATAGAAGTCTTGGGCCATCCATAAAAATAGTTGACCGTTGACCGTCGCAATATCCAAGGCGGACGAGTCCAAGTTCGCTTATCGAAGGGCAGTCGAAAATCTGCATTGAAGCGGTCCTGTGGTTGTTTACTTTTGGTTTCTCGGCTTTATATTATACGCAATTTCTTTTTTAAATATAAAAGCGATTCCTTGAGTCTAGTGTTTTTACATAAGGATGATTGGTGTGTGTGTGTGTGTGTGTGTGTGTGTGTGTATGAAATTTTCAGTTGCCTACAGTGTCGTCTGAATCAATATCGCTGTGTTCTGGTCGTGCAGGTAGATTGAATGATTGTTTTAAGTGATTCTTGTAAGTATCAGGGAGTACTTTAGATGTTGATACTAATCGACTCAAATCATTCTTCGACAACTGATTTGGTTCATGACAGACAAAAATCAAATTATGTATTTCACGGTTCAGTTCTGGTTGTTTTTTAAGTTTTTCCCTAAAAGCATCGTAATTAGCCTCCTCACTGGTTATGTTTGGTTTTACCATTTTTTTATATCAACCTCTTTTTGAACAAAACAATTGCTTGTAACTGGTTTGAATGATTGATACTGTAGCACTGCTACTGCTGATACACAGACTTTATGTAGTAGAATGATGGTGGGGGTGGGGAGTCGAAGGAACCGAATGTTTTTTTTTTGTTTGACAACAGGCTGAATACGAAATAAACATAGCTTTCAGAAAAATGTATTTTTTAATGATATACAGATACAAGTTTAGATAACAGAGTTTTTAGTTGATGTAACATATCCTCGCTGGGGCATGGTACTCCAAATAGAGTCCAATGAAATGGTCCGGTCGCAACAACTTTTCTTGTAAATTCATTAAATTTATAGTAAGTTGCGTGACGGAAAAGGTAAATATGACCATCAATCCATCGAAATGCGAGAGAAATATCTTCAGGTAACCCAGGAAATATGTCTCTTATCCGTCCTCTGTTCAACACATCAGTAAAATCGTTAGAAAATTCTATATATGACATATTATTATAAAAGGTATAGGACCGTCCTGCGTTTGATTCAAAAATAGCATTGATTCGAGCCCTATCGGGTATATCAATTGAAAAATTATCAAGAAATTTAATGGTAGGGAATGATGCTGAGAAATATTTGTTTGGAGACACAATGGTAATCAAGTCACCGTTTGTTGATTGGAAAATATGCTGTAAAGTGTATTGACGTAATTCTGTAGGAACATAATCGACAAGAAGTTCAGGCTGAGATGGGATAATCATGTCGTTTAAGTCTAGTTTCCATATAAACATGTCATGTGCAATATATAATCGGTAATTTGAAAACTCTGGAGCAATGGCTAAAAACATAAAATCTTTAATAATATCACACAAATTTTTGAGAATCGGCTGCTTACGAGTTGTAGATCTTATAGTTGTTGTTGTTGTTTTTGGTATTGCTGATGCGGTGGTAGACTTTGGGATTGAATCATATTTGTTTTTTTCTTCCATATAGATATTGTACTGCATTTATATCATCAACATCTAGACCACGAATCGCATGCTGATAGAAGGCAAACATAATAGCATTCGGAGAAGCACTATGTGCTATGCCGAGAGCATGTCCAATTTCATGAACCAACACCATAAGAAAACTAGTTTGATTTTTGGGTATATTAGGATTATTTCCAAAATACCAGCGTTCATTTATATCTAAATGGATTTCTCTACAGGTGCCGCTAGAGTCAGGAAAGTATGCATGTCCTAAAACGCCGCCAGCATCATCTAATGCCAATGGACATTCATCGTTACCCATACAGTTTGCTCTAAAATAATGAGTCTTGCTAACCATGGTTATAGTAATATCAGGAGGATATAGAGTGGGATTGGTAACCATTGTAAATGTTAAGTTTGAAACATTTTGCCACATCTGAAAAGCCATTTCTGCATCTTTTTGGGCCGCAGGTGTGTTTCGAGGGAAATACCATTTCAGGTCATGTTTCCGAAATGGAAAACTTGCTCTAAATTCGGCATCACTGTATTGACAACGCGAACGATGCATAAATTCAATTGTTGCATTATTCAGCAATCCATCCACTGGTAAATTATACTTTTCTTGCAAGTTAGTCAGCAAAGTAGAGAGATCTGTTGTATTATCAATGATATGTTCATATTGAGTTAGGTATACTATAGCGCCTTTTTCGGAGAAATCGTTGCAAAGCACGTATGTGAAAGTTGAAATAAAAAATAATACGTCTACCCACATCAACATCTTGATACAGAATGATGTCAAAAATCTCAGATAGCAAATATAAATTCGTTAACCCCCCCCCCCCCCAATCAAAATCTTGACTGAAAAAAAATTAGACAGCAAATATACAATAATCATACACGAATTTCTATATTTCTAAATTTCTACTGTCATGTGCAACTTGTAATTGGAATTTCCGCCGGACAAACGATACATTCATGTATTACTAAGAAATTATATGAAAAATACTGCAACCGCAATGAATGTTGTTTTCTCGATAAAAATGTTACTGAGAATATGATGCATATAATATGCATATTTACGATACAATTATCTCATGCACTTGTGTGTCATCTCAACCACGTATTTATATTGAGCGAGCGCATGCAATAGACATCATTGTTTCACACTCAACGCACAACGCTGCAAGCTGCAACAACGACCGCAGTACAATAGTGCTTCGAGAGAGACGAGAGAGCGAAAATTAAAAAAAAAGTAAGTGCTATTTTAACTGAGTCAACTAAGGCCAAACTCAATAAAATTCAGCGTTTGGCCTGTATTAGCATTACAAGCGCAGTGCGAACAACGCCATTGAGTGCAATGGAAGCTCTGTTGGATCTCCCACCGTTGGATCTGGTGATCCGCGGTGAAGCGAGAGTAGTCGCTCATCGACTGTGGAGTCAGGGCAGCTGGGCTTTCTTGAATCCGGTCAAGGGGCATACTGCCATATTAGTCGAATTAGATAGGGAGGACCCCGTCCTTCTAAGCAGGGGTGATCGTATTACCCCTAAATATCGCTTCAACCGCAAGTTCATTGTGGAGTACCCAACGAGGGAGGAGTGGGACGCCGGTAGCCGAGGACTCTCCGAAGTGAGCGGGCAGGTCTGGTACACGGACGGCTCGGTCACCGAAGAGGGCTCAGGTGCTGGGGTCTCTGGACCTAGAACTAGGCTATCTCTGCCTCTCGGTGAGTACACCACCATTTTCCAGGCGGAAATCTTTGCGATTCTGGCTTGTGTATCTCACATTCTGGAGGAGGGTGGGCCTAGGAGAAGAATAACAATCTTATCCGACAGCCAGGCTGCAATGAAAGCACTAAGTGCATGTAAGATTACTTCGAGTCTTGTATTGCAATGCAGGGAGGCTCTGGATTGCCTCGCAGCGAGGCATCCGGTATCGTTAATATGGGTACCGGGGCACGCTGGGATAAGGGGCAATGAGACGGCGGACACTCTGGCGAAAACAGGATCAGCCAGCAAGCTCGTTGGTCCTGAGCCAGCTCTAGGAGTAACCGCGCATAAAGCTAGGAGGAAAATGGAGACGTGGGTTGCAAGACAACACTCTCAGAAATGGAGAAGTATCTCTAGACATCTCCGCCAGGCACGAGAGCTCATTGAAGGGCCCAGTGCTAAGGATGGACGCTTCTGCCTATCTCTGGGTAGAGCCAACCTAAGGTTGCTGGTGGGACTGTTGTCTGGCCATAACACGTTAAGGCGGCACCTGCACGTGATGGGGGTGGCTGAGGATCCCTTATGCGAACGCTGCGGAGTAGAGGAAGAGACCTCGGCGCACGTTTTGTGTCGCTGTGAAGCTCTGAGCTACTATAGGCAGACTATACTGGGGTCCATTACTTTGGACCCTCAGGACGTAAAGGAGCTTGGACTCAAGGCGATTCTCAACTTCGCTAAAAGGGCGAGGCTTGTGATTTAAGTATTGTAGAGGTGCATAAGGGCCCGCTTAAGCGGCCTATGCACTGGCTCCTTATGGTGGCCGGGATGCCTCTAAAATTCAAGATTCATTCATTCAAGTGCTATTTTATTTAATATTTTTCTTTTTTATGTCTCTAAGTGCAACTGTTTTTTTCGTTTTTTCGTGTTATGCTTCAAAATAGTTAGACGACTCAATTTTTTTTATAGATGGATTTATCAAAAATTAAAGCTGCGTCTTCGATTGTAGACCGCAAACCTATCAGAAAATTAAAGGACCTGCCAATTGGGACACCTTTTCCAATCCAAGCAGCTAAAGTGGTCAAGTCGAAATTTGGGTAAGCAGTCCTACTAGATTTAGGACCTGAAGTGCTATTTCTACCACAGCGGGTGACTGAAACGTACCAGCCGGTCATCGACGAACTTTTTCACGGAAAATACTCGATCATCTTCCAAGGGGAAGTGGACGTAGGCAAAAGCCGACCTCTAGCATCATTCAAAATAGTGGAAAATTAACAAAGCAGAGAACAGGAGGAGGAGGAAGAGGACAGGGTGAGCATTTTTATATATTTTTGAGTAATGTGTTTGCTTGAAAAAAATGTCGTCTTTTCGAATATCTTCAAATAAGGTTAAAAAGATCATCAATTAAACAGACGGTGTTCTACTATCAATTGTTAGTTTACGGAAAATTTTATTTGATAATTTTACAATCAGAGACGCGGAAGTGTGGCTGAAACGAATAGAAAAACAAATTAGATTATGTAAACGGGTAATTCGTAGTAGAAGGCAAAATAAATTATCTGTAGGGACCTGTAGAAAAGTAGAAACAAATTTGGGGCATTTTAAACATTTTACAAAGTTGATTTTAACTAGACATATTGGGGCAGGACTTCACTTAACATTGGGTCAGAGGGTTAGATGGGAAAATGTAGAATCGAGCTTTCAAAGTAGAATAAAAACCGGTTCCATAGCTAATTTGCGTCATAAGGACTTGAATCAATTTTTAGCAGATTGTGTAGTTGTCTTTAAAAGGAAAATTAGTAATATTTTGAATACCCATTGTGCGCTCAAAGTAAATACAACATTTTGCGGGGAGTTTATTAGGAAATCGGGGGATAATGAAATTTTGGGAATTAAATATATTAATACTAAAAATCATATTATTGATACATCAACTCAAATAGACGAGTGGTTTAAGATATATGTTAAAGATAAACTTTTAAACGAATTATCGGAATTTGCTGAAAAAGATTCGGGATTTGCGTTAAATAAAATTATTTCATTAGTTGTTAATATCAGTAAATATCAATTGGGAAACGGTTCATCTTATATTAGACTACCAGAACCGATTATAAGGAAAAAAGCTGGTATAAACATTAAAAATATAGATCAAAATTGCTTTTACTGGGCCATTGTAAGCGCTCTTCGACTCCTAGCAATAAACGACATGCAGACCTAACCTCCTCATATCCATACTTTACTGACGTTTTACAAACAGAAAATTTAGATAGTCCTATGCTGCTAACAAAAATTTCAAAATTTCAAAAGATGAATAATATTTCAATGTTTACGCTTTAGAATTGATTGAAACAGAAAAAAATCATTTTACATAGTAGTACCAGCAAGATTAACGGAAAATAAACGGGATACGCGTGTTAATTTACTTTTAGCTCAAAATAAATATTATCCGCGTTTAAATGATTATGATGCCCCTCCACCACCGCCAGCGAATGAAGATAATGATTCAATCGATGAAATTAAATATCACTATTGTTGGATTAAAAATCTTTCGCGTCTTATTAGTAGCCAGTTAAATAAACATCGTGAGAAAAAATTTATTTGCGATAGATGTCTGAACTATTTCCATCAGCAAAATAAATTAGTTGAACATGAAAAACTGTGTTCTAAATTTAATAAATATAAAATTAACCTTCCTAAAGAGAGCTGCGTTGAATTTAAAAACTTTACATACCAACAAAATACTCCTTTTGTTGTTTATGCAGATTTTGAATGTCAATTAGAAAATCATAAAGAAAGTAGCGTCGTAAATTTAACTAAAACCATAAAATATCAAAAACACGTTCCATATAGTGCTGGTTTCTATGTAAAATGCAGCTATGATGATAGCCTTTCTTATTTCGAGAGCTATCGAGGTGCAGATTGTATGGATTGGTTTGCAAATCGTATGGCTGGTGTTGCGCAATTTGTAAACTCAAAAATAAAAACAAGCGTACCTGTGATTGAAAAATTAGACACTTGTAAGGCAACATCATGTCATATTTGCGGTAAGAGATTTTCAAAAACAAAAAAAGACATAATCGTTACAGATAACAACCATTTCAGTGGAGAGTTCAGAGGTTACGCACACCAAGCATGCAATCTGAACTTTATAAAATTGTTTGTTGTGCCGGTTATATTCCATAATTTAAGTGGGTACGATAGTCTCTTTATGATTAGTGGGGTCGCCACTATCCTCAACTCTCTGGCTATTTCAGTGGGCTCGCCACTTACTAGGCATAGTGGGGTCGCCACTATCCTCAACTCTTGCTATTGCAGTGGGGTTGCCACATACACATATTTTTTTTTTGTTTTTTTTTTGATAGTGAATTATGTACTTACATTTCACTGATGCGTGGAAGGACTGGAAGGCCAGTGTCTTAGTTGATCTTGTGCTGCTACGGTACTGCGTTTTCCTTTACTGCGTAGCAGATATCTTTCATTAGGAAGCACGGCTTCAATGGTGAAAGGTCCCCTGAATTTAGCCTTTAATTTGCCTCCACCAGCCAGCTGCGAATATTCAACTGCTACTAGATCACCTGTTGAAAACAATTCGGCGGCGTATCTGGTTGCGTTAAATTGCTGAGATTGCTTGTTTGCATTATGCCTCATCCGCATTCTTGCTTCTGAAACGGCCTTGTCAAGGTCGCCCAAAAATTGTTGTGTTGCAGTTAATCTTGGATTACATCCTAGCTGGAGTGCAGCGGGCGAGTAACCAGTCACAGAATGAATGGTCGCATTGATATTGTCTTCTATCGCTGTTAGTGCGACAGTCCACTTATTTTCATTTTCATCGGTAAGAGTAGCTCGCAACAAATTGAAAACGGTTCTCATAACACGTTCCACCTGTCCATTTCCTCGAGGAACTCCTGTGGCAATATGATGAAGTTGAATGTTATGTTCGCTCAGGAAATTTCGAAACACTATTGACGTGAAGGCGGTTGCTCTATCAGCTATAATGCGCTGTGGTTTTCCTAATTCCTCAAAAACAGGTACTAATGCACGGATTGAACACTCAGATGTTTGCTTTGGTATCGGCTGTAGTCGACAAAACTTTGAAAAAGCGTCTATTATGACTAGTATCTGCGTACATCCATTGGATTTCACTAAGGGGCCAGCGTGGTCAACGTGCCAGGTTTCCAGGATATCATTGGGTTTTTCACCATGCTGCCATAGTCCGCGTCGAGGACCAGTATGAGATTTTCCAAGAACACATGCTCTGCAATTTTTGATATATTTTTTTAGGCATTTTCCCATCTTTGACCAAAATAAGTCTTCTCGTAATTTTTTAATGCATCCTTTCATGAATCGCCGGAAGTATCCAGCCAGTCCCATAAACTGACGTACATTTTTCACACTAGCTGGCTGAGGTGCTTCAGTTAATGCTCTAACTTTACCGGGGTTAGGTCGCACTGTGCCTTCGCTTAGTATGACTCCGAGATATTCAGTCTCTGTGGCAAAGAATACACACTTATCATAGCTCAAAGAGAAGCCAGCCATAGATAAAGCACTCAATACTTCTTCCAAGTCTTTTAGTCGTTCTTCAACTGTCAGAGAAGGCACTATAACATCATCAAGATACACCAAGGCCTTTGTACCTTTAAGAGGCCCCAAAGCCTTATCGATTGCTCGTTGATAAATGGATGGAGCATTGGCGTATCCAAATGGCATACGATTAAACTCATAATGTCCATCAGGAGTTACAAATGCAGTAATGTGTTTTGAGCTCTCCTCTATTTCCATTTGGTAGAAACCAGATTTCCTGTCCAGCGTCGTAAAATACTTTGCGCGATACAACATATTAATTTGGTCCTGTATAACTGGCAGAGGATATCGTTCACGAAACACCCTTTTATTCACATCGCGGTAGTCAACACACATTCTTAATTGTCCATTTTTCTTTTTAACTAGCACAATAGGGCTAGCGTATTCTGATTGGCTCTCTCGTATGATACCGTCCCTCAAAAGTTCACAAATTATTTCCGCTACCCGAGTCCGTTCTTCGTATGCTAATCGTCGGGGGTGATACACTACAGGTTCACTGTTTTTGAGTTTTATTGTCATTTTACCGGTAGTAATGCGATCAGGAGTCTTGTCTTTATACACAGTTAACAAAGTTTCTAATTCTAAAACTTTAAATCATAATCTAGTCCAGCTTGATTGATTTGAACGCGCCTTGTACACTGCACGGCTAGCACTTTCAATCCACCGTTCGGTTCATAATAAAGTTCGATACCATCAGCACTTTTCCTAACACTCACAGAGGGTTGAAGAATAACATCCAAACCGATAAGAAAATCAATTCCATTCGGAAAAACGTTATCTGGAACTACAACGAAACTAATTTCTAAGGTCAGTGTTGGCAGAATTGTTATCAGATCACAAATACCCACAGCATAAACAATGCGGTTCCCAAGTCCAACGAAAGCACATACACTACCATTTGGCTTTATTAGTCCGTTCAGGGCTGTAACGATCGAATGCCTTATTATTGACACATCAGCACCACTATCCACGCGATACGTCAGTGAAGGAGCGCGATTGTTGCATAAAACTGTAGCTATCGGCGTCAATAACAGTTGGCGTCATTTTCTGACCACGAATGCTTTTTGAGGCTTTCCGTTCTTATACCAACAGTTATCCTCAGTGTGACCCATTTTCTTGCAGTGATTGCATGTAGGAATAGAAACATTTTTGGATTTCGGAACTTCACTTGCGGCCTCTGAAACTTCTGGCTCTTTTCGATCATTTCTGCACTTGCTTTGCGAGTATCCAAGTCGACCACATTTGAAGCATTTTCCTTTAAATTCTCCTACAACTCGTCGGCTTTTTAACTCGTGAAGGGGTTCTTTCACAAAACGCTCAGATTTTCGGTTGCCTGATGTTCCTGCAACATCGCGTATTTTGTTGACACGCGCATCAAATTCTCCTAATAATTTAAGTAGCTCACGCTCAGAACTAGGATTTTGTATTCGGATTGCGGAACGCGCTTCGTTATGGTTCAAGCCATGTTCTATCATACTAAGAACAGTTTCCCATGGAAGCTTGTCCTAGAATCTGCCGATCATTCTCAGTTTTTGATTCCCATAATCGCATAGTGACTCACAATCAACGCTACGAAGCGTAGCCGCTTTATACGCTCTCGCTCCAGGTGTCTCTTTATCAGCGAATGCAATAATTAAATCCTCGCAGAAATTTGACCACGTCCTACTAAGAGGTCTCCAGTCACAATAATAACAATAACCTCGATGACGTAATGCGTCTCCAACTTTAGCAATTATCAACATATCGCTTACCTTTAACTCTTCTTTTAATTTCGTGCAATCATCCAGCCATTCCTTTATAGGATAAGCACTTTTATCGGGATCAAAGCTTGAAATCTTGAATGATGAATTGATCACGGACGGGACAATCGGATCTGGCGCACTTGTACTGGGCGTTGACGCGGCGAATTGCGCCATGGATATCGCCATGTTGGTTTGGCGCGATAATTCAGCGAGTTGTTGTTGCTGGGTCGCTACCAAATTAATAAGCGTCTCCTGCCACTGAATTTTTGCACGTTTCGGAGATGAAGGACCTGCAGGCAGTTCCTCCTCATAGTCACTTTCGTCAACATCCCCTCGTTGTAACTCAGGTTCACGATGTCCACTGTTTTCCGCCATTTTCACGTTTCACTAAAAATACGTTTTCACACTATTGTCTTGAGCACGGTGTGTATCCCACTTCTGATGTAAACTTTAGATGGGTCTATAGGGCGAACACCCCAAATAATACAGCGACGCGATTGTTTTAAACGTCTATTATTCCGTTTGTTTAAGTTACAGCTCATGCCATAGGCCACGCTCTCCACGACCGTCGCGCCAGACTCCTTCCGCCGTCCCCACCTGCCACGTCGATCTTCTCGGGATCGACTGTCTTCGGCTACTCGGCTGCGTTCGGCTGTACAGCCCGCAACCTCGACGTTCCCAGTCACCCAAAGACGTTCTAACAATCACTAGACGGCCAGCGACGGATACTTGAATGCTGAGCCATCGGTACTTCGGGGTGTTCTAGATTTTCCGCTTACATGTATGATTTTCATTACGCCTATATGCTACCAAAAATGGGTGCAGAAAGGTGTAAGCTCATGTACATGGACACAGACAGTTTTATCTACGAATTGCAATGTGAGGATGCATATGAGGAGATCATTAAAGCTGATTCCAGTAAATTTGATACTTCGGATTATCCTGAAAATAACATATATAAGAACAAAAAGGTGCCGGGTCTAATGAAAGATGAAAATAACGGTAAAATTATGACACATTTTGTTGGACTTCGAAGCAAAATGTATAGTTACAAGGTGCAGGGTGGGAAGGTGGTTAAAAAATCTAAAGGGGTTAAGTACAATGTTGTTAAAAATAAAATTGCATTTGAGGATTATGTTGAATGTTTGAAAGAATTTAAGGAAAAAACAGCTACACAACGCTATATCAAGTCGAATGCACACAACGTATATTCTGTTGAACAGACAAAAATTAGTTTAAGTCCGTATGACGACAAACGTTATTTAATTCCGAACAGTTTTGACACACTTCCGTGGGGGCATTACAGTATCTTATAATAACGTTTTTTTCTTTTTTGTTATAGATGAATGCCCCAACATTATCAGAGTTAGCTGTTAGAAAAATTTGCGAATCAATAACATCAGCAGTAGAATTCATGGAGCAGTCTCCACTACCATGGAAATTAACTACGGAAATTGTGAAACAATTTCCTTTATATAAATGGCACGCTATGATAAAAGAAGCCAAAAATGATCTTGATTCTTCATATACAGGAATAACCTTTATTAGATGTCACAAAGAAATAGATCCAAATTTAATTCATACTATATTAGGAAAATCAGATTGGGGTTATGTTTTTGAAGATTATTCTAGTTACTGTCTATGGTCAAGTGGATATTGGCTGGACCAATATTACCTAAACGTATGAAAAAATTGTTTTTCTAAATTTAAAGAAATACATAAAACTTTAAATAAACGTTTATTTGCCTGCTATGACCATTCTCACGAGGTTCACGATGCACATGACATTATTTTGAACGTATACCAACAAAAGTATAATTGCAGGGGTTAGAATAAAAAGGGTATAAGTAACATAAACATTGTTTTGAGATAATCGAGCTCAAAGTTGTATGATTTTAAAAAATCCAGAAAATATTTAACCCATATCTTTGAATGCTTTTATTAGAAGGAAAATATGAAATTTTAGTTGAAACTTGAGTTTTGGAAAATAATTTTGTTTTTTTGCAAAACGAAGCACTTATACCCTTTTTTCCCAAAAACATTAGTTCAATTTGATTAAAATGAAAAACAAAACACTTAGAAACATTTTTATTCAGATTAAATATTGTTACAATCATTAAACTAAACAATATTGTCTGAATCAGAGTCAAGTAAAGCCATATCCGTCTCACTTTCAGAGTCCATGGCATTATTAGAAGCATCAGCTGTAGCCTGCTTTGATGTATATGCAGCACCCCTGATATTAGGTTGCTTAAGTTTATTAATGTTTTTCTTTTTGTTTTTGTTGCCATGTTTTAGTTTCATATAAAAATCATGATGCCGCGGTGGTATGTATTCCATGAGGGTCTGCAAATTGTTCCATTTCTCTGTACTGATGCTAAGAGAATGCTCATTTAATTCGGTGCAAAATACCTTTTCTAAAGTATTGGCTGGTCTTCCTTTACCCAAATAAGGGCAGGTACATGTAGTGAAAGGAAAATCTTCGTTCAGAGTACTCTTAAAATTAAAAGAATACATCTCCAAATTTTTGCTATATTTGAAGTGACGAATTTCTCTGAAATTCAAACTATGTCTCTCGACATCCTTTTTTGGATCGCTTATTATAGCATTGAGATGTGCAAATGAATAGAAATGTTCTTTGTTCATAGAATGTAACGAAAAACGTTTAGAAGCTGACTTTATTACATCAGTCCAGTCAGAAGGAATAAATACTTGTGGAATTTTTCTTTTGCATTTTTCTATAAGGCCAAAAGACCGGTCACACTCCATATATGTGTGCCCGGGTTCTAAAAATTTATGTTCAATTTCTTCAAGCGGTGTAGCTTTAACCAAAAACATAAATAATTTGCATATATTTTTATTTTTATTTTGACCGCCACAAGAATCACTATAGGTGATCAATCTTTTAATGTTTGGTGGCAGGGATTTTACAAAGTGTAATAGACATGACCCTATTTCTTGTGAGCCCTCGAAGCTATATTTTCAGACCATACATACATGTGAGCTTCATTGGTTATTAGGTTGTAGATACAAAAGTTGTAGGTCCAAAGTTGTCTCAGATAAAATACTTTGGATGTCGTCAAGAGTGGTGTTGGTAGGGACTGTTGCAGGTCAAAGCATACCACTACTGTATCTGTTGAAAGTCTGTATTTCTCGATGTCGCTTTTCTTCATGTTAATGGCATTTTCGGCACGTTTCTGATGAAGCTCTAACTGAACCTTACTGTGCGAGACTTTAGAATCATCATTCGAATATTTTATAATATTTTGATGGGAGTCACAGCGGGAACAGGTGTCTGAGTGTGGACGATGAAATCTCAAGTTGAATTCGCTATTAAAAATATATCTATAATAAGAGAGCTTCACAGGAATCTTGTTTGCGTCGTTGCAAGCGATTTTGTATAAATCATACATAATCTTAATATTTAAATCTGATGACAAGTATTTCGTCTGAGAATTTGCTTTTCTAGAATAATGGCTTGTGTATCTAGGAAACCTTTTGATGTGATTGATTACAAAAGTTCGTTGCTCATTTCCCATCCTCCTGTGAGTTTGTCCTTTTCCTCTTTTATCTGGCTCAGCTATACCAAGGTGATTTGTTTTAGCACATACAGATGTAAATCTTTTAGTTGAGATATCAAAGGTTTTTAGAAAAAATTGTTTGCAAACGCGCTTTTCTAGTAAAAATATATTTGTGCTAAATTTTCTTTCGATGGTGCTGTCAACTTTTTTCCTCTTTACGTTGGATTTTTTTATACATGATGATAAAAAAGCAGTCTGATGATCATATGACGGTAAATCATAGAAGGTTTTGAAAAGTTCTCGCCTTCTTTCCTCACAAATATTTATATTGCATTTGTATCGACATGTATGCTGATAGGGTTGCAGTGACTTATTTTTATGCACCTTGTTGTTAGACACATACTCTTTCCCTGCAGCTCTACAGCGTTTTATTTTGTTGATCTTCCATTCAGATGGACGTCGTAGCCTTTTCCTTGTTTTGTCTGGAGTGATATGAAGCGCCTCATCTATTAAATCTACTTCAGTAGTATCAGAGTCAAGATTTTCTTCGTTTGCATCTGATTCGGAAGTGGATGATGGAATGTATTCTTCGTCTTCGTCCGTATAGTAAGGGTCTGAAAGTAGAACAATAATTTGTTACTTGCTGGGACACTATTCAAAATAATAAAAAACGAAATTGCTCTCAAGTAATTAACAATATTATGCAGATATAATATGATAAGCAATAAACATAACCACACATTTTTGGTGTTCACTTATTTTGGTATTAATCATAACTATAATATAAAATAATAAGCAAAGATGCTTACCTTCGTCGCTTTCCATTTTTATTTAGGAAAAAACAGCTCGCAAATCGATGAAATAATCAATAAACTACTAACACAATCGTAGCACGTGTTTATATAAACAGTTCTTTTGGTTGGAATAGGAAGGGTATAAGTGCATTTACATCCTTTCTATTCCAAATAAAAATTCCGTTTCATTCATGTACTTTTTCTACTAGGCAATAGATGGATCCAAATGTATTAAAAATCACTTATGTCCTTTTTATTCTCATAAATATACACCTTATCTTTTCCAATCCGTACTTATCTCGAAAAATGTTAGAAGTGCACTTGTACCCTTTCTATTCTAACCCCTTCAATTGGTGTCACAGCTGCTTTAAAAGCGTAGTGTTTGAACTAAAAGACCAGGAATCTTGCAGAGATGCCTTACATGATATGTCTAGAAATAACATCCGAACCCGATTTGATGAATCTGATGTAGACAGCGATATTGAGTTTTAAAAAAAACATCACAGCAAACAAATTAAAAAAAAATATATAAAAAGCGTTCATCCGTCCTCCCGCCCCCCAGTTTCTCTCTATCTATTGTACTAACATTTATATATATATATATATATTTTTTTTTTCAAACATGTATGTAATTAGATTTAATAAATGAATATTCATAAAAAAATGTTTTATTGATTTCGTTAGATTTTTCTAGCTAGATCTCTTCCTGTAAGAAGAGTTCACAACAAGATGTCCTGATAGCTTGAGTCGTCAGAGGTGTGCAACATCAGAAGCAATGTTAGTGCGTGGTTGGGGTTCAAAACTTAGCGTGTTCAAAAACAAAAAAAAACACGCACACACATAATACTAACATTACTTCTGATGTTGTGTACCTCTGGCGCGGTTCTTCGGGCATCAAGACATCTTTTTGGTATTTTTGAACAAAGTGTGCACGTCACGTGTCACGTATCACGTCACGTGCGTCACGTATCACGTCACGTGCGTCACGTATCACGTCACGTGCGTCACGTATCACGTCACGTGCGTCACGTGTCACGTCACGTGCGTCACGTGTCACGTCACGTCACGTGCGTCACGTGTCACGTCACGTGACGTATATCATAATGAAACGACAGATATGCATTTTTACAAAAACTTTATTAAAGTCGTTCAAGATCATTAGCGATCCTATGTCTATAGAAAAATATATGTTGTCCTAACGCTATATGTTGTAAAGTACAGCCTACGAGCTTAAATGTATATAATTTTTGAATAGCATCTGATAACGTATAATTTTGATCATTAAAACTAGCTCGAACAATCTTAAGCGCATTATAATAATAGCTTGGAAATTCAACAGTTTCTAGCATAGACATATACGGTACTAAAAGTTCATTATTTGCTTCTAAAAGAGCGTTCACGTCCATTTCTGAGAGGTAGAAACTAATGTTGTGCTTGGTTATTTCCTTTCCAGAATAGCATCCAGCTCACGGTCGTAGTTTCCAGATGATTCGTGTGAGCTGCTGGTGGTGGTGAGGTCAACCTCGCTGCAACTTGAACCACTAGTACTGGTATCCATTTTTTACTAGCTGCCTGACTGACTGACTGCAACCGACTGAGAACTCACTTTTAGCAGAAACCCCCACCCCATACACCTAGACGATCGCATCATTGTCAATCCAACTATTATGTTTTGCATCAAGGCCAAGCCATTTGACGTACATTTTTTTACCTTTACGACGTAAAACTTTTTCAACTAAATAAACATCTGGATTGGCTGTTTTCTGTAATTCTTCGTCATAAAAGGCTCCTTTGATCGGTGCACCTTGCATATCTTCGAGCATGTACGTTGCAGGGTTGGTAATATTAATTTTAGTAACTTTAAATAATTCCGTTGTCCAACTTCGAACGTATCCCTTGTCGAATAGCATTTTGGTTTTGCTGATGCGTACAATGTCACCAACTTTAAACTTACGCGGGCCCGCGATTTTTAAATGAGTATATTTTCGATTTAAGATACATTTTTCGTTGGATTTATTAATTTGTGATGGTTTACATCCGATGGTTTGATGACGTGTTCCATTGTATTCATTGGTAATGCTTTGTAATATATCAATCCATTTATACGATCCCATTAAGCTAAAGTATTTGTAAAGTTTATTTTTCAACGTTCTTATGGCTCTTTCAGCAATGGCCGCTTTCTTGATGCTATATGTACTATAATGATTAATATCATGCTTCTTCATTAAAGTTTGAAATTTACTATTGTAAAATTCTTTACCTTGATCAGATTGTAGATTTTTCGGCGTACGTTCCGTATGTGCGAGGATATCCGAAAACGCACGAGTTATCTCCTCACCCGTCTTTGTCTTTAACGGTCTAGTCCACATAAACTTGGAAAAAGAATCGATTACAACGAGAATTAATATGAAATTTTTATTTTGATGAGCATAAGGTCGCATTTCAGCCAAGTCCGTCTACCATAAATCGTCTAAGCCTTTAATGATGGTACGTCGTCTTAGATAATTTTTTCGAGCAGGCTTGTGCAGCTCGTTAACTAGTTGTAGCTTCTCCTTGGCGTACGTCATCATGTCTTAACGCTTTAAATTGTTGTTCCATCGGCTTTATACGCTTAGCAAGATCAAATGTTTTCAATGATATATATGATGTGCAAAAGTTGTAATTCAGAGGATAAATCAATGATATTTTTCCGTATTGGAGTCAAATCGGTATGAGACTTAATTGTAGCCAACTCCTGTTCTATTCTTGTTGTTATATTTGCAATAGAGTCATCTACATATTTTTTTGTTGCCATATGTTTACCAGAAGTAGGCGGATTTCTCGAAATAAACTCTGTTATTTGATCTGTTTTTGCTGTTATTTTTTTTAAATCAATCACTGAAGTATCTACGTATTTTTTAGTTGCCGCATCTGAATTATCTGTGGGATCTTTTATATTACACAACTTTACGTTCTTGAAGTCAACATTTCCATCAGAAGTATGGGGTAGTGTTAACTTTGGCGGTGTACGCATATACGGAAGTGTCTTTTGTTTATCAAAGCGACGTCCGAATTTATCAAGACTCATCGTGTAAATGAAAGACCAAGGAACTAGATTACTGTATTATATTAGCTTCTTTCAGCTCGTTGATGATGGCTACTATTTCATTATCATGCGACGTATTGCCAGCTTCCTCAGATGCCATAAGGAGTTTAAGTCGATCGATTAATTTATTGGGATCATCCCAGTACACGTATTCGATTGGTTCCTCGTTGTATGTCAAGTAATCACCGATACCTTTTCCTGTTGGCGGTTTTGATGTTGATGTTGTTGTTGTTGTTGTTGTTGTTGAGGGAGTGGATCTTGTTAATGATCGACTAAGTGGACTATGTATTTTTGTATATGTTGATCGTGTGACAATTGTACCTTTATTTTTCTGCACATCTTTAAAGAGAGGCTTAATAATGTGATTATATTTAAATCCTGTCGAACCTTTTAGTCGTCCAAGCGAATCTAAATGAACACCGGTACTTTGCAATAGATTTTTATAGGGTTGTAAATCTGCATCTGCATAGTTTGGGTCATTATAGAATAAAAGTTGATATAGCCCAGGTGTGCCACGAAGCCATGTACCTGCTAAGTTTGTCCCCTCAGGTAATATCTGTATTTGGCCAGTCGCTCTGTCAAATTTAATTCTGCGTTTACCTAACATCGAACCAATGTTGTCGGTATATATAGGTCCATAATTTTTATCAATTTTATCGTTTTGTGTCCAAAAATCTTGTAAATAATTATGGCTTATTGGGGATATTGATCTAAGTATTCCTCTATTGCTTCTTGTGAAATATCAGCAGGACGCATTTCTTCAGGTGGTAGTGCTTCTGGTCTCGGCGGTATATTACCTTGTTCATCAGTTGAAGCCACGTCTTCTAAATTGAGATAGTTTGAGTTCTGTGTGAATACATCATCATCATCATCATTATCATCATCATCATCATGTTTCAATTTTTCCTCTTTTTTAATAATAAATGAAGGATGCTGCTGAGTCTTAGCTATTTGCTTAAGAGGTTCAGATATTGGTTTGAAAAGTTTTCTAATAGATTCATCTTCTGCAGTTCGACCTAACTTTAAAGTAAAATACTTTTTACGTATAGCTCGAGCAAGTTCTGCGATCTTTCTTTTATGACTAGCAACGGCAACTTGGTCCTTTGACATCATGTTACTGAATGATGGCGTACATGATAAGCCTACAATCTTATGTACTTATGTACTACTCTGTATCGACCATAATTAAGAGGAAAGTCTTTAACAATAACTAACGTACCGTACTTTTCTGCCCAACATTCCGAACACATCTTTTTGAATTCATCAAAAGTAACATCTGGAGATACATGCTCATCAAATATATGTTTTAGATTAATTTCATCCTGCTTAAATAGTACTATAATGTTACAGTTGTCTCGTATGAGCTGTTTTGGAATTTTAGAGTATGTTTGGCAGAGATATGCAGCATCGATATCTTTATGACGACACATGGAGTAATACTCTCGAATTTTCTGCTGACCGTCACATGACACGTCGTCAAATATGAATATAGAGCTATTTTTAGCCTTACTTGGACTTATAATTTCCTCGTTATCCTTAAATGGGAAATAGCCAACGCCCTTAGCAGCGGAAATCACTTCTTGAAGCAGTTGATACTTTGGTTGATACAACGATTTTGAATAAACATAAACATTTTTAAACTTAGCACCGTTTGGATGGAAAAGCAGCGCCAGCATTACGTTCGTTTTTCCACATCCGCTTGGTCCGCAGATGATAGCGCGAAACGAATTCGGTAACAATTTACCATGTTTACTATGTTGAGTTTTTGCTGTAAAATCCAAGTTATCAAGGGGTAATGACTGCTCTTGTTGAACAACCTTCATCGTGTGGCGTTCGAATAAGGAATGTGTAAAAGTATATATGTAGATATTGCTAACGCATCATCAACAGTTCTCATGTTAACGTACAAGGGTGAAGGTGTTGTAAACTCTCTGATAAATAATCTTCCGATAGAACTCCACGTACCTTCGTATCAGTTCCTGGGACGTAGGTGTGCGACAGATTAGGATATTTTTTTTCATTCTCACACACACACATGTATATGTATATTTTCAGCGGGGACTAAATTAAAGAAGAGGTTAGCACGAGGAGATCCTGGGAAGAACCCATTGGATCGTGCTGCAAGAGATCACGATATTGCATACGCCTTATACAAAAATTTGAAAGACAGACACAAAGCTGATTGGATTCTTGAGAACCGAACCTGGGAACGTGTAAGAGCACCTGACGCTTCACTAGGAGAAAAGACTGCAGCTTGGCTAACAACCACCGCAATGAAAGTTAAGCGAAAATTGGGTATGGGGCAGAAGAAATCATCTTTTCGACGAGGTGTTCTCACGAAAATCAAAAAGTCCTTGAAGAAAAATGCTCTTACCACCACGACATTAAAAAAGTCTGCATTGGTTGCTCTTAAAGCGGCAAGATTAGCGGTGAAGAGTGCAGGTGGAAAACATAAAGTTCGACTACCGAGAATAATTCCGATCGAAGGAAAATCTGGGGGATTCCTACCCTTGATCCCCCTTTTCGCCGGATTAAGTGCCTTGGGGGCGCTCGCAGGGGGAGCTGCAGGTGTGGCCAAAACGGTCGTTGATGCCAAGAATGCACAAAAGAAATTGGAGGAAGACCATCGCCATAACAAAGCTATGGAGTCTTTGGGCAAAGGATTGTGTTTGAGAAAAAATGCTAAAGGTGGTTATGGGTTGTACCTCAAAAAAAAAAGTCAAAAAAACTAAACATCAAGCTACCCAAGAAAGCGCTTTATGATTATGAAATAAAGCAATATGCGAAGCTCTTGAACATACCTCATTTCCGAGGTGTCTTCATGCGTGACACTTTACCACGAGACGGTCCACGTAAAAGAGAATGCGCCGTCGTGAACTTAGATATTTCACAAAACAACGGAACTCATTGGGTAGCTTATAAAAAGATAAACAACAACGTTGAGTATTTCGATTCATTTGGTAACCTGAAGCCTCCACAGGAACTTGTTCGATATCTGAAAAACGCTAAAATTTTCTACAACAACGATCCTTACCAAACTTATAATCAAGTTAATTGCGGACAATTGTGTTTGAAATTTCTATACAATAACAACAACAACAACAACAACAACAACGATGGATAATAAAACATTATCGGAATTTACATTAGAAGAGTTTGAGAAGAATATTCCGCCGCTGGAATATTTAACAAGCAATGTGAGACCTGCAGAACTGTTGAGTATATGGCACAAACTGCCTGCAGAATACACATCCAATTTTGATCTTCAAATACGACTTCCATGCTATGTTCACTACAACAGACCTGATTGGGCAAAACATTGGGATGGACCGGCTACTGCTCAAGCAAATTGTTATTTCTGTAAATTATCCATTCGAAAATAAACAAAAAAAAAAACTTGAATAAATGTCTAGTACACAGCTATATTTTTTCATTCATCATGTCGCAGTTGTTGAGAGTCAATAGAACTACTCATATATTTTCATTTCGTCCTTCAACACCGATAGTGTTGGATCCGAAAAAAGATTATGAATTGGCGCTTAGGTCTTTTACTTCATACAATTCCATACCGAATATTGAAAAAGGAGATAAATTTTATTATATCGACAGGATAGGTGGTGGTCAATTTCCGACAGGCTGTTATGAAATTACCGACATAGAAACATTTATACGAACGCAAATGAATCTTGAAAATGAAGTTGCTCCTCCGGATGATTATTTTTCTCTGAAACCTAACAATAATACACTGCAATGTGAAATATTTAGCAAGTATTATAAAATAGTGTTTACAGAACCGAATAATCTTGGACATCTATTGGGATTCTCGAAAAAAGTTCTTAATCCTGGTCAAAAGCATTCTTCTGATTTACCTGTAAACATAATAAAAGTATCAACCATACACTTTGATGCTAACATTACGTCGGGAGCCTTTGACGGAGACACGCCTGCACACACGATCTACGAATTTGCTGTGACAGCCGATCCTGGATACGCTATAGTCGAAACACCTGTAAATTTACTCTATCTACCTGTTATACCGAAACAAGAAATAACCAACCTCGCAGTGTTGGCTTTAGATCAAGACGGTCGTCCTGTAAACTTTCAAGGTGAAACTAGTACTCTTGTGTTGGAGTTGAGAGCGAAGCGCAGATGGGATTAGTGATTATAAGACATAGTGGTGCTTCCAAGGCAACTTCAGTATTACCCCAAGCACCTAAGCGACGACATCTACTACTAACTACATCAAATATCCTGTTTCTCCGCTCACTTGGATATCATGTCAACAACAACAAGAATCATGTACAAAAAGAGAAAAACTGAGGAGGCAGCAGCATCACATACTTCTCCGATGTTTGATCTATATCGATTCGATGAATCTATTCGCAAGGCTGAGTATAGATCTTATTCGCCGTTCATCAAGTCATTTAATTGTAATGATGTTGTGGAATTTAGCATCAATCAAGTAGATCGTTCTTTGCAATGAACGCTTCCGTTCTATCTATCAAAGGGAAAGTTGAAATAACTGGAGCAGCAGCAGGAGATGTATCTTTAGCTCCAAACTTTGGTGCCTTCCAATTTGACTCTTGCACTTACAGTGAATCCGCTAGAGAAGTTGAAACAGTACGTGATCCTGGTATTGTAAGTACTGGCCGAGCTTACGTATGTTACAGTGAGGAAGACTCAAATCATATGGCTTTAGCTGGATGGAACTAACCTTCAATACCTATAATGGCGTCAACACATAACAAGTCTTTTAGCTTGCTAATGCCGCTTAAACATATTTTCAACATTTTCAATGATTATCCTATGATTGCGTGTGGCAGACAAACTCTCAGATTTGTGAGAGCTAGAAACGATAACGATTGTATCATTATCAAGGAAAAAACTGGAACGACGACGACGACGACGACAGCGAAAATAACTATTGAAAGCATGGAACTGAAAATCAAACATATTTACCCGAGTGATGATGTGAAAGAACAACTTTTGAAAGCTATTCAAACTGATAAGCCGATACTTATACCATTTAGAAAATGGGATCTGAACGAACTGCCTGCAATTACCGCAGATGCGAGAAGAGAAATATGGTCAGTTAAAACTAGCACCGCAATCGAAAGACCACGTTTCATTATAGTATGTTTCCAAACTGGTAAACGTGACGTCGCAACCTCAGACCCTACCCTGTTTGATCACGTGAATGCTGCTAGTATTCGAGTATCTTTGAATGGTGAATACTATCCCAACGAACGTATGCAATTGGACTTTGCAAACAATCACTTTACTGAAGCTCATTTCCACTATAGTGACTTTCAAACCAGCTATACAACTTCTTCTTCTCCTCTGAAGAGATAT
This sequence comes from Acanthoscelides obtectus, assembly GCA_963669975.1. NCBI lineage: Eukaryota > Metazoa > Arthropoda > Insecta > Coleoptera > Chrysomelidae > Acanthoscelides > Acanthoscelides obtectus. The sequence goes on along the minus strand of CAVLJG010000002.1, from coordinate 1,027,914 downwards.
CTTTTAGATTATACCGCTTTTAAAAATCGCGCTTTGTTCGTTATTGACTGTTCCAAACAAGAGGAAACCATGAAATCATCAACTGTTGATGTTAGATTGAATATCGAAGCCGATACTGGCTTTCCAACCAAGGCCTACTGCATCATTATACATGACTGCTTAATCGGGTACTTCCCCCTCACCGAAGTTATTAAAACCATCTCGTAAGCAACGAAGGACTCTCAGTTCCGCATCAGACATCATGAGGATCGCGTTTGTTGACTTTCAGGGCTTTACAGTTGACGGATTATTCGTACCTAAAGAACTATGTATCGAAATTGGTTTCAAGAAAAGTCATTACATCTTTACACCTCCGCAACCTTTTTACTTGGAGAAGAATTTCCATGGGCTTAAATATTCTTCCGGCGACGTTGAATATTCCAAGTTAAATGAAATAATTAAAAATAAGGTGATATATGCGGCTGACTATGTCTACGTTCGTGGAGAACAGAAAGCAAACATTTTACTCAAGAAATGTCACATTTTTGGTGTTGCTACTGGAAACTTTTTTGCTGATTCCAATCCATGTCACACCAACGGACAATTTTCCTGTACCCATAGAAATGTTGAACGTCTACGCCACTGGTTTTCAAATATCATATTATCTATGTAGTTTTTTTCTATTTTTAATAAAATATTAAACGTATTATTGTAGTTTTATTGAAAATACCTCTGGTTTGCGAAATAATTGTCAGAATTTCTTGTTTCAAGTTGTTCAAGCGCGGGTATTCAAAACATGGCACACACACACCAATCAACCTTATTGTTATATATACTATATGTTTCAATAAAATATCCATTATACTATTTTCATTTTGAACGGTATCATCCTGTATAATAACAGTACATCGTATACAGGTTATAAGACATTCTGACCGACCGACCGACCAGAGGAGCCCACCACGCTATTTACGTCACGCCTTGCTATATACGATTTAACGATATACCGTCGGTCCATCGATCCGCTATTTTTCGATGCACCCCTGTATACAGGTTCTAAATGCCCCCCGTATATCCACGCCAACACCAGACAGGTGCGACATCGGCGCCATCTATGCGCGAGATGCCCAACCCATCAATGACAGGTGTCCAATGACACATACAGATTCCGTTTGGTTTGTACAGCGCCAGACAACAATGACAGGTGTCCAATGACGTATGACAGATGACGTGTGGAGCGCCATCTATGCGCGAGATGCCCAATGACGCACGACAGGTGTCCAATGACACATAGATTCCGTTTGGTTTGTACAGCGCCATCTAGCGGCGGAATCCCCAACTCATCAATTTCGCATACAGATTCCGTCCAACTCATCAATGGCGCGCGACGCCAGCGCCTCTGGTGGCGGATTTTAGAAACACTGAGATTCAATCCCCATAGAGACACTACTTATCGAGTATTTTCCGTGAAAAAGTTCGTCGATGACCGGCTGGTACGTTTCAGTCACCCGCTGTGGTAGAAATAGCACGTCAGGTCCTAAATCTAGTAGCACTGCTTCCCCAAATTTCGACTTGACCACTTTTGCTGCTTGGATTGCAAAAGGTGTCCCAATTGGCAGGTCCTTTAATTTTCTGATAGGTTTGCGGTCTACAATCGAAGACGCAGCATTAATTTTTGCTAAATCCATCTATAAAAAAAATTTAGTCGTCTAACTACTTTGAGGCATAACACGAAAAAACGAAAAAAAAAAAAAAACAGTTGCACTTAGAGACATAAAAAAGAAAAATATTAAATAAAATAGCACTTACTTTTTTTAATTTTCGCTCTTCTCGTCTCTCTTGAAGCACTATTGTACTGTGGTCGTTGTTGCAGCTTGCAGCGTTGTGCGTTGAGTGTGAAACAATGATGTCTACTGCATGCGCTCGCTCAATATAAATACGTGGTTGAGATGACACACAAGTGCATGAGATAATTGTATCCTAAATATGCATATTATATGCATCATATTCTCAGTACCATTTTTATCGAGAAAACAACATTCGTTGCGGTTGCAGTATTTTTCATATAATTTCTTAGTAATACATGAATGTATCGTTTGTCCGGCGGAAATTCCAATTACAAGTTGCACATGACAGTAGAAATTTAGAAATATAGAAATTCGTGTATGATTATTGTATATTTGCTGCCTAATTTTTTTTCAGTCAAGATGTTGATTGGGGGGTAAACGAATTTATATTTGCTATCTGAGATTTTTGACATCATTCTCTATCAAGATGTTGATGTGGGTAGACGTATTAGTTTTTATTTCAACTTTCACATACGTGCTTTGCAACGATTTCTCCGAAAAAGACGCTATAGTATACCTAACTCAATATGAACATATCATTGATAATACAACAGATCTCTCTACTTTGCTGACTAACTTGCAAGAAAAGTATAATTTACCAGTGGATGGATTGCTGAATAATGCAACAATTGAATTTATGCATCGTTCGCGTTGTCAATACAGTGATGCCGAATTTAGAGCAAGTTTTCCATTTCGGAAACATGACCTGAAATGGTATTTCCCTCGAAACACACCTGCGGCCCAAAAAGATGCAGAAATGGCTTTTCAGATGTGGCAAAATGTTTCAAACTTAACATTTACAATGGTTACCAATCCCACTCTACAGGGTGTCTTTTTCAAAGTTATCAATATAACATATATATATATATATACAGGGTGACTTTGAAGTTGAGTCATTAATTTTCCGATAATGATTGTAGAAGGAAGCAAAATATGTGTGTAAAAATAAAAAAAAATTAAAAAAAAAATGTTTACCTTGTTTTATAAAGTATCCTCCCGACAAGTATTTCAGTGCGGACCTGTATTTGATCGTGAGGTCCCCTGTGAGGTCTTAAGTCACCTGATTCACGAACCCGTTGTACTACATTAACAAAGGCACGAGGGGTTGGTTGCACTCGATTGGGAAACCGATCCGCATAAACATGTGCCATTTTTTATTTCGTTTGAGCCACGCAACAGACACTATTCACACGCTAACCGACATACACTGACTGTATGTATAACTGAACTGAATAAAATACTTAATTGCAAAAACGTCGTTCCAAATTCTTTCGCTTTTTTGTTTCCGATGCGATGAACCGGTAAGGCGGATTATATCCGTTGTTGCCAAACACGAGTACATGATATTATTATTGAGACAGGGCGGTACTCAAACTTCCAAAGGGCTATAACTTTGTTACTTTAATTTTACCAGAAAAATGGTAAAGGAAAAAAACATTTCTTTTGATCAGATCTACTCACTGTTAAAATAAATGACTCAACTTCGAAGTCACCCTGTATATCCTCCTGATATTACTATAACCATGGTTAGCAAGACTCATTATTTTAGAGCAAACTGTATGGGTAATGATGAATGTCCATTGACATTAGATGATGCTGGCGGCGTTTTAGGACATGCATACTTTACTGACTAGCGGCACCTGTAGAGAAATCCATTTAGATATAAATGAACGCTGGTATTTTGGAAATAATCCTAATATACCCAAAAATCAAACTAGTTTTCTTATGGTGTTGGTTCATGAAATTGGACATGCTCTCGGCATAGCACATAGTGCTTCTCCGAATGCTATTATGTTTGCCTTCTATCAGCATGAGATTCCTGGTCTAGATGTTGATGATATGGAAGAAAAAATAAATATGATTCAATCCCAAAGTCTACCACCGCATCAGCAATACCAAAAACAACAACAACTATAAGATCTACAAGCAGCCGATCCTCAAAAATTTGTGTGATATTATTCCTGATTTTATGTTTTTAGCCATTGCTCCAGAGTTTTCAAATTACCGATTATATATTGCACATGATATGTTTATATGGAAACTAGACTTAAACGAAATGATTATCCCATCTCAGCCTGAACTTCTTGTCGATTATGTTCCTACAGAATTACGTCAATACACTTTACAACATATTTTCCAATCAACAAACGGTGACTTGATTACCATTGTGTCTACAAACAAATATTTCTCAGCATGATTCCCTACCATTAAATTTCTTGATAATTTTTCAATTGATATACCCGATAGGGCTCGAATCAATGCTATTTTTCAATCAAACGCAGGACGGTCCTATACCTTTTATAATAATATGTCATATATAGAATTTTCTAACGATTTTACTGATGTGTTGAACAGCGGACGGATAAGAGACATATTTCCTGGGTTACCTGAACATATTTCTCTCGCACTTCGATGGATTGATGCTCATATTTACTTTTTCCGTCACGCAACTTACTATAAATTTAATGAATTTACAAGAAAAGTTGTTGCGACCGGACCATTTCATTGGACTCTATTTGGAGTACCATGCCCCAACGAGGATTTGTTACATCAACTAAAAACTCTGATATCTAAACTTGTATCTGTATATCATTAAAAAATACATTTTTCTGAAAGCTATGTTTATTTCGTATTCAGCCTGTTGTCAAACAAAAAAAACATTCGGTTCCTTCGACTCCCCACCCCCACCATCATTCTACTACATAAAGTCTGTGTATCAGCAGTAGCAGTGCTACAGTATCAATCATTCAAACCAGTCGCAAGCAATTGTTTTGTTCAAAAAGAGGTTGATATAAAAAATGGTAAAACCAAACATAACTAGCGAGGAGGCTAATTACGATGCGTTTAGGGAAAAACTTAAAAAACAACCAGAACTGAACCGTGAAATATATAATTTGGTTCTTGTCTGTCATGAACCAAATCAGTTGTCGAAGAATGATTTGAGTCGATTAGTATCAACATCTAAAGTACTCCCTGATAATTACAAGCATCACTTAAAACAATCATTCAATCTACCTGCACGACCAGAACACAGCGATATTGATTCAGACGACACTGTAGGCAACTGAAAATTTCATACACACACACATACACACCAATCAACCTTATTGTTATATATACTATATGTTTCAATAAAATGTCCATTATACATGTACTATTTTCATTTTGAACGGTATCATCCTGTATAATAATAGTACATCGTGTACAGGTTATAAGACATTCTGACCGACCAGAGGCGCCCACCATGCTATTTAGGTCACGCCTTGCTATATACGATTTAACGATATACCGTCGGTCCATCGATCCGCTATTTTTCGATGCACCTCTGTATACATGTTCTAAATTTCTGCCCCCCGTATATCCACGCCAACACCATCCAGGTGCGACATCGGCGCCATCTATGCGCGAGATGCCCAACCCATCAATGACAGGTGTCCAATGACACATACAGATTCCGTTTGGTTTGTACAGCGCCAGACAACAAATCGGCGCCATCTATGAGCGAGATGCCCAACCCATCAATGACAGGTGTGCAATGACACATACAGATTCCGTTTGGTTTGTACAGCGCCAGACAACAAATCGGCGCCATCTATGCGCGAGATGCCAACCCAACAATGACAGGTGTCCAATGACATATGACAGATGACGTGTGTAGCGCCATCTATGCGCGAGATGCCCAATGACGCATGACAGGTGTCCAATGACACATAGATTCCGTTTGGTTTGTACAGCGCCATCTAGCGGCGGAATCCCCAACTCATCAATTTCACATACAGATTCCGTCTAACTCATCAATGGCGCACGACGCCAGCGCCTCTAGTGGCGGATTTTAGAAACAGTGAGACTGAATCCCCATAGACACACTACTTCGAAACATCACGAAAATCTACCATTTTTTCGACTTTGACCGCCGTGTTTGATTGCATTTCTTCCTCTTGTCTCGACAGTTCTTACTCGCCCGTAACGCGCCCAGTTTCTAGTTTCCGAAACGGTATCGCTTTCTGTTAAAACCGTTCGCGAACCCGAAAAACCGTGCTGATGTCGAAACGCCCCAATTCAGACTCGAGAGGAGAGGTAAACGAAAAACAAATAATTACCCTTCAATATTGTCGATGTAACTCTCAAAATTAATTCTGTGGTCTTCATTATCATTATCTGGCCGAATCAAAACCTTATACAGGGAGTTCCGGTATTCAAGTATAATCCCGCAATTGTAGATAGGTCAGGTCATGGCCTACCATATAATCAAATTTTATTTAAGTAAAAGTCTTATGGTTTTCTAGATTTTCAGCATCCATTTCTGTTAAATACTTGCTTAGATTCAGTTTATTCCGTGCCATTTTTACAAATATCCACTTTTTTAGACCAGGTGTATTTTAAGACTAAGATCTAGTATTAGTTTTCCTAAGGTGGCAAAAAAACTACATAAACGTCATGGCAAAGTCTAAATTTTTATGAAAACCGCTGACTGTGACACCTTGTAGAGTGAGAGGATCAAGTACGATCACTATGCCGATTAGTCTAAAAAGTTGGCCAATTATTGATAATTCTTAAATGGTATTTCTGTTATTCATTCTCTGCTGTTTTTTGTTTTCGTTTTATTACAGTTATAGTGAGCGAGGATCAGCTTTCGTCGATATAGAAAATAACAATTTATGGCTTGGATTAAAAAAATAGACAGGATTGATGTTGATGAATAATATTAATTTAAGATATTATTGTAATGAGCACCGTTGACTGTTATGGAAGAACTACATTTTTATTCAAAACATATTTTTAACTTACAAACATAGCTAGTAGCATGCTCGAGGCTGGTTCAGTTTTGAAACCCAATTCTATTACTGAGGTCAGCTCAACTTGGTATACAAATTATCTAAAGGAGCTCCTATAAAAAATCTAGTGGACTTAGTTGGTTAAATCTTGGTGGGCATGAAATAAGGCCGCGCAGCCTGATCTATCTTGACGAATTTTGAATTTCTGTAATTGAGGTAGTCTCGATCTGACCGAGTGTGATGTGCCGAAGTATTACTTAGTATTATTATGTTCCAGCAGATGTGTTTGTCTTATTTTTCGACATGAGGACGTTTTTTCTTAAAAACTCAGACTTGAGAATAATTTCCATATGGGTTTCTCCCTTAAGTACAAAATGATACTGTTAGGGATAAAACAGTCAATGAGCCAAGTGAATAAAATGTAGTAAATGCTTGTACTAGGGCATTTATAAGTGAATACCTAGGATCGGGTGAAACAATATCAAGTAAATACTTAAGATCAAGCATTTACTCCTCTTTGTAGTAAGTACTTAGCTTATGTAGTAAAACCTCAGTTTTTCCGAGCATTTACTTAAAATTGAGTGAATAATCGGTAGGTAAATACTTATGTTGTTAGTAAATGCTCAATAATTTTTAAGGTAAGTGAATAGTGTACTTACGGTTGAAGATGGCAGATTCCATGCATTTACGTGCGGGTAAAACATATCGAAAAAGACGGAATATTAGCCCTAGTCAGTCAAAATGTTTGTTAAGGTTTGATTCAGAAAGTGTAGACTTCTTATGTTCCGAGTTTCTGCCAGAAAATAATGAACGCAGAGGCGGAGCACTCTCTGCAACAACAAAAATGAAGATATTTCTACGCTATCTAGGCAATCCAGGCTTTCAGAGCGGAGTAGCAGAAGACTATGGGATTCACCGCACTACAGCTTGCAAAACGATAAGTTGGGTTCTTAATAAAGGCCGTCCGCACACGACGCAACCAGGTCGCGATACGTGTTGATCAACTGCCAAGCAACGCAATTGTTTTAAAATTATAGTTTCATATTGCTTGCACTTGTCCGCACATGAAACGACTGAATTTGAATTGGTATCGTACAACCAGCTCAAACAGTGCTGTACATGAGAGCAGTACGAATGCAGTTTTTTTAACATTTTCTTCTATTTCTGTGAGATATGTCTAGTAGTGAGGAAGAAGACGTGCTTATTTATTACCGATACAAAAGACAACGAAGGCTTCGAAGAAAACTGTGGTGTCATCCTTATATTGAAAGAAACATAAACTGCAGGTTTTTCATGGCAGCTAACCAGCTAGCCGAAACAGATGTCAAATTCGTGCAATGCTACAGAATGTCCAAAGCTTCTTACCTGGAATTAGTTAAGCTGCTTAGCCCTTTCCTATCAAAGATGAACACAAATATGCAAGAATGTGTGAGCGCAGAGGAAAGAATACTAATCACTTTAAGGTAAGTATTATATTTAAGCTTAATACAATTAAACATTTAAAAAAGGAAGAACGCAACTTGCTAAGTTGTGCTGTCATCAATAATAGTGTAGGTATTGACCTCAGTGGGGGACAGAGAATGTCTAAAATTCTCATAATACTGACTTGTGGGAGGAATATTATGAGGAGTCGATGGAAATGATATTGCTGATAAACTTGATGACATATAATATGTCACAGATCCACTTTGGCAGCGAGCAGTAGTATTTTCGGTGGGGCTTACTGCACTCAATCCAATATCGTCGATAATATTCAAAACTCTTCGCTTAAATTCCCTTATTTGTACATCACTCAACTGAGACAAATCGGGTATCAGGCTTAACAAAAACATTTTAATACTTTCTTTCCTTTCATCTTGTTGATTTTGGTCAAATTTAGTCTTCTTAGCTGTAAAATATTCAGCGATAGACACATCTGCGTCCTCTTTTCATTTCCGCCGTGAGGCCACCTTAAATTTTTGTTTCTGACAAGACTTTCCCTCTGTGTTTCGTTTAGTCTGTGCTGTTTGTTGTAGTGGCGGCGGTGGCGGAGAAAATGGAGATGAGGGCTGCTGTGAGAACGATGCAGGTTCTGTATCATTTTCTGCAATACTTTCATCATAATCGCTAGTTGAGGGTGATAGTACTTGGGTTGTCTGTTGTTCAGGCATCTCTGGCAAACTTCCAGGTGAAGGAGGAATGGCTGTCTTTATAAATGGCACAGCAAACTGCGTTACATCAGCCAAGTAATAAGCTTTCTTCTTTGTCGCTCCTGATCCACTTGGAGGGCATTTCATTTTTCGAGAAAGAACTGTACGAAGGTTTCTCCATTTTTCCTTGCACTCAGCAACTGGAAAAGGAGTTTTTTTTAATTATTAAAGAAGCAAAAAATGGAAATTACGCAAAAGAAAACATGAGAGATAACTTATATGTATTATAGATATCGTAGGGAAATACCTTATAATAGTCAATAAATAGCAATTTATTAATACCTTTTTTAAATTTCATATTTCTATGTTTTTACAGGTACTTGGCTACGGGTTGCACGTTTGTATCGCTTTCTTTATACTTCGCAAGAGGGGAGACCACAGTTGGTATTATCGTTAAAGAAACAACAAAAATAATCTGGGATTTGCTGAATGACACCTATATGCCTTTACCAACGGTTGAAAAATGGAAAGCGATAGCAGATCGTTTCGAGTTCTTGTGGAACCTTCCCAACTGCATCAGGGCAATAGACGGTAAACATATCCGAATACAGAAATTTGCTAACACTGGTTCAGAATACTTCAATTATAAATCATCATTCTGTGGTACTTATGGCATGTTGTGATGCAGATGGACTATTTACAGTGATAGAACCAGGTTACGCAGGAAGAAACAGCGATGGAGGGATCTTCCGTGCTTCTAGAATCAAGTACTGGATAACACAAGGCAATTTTGAGATTCCTTCACCATCCCCCTTAACGCACGATGGAAAAAGAGTCCCATTGCCTTACTATTTTGTAGGGGATGAAGCTTTTCCATTAACACGATATTTAATGAGACCGTATCCAAAAAGAACACTAGACAACGTTAAACGCATTTTTAACTATTCATTGAGCCGAGGGAGAAAAACAATTGAATGCGCATTTGGGATGGCAGCAGAAAAGTTTCAGGTCCTAAACGGTCCTATACTATGCCGAGATCTGGGAACAGTCAGCAATATAATAAAAGCCGTTTGCGTTTTACACAACTTTGTTCGCGCTCGAGAAGGAATTGAGTATACAGCATCTTCAGTTCAAATGACAGGAACATCACAAAATAACACAATTATACCAATGGCAGATATAACAATAAATGTGGATGCAACACCAACTGCCCTCAGAAATTATATTTCTAATTATTTTCTGTCTCCTCATGCCTCTCTTCCCTGGCAATGGAATTATTGTGTCCGAGACATTTGATTTTTACTGTACAAAAGTAGTAACGCAGATAAAACTGTTGTTACATATATGCTTTTATCAAAATTGATATCTTATTTACTTTTTTATAGATTAAATATATTGGTTGTCCTGCTACACAATATCTTGTTCCGTCGTTTTGTCAATTAATGTGCAATATATGTTGTTCATTAATTAATTTATATTATTAAACGCATTGTACATACCTGTCATGCTCACTTCTTTCGCCACCTCACTCGACGCTTTTTCCGTTACATCTCGTCTTGAGTATCCAGGAAGGTTATAATTATACAATACTTCGTGTTTTTCCACTTCCTGTACAAACTTAATATTTACTAACTGATCACTCATTTTCAACAATCTGAAAATTTGCAGCCCTAAACAAAACCACGCAAATTAATAAAAATGTTCCCCAGAATTGCACAACCTCAGTTGTTCTCGACCAGCAAATCAGGTTGCAAGCGACTGAACTAAGACTGATTTCAAATCGCTCGCATACCGGTCGCGTGATTTCTAAACCTGCTACACTTGTGAATAAGACCTGTCTGATTGGTTGAGTGTCGTCATTGTGGAAATGTCAAAATTTGTTCACTGTCAATATTTGTTAATGTCTTGTTCATGTTTAATTTGTTTTGTTGTAAAGAGTAAAAGATTAAAACATTTTTCCTTATTTATTGAAATAAACAGTCCACATGAATCTTGAAAATAGTTACAAATGAAGAATTATGGAGAAACTGTAAGTAAAATACTCTAGGTCTTATATTTTTTTTCAAAATATTGTTATCAGTTGTTATTTTGTAAATAAACAATGTTATTTACTTTATTTTAGTTCCATGCTATTCTACCTTTAGAGGAAGGGTATATGGTCAATCACGGATACACAAAGAAATAATTTGGTTGATGGCTTTGTAATTGTGCTTTATGTGAATACTTTCAAAAACACAGAGGCTTCAAGAGAAGAGCAAAGTTACGTTTCGAATTAAAAGAATATGTCCCAAGAACCCTCAGAAGGTTATATTTAAGGTTGGTGTGGATATAATTAAAAAAGACTAATCTGTGTCCATGTATCTGTCTTTTTATTTATTCTTTGTATCCCCACCTCTAGATTTCATGTAAATAATTTAAGATCTCATAGTTATGTTATGTCTAGACTAGAGTCTCGCTAGAGGATGTTCTGTGTATATTTTTATTAAATAAAAAACTTTTCAAGCTTTTTCGATGAAAATGCTATTGCTTTTATACTCCTCTTTTACATAATATCTAGAACTTTTGTGAATGTTCTTCATCTTAATGGTGAAAGCATCTGAATGACATAAGGCATGTTTTTTTTTCAAATTGATATTAAGAAATCACTGCTGGGTTATGAATAATTTTAATTATTGATAGTCTACGCCTAGCTGTTCCATATCAATTAGACAGTGAAACATTGGCAATAAAAAACAGCAAAATTACAGAAATAGAGTTTATTATAATTATAGTATATAAGTTATGTCCATGCTCACCCTGTACATTATATAAAATTATAATTTACTTAGTAGGCACTTGATTTCTCACGAGCAATGACGCGGCGCTCAAGAATGTTATCTCGCGCCTTGCTAGTTCTCATGTTAACATCGTTTTCTTTATCATATCATATTTCTTGTATACCACGCTAGATTCATATGTTAGGAAATCTCGTCACTTTTGGTTTGACCGTCTTGTTTTACGTACCTACGTGACAAGGTTTCTCTAGAAGTCACTCTGTACCGATTTTGGAAATAAAGTTTTTTTTAAAAACATCAATCTCGGTATCAGTAATTTAACTGGGGGCTCAACCGGGATCCCTCAGCGTGTCGCGAAACGTGAAACGTGTTCCTTCGGCGTCCGAATTCGAGGCAATCGAGCAGATTATCGGCAAGCCGAAATCACCAGTTAAACGAAAAGGCACGCGAACTTTCAATGTTCTTGGAGGAATCCTAGCCAGTAATAAGCAACCGAGTGAAGGCACTGAAGACCATTAGCACTGGGCCACGGCCTGAAGTTCCAGAACTCCCAAAAAGTTAGCAGTAAGTCCGGCACTACTAGGAGGGTGTGCAGCAACTGTAGCAGTACAGCCAGTCTACTGTAGAAGCTAGTGGAGCCGAAACAGAGAAAAAGAAGAAGACAGAAAACCGCGCCTTTCATGGATTTTCAGTGTGTGATCTTGCTACTGTAAGTCTTTGAACATTTTTGTTGCTAATTTGAAACATTTCAGTGTCGCTTTTTCATAGACAATTAATACCTATTTAGTGAATATTTCTATTTCTATATTATATATTATCTTATTTTTGTAATTTCTGTGATATTGGCTATTGAAGTTTTGGTGGCTCTAATAATTTTATATGCCTTTTTATCATTCTGATAGCGAATCGGATCAATCAGATTCAGAAAGACGTCGTGAATTTGCTCTTGATTCACCAGTCATGACTTCGGAAATTACTAATCTAGAGTTGTCTCTTGCTAAAGATATTGTGCCTGATTATTTTGGTGGCACCAAGGATCTTTTAGACTTTATAACGAAAGGGGATCAATTTATACAGCTACTTAAAAAACCAGATCCCAATTGTGTGTTCAACAAGCTACTTCTTCATAATATTATTGCAAAAATTAAAGGTGAGGCTAGGGATTTATTGAATAACAGTTCTTGGGTTACCTGGAAAGACGTCAAAGATATACTTATTAACAGATTCGGAGATAGAAGGAACGAGTCATGCTTAGCGTACGAACTCTCTCGCATGCACCAGCTTAATAAAGAATCGTATCAACAATATTACGATCGAATTAACGAACAGTTGCAAAAAATCTTGCAACAGGTAAAACTGAATTCGTCCCCGGAGTTATTTCAAATTAAATCCGACATGTACAACGATCAGGCCTTAAAACGATTTATTTTTGGTCTAAAGGATCAGTATGGGAATATTTTCGCTCATTCGCATGTAGGTACGTTACCCGATGCGTTACATAAGATCCAGGAAATGGAAAATTTCTGGTATGAACGTTCTCTAACAAATTTCATGAGAGATAAGGACGAACCCCAACGAAAAAATAGCATTCTTCCCAAATCTCTACCAAACCACAAAGATAATACCTTCAATAATAACTTTCAAAATCAATTTAGGCCACAATTCCAAATGTCTCCACCCAGAATTGGCCCACCGAGACCAAATAGTTTACCTCCCAGACCAAATTATGGTACGAGACCATTTCCGTATACAACTCAACCACAGTTAATGCCAAATCGTTCCCAAAATTCAAATCAACAAATTTCCAGAAATCCCCAACCAAATAGGCCAACGCCTATGTCTGTAGATAGTAGTAATTATCGTCCAAACACTTCTGTAAGGCAGTCATATCGTCCCAATTTCTTTCAACAAACAGGCAGGCCAAATGTGATTGTGGAAGAGCTCCATAATCAGGAGACGGAAGGCACTGAATCTCACGATCAATGCGACAATGATTATTTTTCTGAAACCGCTTATGGCTACCAACAAGATAATGATTACTTGGATAGTGGAGTAGTTACTTTTGAGAATGATGACGCACAGGCTGAAAATTTTCCTATAGCGGCCTCGGAAATGAATCAGTCGACTTAAATAATATTTACAAGCTCTCAAGGCTCCCCTATATAGTCCTCCCAAAATTAGGTCTTAAAATATTAGTAGACACGGGAGCTACGTCAAATATCATGAATCCTGATATTGCAAATACGTATTTTTCCGAATTTCTATTTGATCAAAGTTTTGAGGTAAAATCGCTAAATACAATTTCCCATGGTACACAAAATGTCCGGTACCCAATCTTGAACGAATTTGGTATAAATAAAGTTCTAAATTTTAAAGTAGTTGATTGGCATGATAAGTTTGATCTTCTGCTAGGCACAGATGATCTTCAAAAGTTAGGAGCGAAAATTGATTATACGAATCAAACAGTTCAACTAAGAAATCAATGTATCCCATTCGTTATCGAAAGGGCTACGCCTATCAAACCTACTCGCCTCGAATATATCAATCATATCACTATACCAGTTAAAATAGAAAATGGTCCTGTTGTTATACCGGAATTTGAAATAAATGGTATCATTTTTCCCGATTGCATAGCCACGGCTTATAATTCTCATGTTACGTTACCAATTCCTATAGAAAATACCACTCCAGAAGAGATATGTTGCATAGAACCTATGGACGTAGATTCTTTACTTGAATACAACATTAAAAAACCTGATAACCAAGAAAATACTTCCAATATTGCACAATTACTGCGTACTGAACACCTTACACCTAGTGAAAAACAAAAAATTCTCGAACTCTGTCAAAAGTATAAGAATATATTTCATTGCGAAGGTACAGATTTGACCTGTACTCACCACGTCAAGCACAAAATCCGAACAACGGATAAAATACCGATTTATCAGAAACCATTTAGATACCCTCCTGTTCTTCAAGAAGAAATCAACAAACAGGTACAAAAATTGATTGATAACAAAATCGTGCGCCCCAGTATTAGTCCATACTCCTCTCAGGTGTGGATAGTCCCAAAGCGTTTAGATGCATCTGGTCAACGTAAGTGGCGTCTAGTTATCGACTATCGAAAACTGAATTCAAAAACTGTGGAAGATAAATATCCACTTCCCAGAATTGACGAAATATTAGACAATCTTGGCAAATGCTCCTTTTTTTCGACACTCGATCTCTCTCAAGGATTTCACCAAATAGAGATGGACCCTGAATCCATCGAGAAAACAGCCTTTACTGTGAACAATCAGCACCTTGAATACGTCCGGATGCCCTTTGGCTTGCGAAATGCACCAGCCACATTTCAGCGTTTAATGGATGATGTCCTCCGTGATCAGTTGTATAAAAGTTGTATTGTTTATATGGATGATATTTTGGTATATTCAAAATCACTCGAACAGCACATTCAACATTTAGAGTTTGTATTTAAAAAATTGAAACAATTTAATTTAAAGGTACAGTTGGATAAAACGGAATTTATTCGCAAGGAAGTACCGTTCTTAGGACATGTAATTACCGAACAAGGCATTAAGCCAAATCCAGACAAAATTAAGGCAATTACAGAATTTCCTATTCCAAAGACCACAAAACAAATTAAAGGGTTTTTAGGTCTCACCGGATTCTATCGAAAATTTATTAAAGATTACTCTCGAGTTGCACAACCAATGACCAGAATGTTAAAAAAGGGTGCCATATTAGATATAACGAATAGGGAATATATCCAGGCATTCGAAAAACTAAAAGAATTAGTCACAAACTCTCCAGTCTTGATTTATCCAGACTTTACGCAGCCTTTTAAACTAACGACTGATAGCAGTAGTGTTGCGATTGGTTCCGTTCTTTCCCAAAAAGACCGCCCCGTCGCATTTTATTCTCGCACATTGAATAATGCTGAAAGGAACTATAGCGCTACCGAGAGAGAGTTACTTGCGATAGTAGATTCCGTGAAACATTTTCGACCTTATTTGTATGGCAAAAAATTTGTAATCGAAACTGACTGCAAACCAATAACTTGGCTTTTTAATTTGAAAGACCCTGTATCCAGGCTGGCACGGTGGAAGGTCCGCTTAGAAGAATACGATTATGATATACTTTATAAGAGAGGTAAGGAAAACTGTGTTGCTGATGCCTTATCAAGAGCGGAACTTAACGCTGTAGATGATCAAATACCCTCATCGTCTAAGGCAAATCCTCGTTATCTTCAGATTCCTTTGGTAAGAGAGTGTCTCGAAAATAAACGTGAAAATAATCCAACTTCTGTACAAGGAGAAGTAGAAGAAAACTCTGATGAGTCATCTTCTTATAATCCTTCGAGATCGGGAACCATAGAGAATAGCAATTATGAACACCCTATAAATTTACTTCCATTTTCGGAACATCCATTGAACTATTTTAAATGTCAATTTGAATTCAAAATTTTAGGTAATTATAAAATCACCAGACAGGAGATCTTCAAAAATAAATTTAGATTGTACGCCACACTTTCCTCTGATAACATACATTCTCAGATATCTCGAACACTTATCGAGTATGTAGATCCAAAAAATACATACGGTATTTTCCGTCATAATGAGACTTTGAAACCAATTATTACTCAAATAGTACGCTCCTTATTTGACCCTGAAGTTCACCTAGTTTTCACGAATAAACTCCTTTTGGATATTACCGACGAAGAGGAACAAACGAGACTAGTCAAGGATTATCACTCTAAGAATCATAACGGTATTCAAGAAACACTAAAAACATTTCAGTTAAAATACTATTGGCCCAACATGAAAAATTTTATAAATGCGTTCATTAATTCATGCGAAACTTGCAATCTGGCTAAGTATGATAGAAACCCTTACAAACCACCATATGAAGGGCCATTTATTGCGAAATATCCTTTTGAAGTCGTTCACATTGACACATTCAAGATCGATGGCAATAAGTTTTTTACTATTTTAGATTTATTTTCTAAGTACGGCCAGGCGTACCATATTACGGATGAGAATTCAATAACTTTGCTTGAAACAATACGTTACTTTATTAGTCATCACGGAATCCCTGTTAAAATTACGTGTGATAACGGAGCTGGATTTACATCCAAAACTTTCAAAGAATTTTGCGAGATACATAAAATCAAGGTTCATTTTACTACTCCCGAAAATCCCTCATCTAATTCTCCCGTTGAGAGATTTCATAGTACTCTTAAAGAAAAATTAATTGCATTAAGACTTCAAAATACAAAAACGGACATAAAGGAGCTCATGTACTTAATAAGAAAAATGAAAATCGCTTCGAACAGCCGGAAATTCCAAAGGAAACTACTGTTTTTGTTAAGTCCAGACAACGAACCACAAAAATTAATCCAAAACAGGTAAAAGCCCGGGTTAAGAATCAAGAAGGCAATACTTTACAATTACAAACTATGGGTAAACAGCCGGTTCTCACCAGAAGGAACTTGCGTCAGATCAAAAGAGTTAAAAAGGTTTTTTCTCCGCAGGACAACTCTATGGTCGCAGAGTCTACAGCTGAGGCTTCATCAAGTTCCAACTAATAATGGTTTCTATTCGGAACCAATAGGTGATGCGAAACTGATAAGCCATTATCATACGTTTATTCTCAGTCATAATCTCAGCTTAATAGCCGATGTTATTAATAAGGTAGAAGTTAGTTATAGAGCCTTAATAAACTATTCTGACGATACAAATCTTAAACCGGTACTAGAGGACTTGTATAAAAATATCATTAACGTAAAAGCAGAATATTCAAAATTATCGCCTTACCATTCATATAGTAGGAAACGTCGAGCTATTATTAACGGATTGGGAAGCATTATAAGGTATGTGACGGGTAACTTAGATCAGGACGATCTTACAGAAATCAACGATAAATTTATATCATTAAGAGACAAAGAGAACGAACTCATAGTGGCTATTAACAATCAAAAAGCATTCGCTCAGCTCATTTCACAAAAATTTGAGAGAAACATGAAACTCATTCAAAATAATGTACAATCGCTATCAGAAACTGTCAAGAAAGCAATTTATGAATACGAGTATGAAACTTTAATTTTTAGACTACTTATTTCTCTACGAGAAATCTCTGATTACCTCGGACTGATCCAAAGCACAATATCCCTATCACAGAAAAATATGACCAATGTAGCTAATTTTAATGTTAAGGAACTGATTCATATCGAAGAATATCTCAAATCTGTTTATTCTAAGAAAAATTTGGTTCTCTTAGATGAAACTCATCCTTTCGAAGTACTCAGCCTGTGTAGAAGTAGTATTATTTATACAGATGAAATAATTTTATGCGCAGTCGAGTTACCTATCTTGGAATCTACCAAATATAAATTATCAAAGTTATATCCCTTGTTAAACAGTAACACCATGTTAGTACTATTCCAACATGAATATTTTTTGTATAACGATGTATCGATTAAAAGTTGTCCTAAGCAATGTAAAAGATCCATGAATCGATTTATTTGTGAAACTTCGACTAATCAAAAATGTACGCCTCGATCAATTGATCAATGTAGCATTGTACAGGCTAAAAACTTTTTAAGCTTAACATATTTGCTCGAGAGTGATGAGGCAGTATTATTTTCTAGCAACATCAGAATCACTGTTTTCGAAAAATGCGATGGCGAAATCAAGCCTTTTAATCTAATTGGTAATTATATTTTAAGTAGTAACTGCACACTGGTTATAAATGATGTATCATATGTTCTTCATAGCACTGTTATTCCAACAGAGCCCTTGGATTTCAATATTTCTGACTTTACATTAAAGCCAACACACACGATAGATACTTTCCATATTACTAGTAACGATTTTTCTGATATCAAGGAAAATTTAGATAAAATGAAAGAGGTTGCACCAGTTAAGTTTAACAACTATCATTCTCGTGTCAATAGTTCTCTTATAGTAGGGATAGTCGTTACGATATTAATTATACTTGTATTAAAATCACGTTTGTGTAAAAGGCAAAAATTATCTCAAAAGAAAAATGAAGTTGAGTCTGATAAGAACGAGGACGTTCTAAGAGTTTAAGGAGGGAGGAGTTATGTCCATGCTCACCCTGTACATTATATAAAATTATAATTTACTTAGTAGGCACTTGATTTCTCACGAGCAATGACGCGGCGCTCAAGAATGTTATCTCGCGCCTTGCTAGTTCTCATGTTAACATCGTTTTCTTTATCATATCATATTTCTTGTATACCATGCTAGATTCATATGTTAGGAAATCTCGTCACTTTTGGTTTGACCGTCTTGTTTTACGTACCTACGTGACAAGGTTTCTCTAGAAGTCACTCTGTACCGATTTTGGAAATAAAGTTTTTTTTTAAAAACATCAATCTCGGTATCAGTAATTTAACTTATATAGTATAATTTGTTTATTAGCAAATTTAAAATTACAATTAATTAATAAAGGGTGCCTATCTTACAAGAGTTTAAAGTTTTTGTGTTGCTACCTTTCTTATTTTATTTGAATTTTATTAAAAATAACCTGTGGATTCTTTAAAGAAAAAAGTCATATACCTACTATAAGTATGGCACAAGCATGAATGTTAATAATAATCAACTGAAAATAAAACATACATAGGAACAGAAACATTACTTTTTTGAATGTGTCTTACCCAAAGATATATTTTGAGTAATACAGTATTCTAAGCAATGTGGTGCAGCAGTTTTATTGTCAGGATTGAAAACTTCAAAATTGTGTTTATTTTTTTCTTTACTATAGGCATGATCTGACAGTTGAAGCCTTTTTGGAGGTCTGCCACTTCGAGCAATATTTCTTCCCCCTAGTCCCGATTTTCGTCTCATTATTGCTGTTGGCTGCACGCCTATTCTATTTCCACCCTGAATATTTTTTCCTGATTTAATTTTAGGAAGTCCTGTCCCGTTATATTTACCAAACGTACACAATGCACTTGTAAGAGATGAATTTGTTTTACAGGATTCCACATTCTTTAAAAATTTTAAAATAGGTTGATTGAATTCATCAAAATTATTTTCAAACCTGTTCATAAGTAAATCAACAAAATGTTCAAGTTGTCCACGGATTTTATCTTTTTCAATAGTTGATATCGGTGTAATATCATTTAAATTAATGTCGATATTGTGCAAATCTGGGGAGCGACAACTGGGTACCTCAATAGCTGATGAATTGTTATTAATTTTGACAACTTCATTAGCTTTGGTGTCATTCAAATTTAAGTACCATCCTTCTATTTCACAGTTAACACCATAAACAACCTTATGCAAAAGTTCTTTGAAGTCACTATTAATTAAAGTAGGATGGAATTGCTGCGAATTTAGGGCAAATTGCGTTACAACAGCCAATTGGTGTTTACAAGATCCACCTCTATTGCCCATATAGCATGTACAACTTTCAATTTCTGTATTAACAATATAATTATTTTCTTTAGATTGAACATTATAAATGTTTTCTTCTATTTGTGTACAAACTAAACCATTAATTTTATCCTTATCAATATAATATTTGTTTTTTCGTTTCGAGCCTACCCATCTTCCATTTATCATATCAATAATTTTTTTAATGTAAAACTCTTCAAAATTTGTCGTTAAATAATCAAATAGTTGTACTATACTAAAAGCCTTTTTTCTTAATAATATTTTATCTTTTAATACTCGAAAGGATGCTTCAGAATAATTATTAGTATTGTTACCCCGAGTTAATAAATTTGATCTGTAACACATAGCCCATATTTCTGCCCTATTTTGCAAGGTAAAAAGATAATTTTTTAACTTATTATTCTTTTCTACACATTTATTTGATAGAAGCATGCTATATATGTTCTTGAACTCCTCTTCAGAAACACAATTTAAAGATTTTCTAAAAAGCTGAAATATACTCACTCTTTCATATTTATCAACTCCATTAGAGCTGTTCTATAAAAATCGCATAAAGGATTGTAGCACGTGAAATTTGCACAATATTAACGACGCATCTTTAAAACATGATTTTAAACTGTTTCTTTCAGCATCACAATCATCAGTAACAATTAATTTTGGAAAGTTTTGCCCATAAAACGAATTTGTTGGTAAAATGCTCTGAAGGAGCTTAACAGCATTTGTTATTGATTGCTCTGACTCTGAATATGTCATTACAATACCTAATGGTAATGCCCCTACAGCTGAAGGGCATAAGAATAAAAATATTCGACTATTGTGCATATCCATGTTCCCAGAGGAATCCACGAACATAATTTCGCTTGATGCACGAATATAATTATGAATTCTTTTCATAAGTGGGGTACAAATTGCTACAACTACATTAGTTGAGTGTTCAATGGCTGCACATACACTTTCACATTTAATATTATAATCTTTTATTGCATTTTCCATTGACACAATCATTTCGACACCTGTAGGCTCACCATATTCTCTTTTGAATATTTGATAGTACAGATCATATACCCACTTCAGTGTTGGGCATTTACTGCCATCAGCTACAATTTCATTGTACCTTTGATTGTGATTTTCATATAATTCATCTTTAAAGAGACTGTATGCTGTGATTGGTGAATGTCCTTTAGTGAATAATAATTTAAATTCTTCCTGCAACTGTTGACTAGGTGGACGGAACTTTAGTGCTGATGAAATATATATTGAATGATTATGGGTGTTCCTTAAAAAAATTTCACAGGGGTACTTCTTTAAAAAGACATCATTGCTTCTGAAAAACAAAAAAATAATAATTAATCAATATTTTAGTTACTTTCAATTATTATTACCTTTTCATTTCCTTGTTTTTAATGGTTACAATCATTTTGGCATTACAGTGTAGATGCTTTTCATGAGGCTTAGTATTTCGTTTTGGTTTTGTATTATGAATGCAATGGTATTCCTTCTGAAATTCAATATATTTTGGTAAATAATGATATGATTGTTTTGTTAAGCATTAAAATATTACTTAAATTGAAAATAGTTGCGCTAATTAAAACTAAATAATATAAGCCAGAATCGAAAATATACACCTTAAAAATAATTTTTTGGTTATTCTCTGCATGACATCTCTCTACCCTGAAAGAAATTTTGCTTTTTTCTTGGAAAAGCCCCAACCATCGAAAAGCTTCCTCCTTGCTACATATATTCAAACGAATTACTGTAGAAAATCCATTACTCAAAGGTTCTGAACTTAGAACAATTCCTTCAAAACCATCACCTGTAGGCAACATATTCTGCAACTACAAATAAAGACAAAAAATAGTATTAATCCTGCCACCCCTAAAATACTTACAATTTATCTATGATCAGGTGTTTAAGACAGAACTAAAATCCATTTTTAAGTGTTTAAAATGACACGGCATGAAATCACACTATTCAGTATTTACTACTTGCAGAATGTTACAACCGTCACAAATATTTTCTGAGAGTATTGAAAGTTTTGAAACTTTAATAATAATCCCGAATCGCAGGACGAAAATCACAAAATTAAACTTCCGCCTTGTACTCTAACCTCAAACATCAAAATCGTAAACGTCAATTTATAATTTTTCTGGGCATGTTTTTCCCGGACCAATCGCAAAGCAGCCATTCACAAGTGTAGCAGGTTTAGAAATCACGCATACCGGTCGAGCCGTGTGCGGCGTTCTATTCACTCATGCTAGCGGATCGCTGAGCAGTTGGTCGCGCAACCTTTCGACAACTACGATTGCATATCAGTCGTGCCATGTGCGGACGGCCAAAGTGTGTCAGAAGGCAGATCACTGGATTAGATTTCCAACAACTGTCAGTGAACTAAATGATTCGAAAGTTAAATGGCAATCACGTTTCACAATTCCTACTGTGATCGGGGCGTTGGACTGCACTCACGTAAAAATAAAAAGACCAGAAAGATTTGTGGACGAGTACGTAAATCGCAAAGGCTATACAAGTATAAATGTACAAGCTACTTGTGATGCTAGCGAAAAGTTTACAAGTATAGATGCACAGTGGCCAGGAAGTGTACACGACGGCAGGATTTGGAGGCGAAGTATAGTAAATGAGGTCTTATCACAGTTTAAGGGATTATTTTGTCTTCTTGGTGATTCTGGATATGGAATATCACCATGGCTTTTAACTCCATTTAAACCTGCAATAAACAGACAACAGGAAAGGTTTAACCTATTACATTCTCGAGAAAGGGTGACAATAGAAAGACTATTCGGACAACTGAAAATGCGCTTTCCTATACTCAGCAATACTGTCAGAGTATCAAGTGAGAAGGTACCGAAAATAATATTGTGTTGCGCAGGACTGCATAATGTAGCAAAATATTTGAACGATGACTTTAACCTAGAAGAAGCCTTTGAAGATGAACCTTTGGACGAAGTAATGTATGAAGACGAGGAAGATGATGACAGAAACCGTTTGCGGCGTCTAGGAGTACGAAAACGCGAGGATATAATTGCAGTTTTGAATTTATAACATTTCTGTAGTTTTCTGAATTAAATATACTTTTAACATGGAAACGTTTATTTATGAGAACTGAATACAAACAAAAATATCATTTGTCAAATAGTAAATATTGCCCGAGCTCTGTTAAACTGTTCTTCTACATTTCCATGTTGAACTAAACGCTGTTTCAATAATTCAATAACAAGCTTGTCTTTTTCCTGTTGCAGCCTCGCTGCTGCCAACTGTTGTAATAGTACAAGGCGTTGCAACTCAGGAGTTGTAAGTTGAGAGGTTTCCTCTGTTTCACCCTCCAGAACACGTTTTCGTCGTTTTACCACATCATCTTCCTTACGGGGCGCACTTCTAGTCCCGACATCTGACAGAGAGGGCGCATTTCGGATTCCTACAAGCGATACTTCTGATGAGTTGTCCACTGTTACTCCGGCTGAAACGCCTCCAGGAACTTTAGAAAAAACAGGATTCTCTTCAATCTGTACGATTTCCAGAAATTCACTTTCCCATTTATTCACTTTCAATGGTTTATTGCCCGTCGCTTTTGCATCAGTTTTTTTCTTAATATTCGTCTTCATGTTGTTTAGAAGTTTTGTCAGTTGTGCTATGGTGACTACTTTGCCAATGCCTTTACTGTACTCATCTTTTATTTCATTCCAGGCTTTTTCTTTCGCTGCCACCATCTTCGGCAACATAGATTTATTTAATACCACTCGGTGGTTTTTTAATAAATTCACAAAACGCATCTTACTTTGGGTATTACTCGCCTCAACTTTACAGATTTCATTTTTATCTGTATTACTTTCTTCTTCGTTACTAGACATGATAGCACGACTGATCATTAGTAATTTTGTGTACACAGAGCATGTGTCGTGTTTACATTTTTTGCCGCCATTAGGAATCCGTAGCACTGGGGCGCGTTCACATTTACGCCCAAGGCGCGCAGCGGTGTGCACCGGATATATATTTTGTGTTCCATGTCAGCATACGCGCATTGTGATTGGCTTAAAATCGCCGCAGGCTAAGAAGTCTCCCAACACTCCATAAATGTGAACATAGCCTTGGCGTAGCGAAGCAAATACTTAAATTGTAACTTTTATAAGTAAATACTTGCTAGTCATTACTTCAACTTTTCCAGCAAATACTACTTAGTAAAAGCAAATGATTATTCTCTCCAAATTAAGTATTTACTTTTACTTGGCAGACTTTACTTTACTAAAAAGTAAATACTTCCTAGTATTTACTACATTTTATTCACTTTGCTCAATTATGATAATACTCCGCCACATCACTTCACCCAGAGGCTCCTCGGCGACAATCCATACAAGGTTTGCCATTGTCATTTCTTCTACCGCCAATCTCTCTTCTCGGTAACCTGTCTTCTGAGTATGCTAACGTTAATGAAGATAAACCACCGTATCCGGGAGGATGTCGATTGGGACATGTTTAAGAACACATTTTTCGGTTAATGTTAGAAGGTGTAACTACGGGCTAGTTCTTTGTATTTTATTTATTTAAAATACAATATTCATATTTTTTTCAATCTTAGGCCTAGTATAGCATAGCTGGAACATATGCATGTAACAATATCAGGAAAAAATAATCTGAATATGAAACACTTTTACCTTATAACATTTACTTCTATAAAAGGTAAAATTCAAGATGGGCAACCATCAAGATACATCTAGATATTGCCCGTAGTGTAACAGTATTTCAAAAAAAGATATTCTAGCTATGAAATGTTCTCAATAACAGTATTATTAAAAAACAGTTTAAACTATAAAACCAAATAATAACTACAGCACAAATGTTTATCGCCGTTACGTCAGGCTTAAAACAATAAACACAAGTTTATCGACAAAAAAGTATTGGAGACAAAATGTAAAACTTATTTACAAAAATCACATATGTAAAAGTCTTTTTCAGCATCCGCAGTCACTATGTGCCCACATAAAACACTGAAAACTTTTCACCCAAACTTCTTCTCTCATGCCTTCCTAAAACACTCCGTTGCAAAATAAGCAACTTGCATCCTCATCTTCTGGGTAATCTCCATTAGGCCTTTCCACGTCACTCGAACTGTCATCGGGCCATATCAATTAAATCTGGATTTCGGACGTGACTGTAATGACAATCCAAAATCAGCAGAAAGGGCGAGTTTTCTGTCGGACAGACTTTCTCAATAAAATAAGGAAACCAGTCTGTAAAAATATTACTTTGAACTCATCCTGAGAGGTGAGCTCTTCCTATTGAACCTGGAGGGCATCCTTTCATTAAGTCTTGAGTCATATTTGTCCTTGGGAAGATCACTAGAGGAGGGACGAAAATTCCAGAAGCACTCATGCATGCAATTATCGTCATGGTAGCACCTCTCTTTGCAGAAGTCAAGGCTGCTATTTGTTTTTTCCTTTTCGACCAATAATATGAGGAATGTTGCTTTGAACATTATACACTCTCTCTGCTTGAAAGTTGTGTTTTTAGCAAGCCTCTTCGAGCATTTTGAAAAAGCTCCGAACATTCTCCTTGTTGATGCCTAAAAGCTCTTGAGAAATATGTTTCATATTGTTTCCGAATAGATAGGTGCTCTTTATGACGATTTAAAAAAAGATCTACTCAAGATTATTTATAATTGCAACTTGATAAGCCATTCTGCGCGTATCTCGGATAGTGTATCCATTGGACTTCTGCTCCATTATAACTGAGAAGGAAACTAACTCTTCTTCTAAGTGTTCACCCAAGTGAGGCTTTCGTCCAAGCTTAGTACAAACTGTTTGTGCTGGAGTAAGGTCAAGCTTTTTACTCAAAGTTTGTAGCGTTGTAGGAGGCACATAAAAAGTTTTGCCGCTTTTAAAGTTCCCATCTTTTTTTCTCGAATCATTGTTTTATTGCTTTTTCCATGTCTTCTTACTTCCAAGACTCAATCTCATGTTTTTTGGCATATTTTGGTTTGCTGCGCGGCATTATGAAACAAAAATAAGTCATAATAATAAAGGTCCGAATTCGGACTAGCCCAAATTCAGACCACACTTTATAGCCTATATTTGGACCATCGTTATCAAAAAGAATAGGTGTGTGACAAACAACCTTATGGCAAATGTAACCTATGTAAGAATAAGCTTAGTGTGTCACTAAGATCATTAATGAAATAGATCGGTTCTAAGCTCAAAAGATCACTGTGTCAAAAAGACAACAAGGATACCTTATAAACTTTTAGAGTCCGTAAATCACACGAAATAGCACACCGTGGAAAATAACATCTTCACATGTCAAATGAACACAACCGATTTTTTACGGCCAACGGTTTAGCTGACGAGACATCATTGTGCGCTGTTACCTTCTCTTTGCAAGGAAGTAGGCAACCACAGTATCAAGTAGCATATATTTAGACCCTAGCCTATATTCAGACCTTCTCCTCTATACATGTTATATCCCCTTGGTAACTACGCAGTTATTAAGTTGTGTGTGTGTGTGTGTGTGTGTGACGAAATTGGCATCGGCCGGGACCCATTTGCCACATATCGTTTATAAGTGGTTTGGGTATCTATATAAATGTTGTTGTATGTAAGAATTCTATAAGTAGATCAAAAACGAACTCGTTTGGGTGGGAAGCGGAATATCTAAATTATTCGATTGTGTCATTAGACAATATGATACATCTCTATTGCTCGCACATTCAAAAAAGATATGGTTCAAATCTTCTATAGAAGAGCCATTGCACGAACAGAAGGGAGATTCGAATATTCCAATTTCATTTAGGTGGGTCGGAAAGTTAGCATACGGGTCATCACGGAAACGTAAGCTATAGAGAATGAAAAAATGAAAAATGAGGTATACTATTGGGTAATTCTGGGTGAAGTTTGAAGTAATGACTATTTGAGGAACTTGCAGCGCTTTTAAAAGTTGATTTCCATTTGTTTATCGTATTCCGCTTTAAAATTTGAGTCACTTCTAGATTACATGGGGAATCCAGCTTTTGGGCCAATTGAGCAGGCCTTTTCAGCCGCTAAGTCAGCGTGGTCATTACCGGCAATGCCGGCATGTCCTTTTATCCAAACGAAATTTACCCTTTTATTATGTCTTTCGAGGTGTACTAATTTAGTCCTTATGTTCAAGATGATTTCGTTTTTAAAATGTATAAATGAATGGCTCGCAAGGCACTGAAGAACCGACCTGGAATATGACTGCTTTACTGGCTGGATTTGTTATGCACCAATAAAGTGCATTGGAAATTGTTACAGCTTTAGCCTTAAAAATAGAGCATAGATTGGGACTTTGGTACTGTTCGGTATATTGTAGGGACGGTATATAGAAAGCGAAACCCGTGCCATCCTTGTTTTTCGATGCATCTTATTATGGATTATGGATTTTCAGATAAGAGTATTCAATGAAGAGATATCTGTAAATTGAGGAAATGTTATATCTGGTTTACATGTTATTGTCTCATAATTACATCCAAAGATCGGGTATTTTTTCAACTTTTTTAAAGCAGAATCGAATTCGTAAGAATCGGTAAAAGCGTCAGCTAATGGAGGCGAGTTCTTTCGTATCCAGTATGGATTTATTAAATTTTCTGTATTGATTTTTTTCGGACTATAATCGTTTTTTATGCTTTATATTTTATCAGATATTTATTGGATAATAGCTGCCTTCGTACTGTAAGTGGGATTTCTCGTGCTTCCGCCAAGACTGCATAGTCTGAAGACGACAACATCGCATGATGAGCCATATATTGTGCATCCATATTACATCAGAGATCGAATGTAGGACCTATAAAATATTAGGGACATATTTACATCTGCCCAAAACTTTTGCTTGGTTATGACTTTCAGCAAATGCCCTTTTCACATTTCGATTGTATGCACTTGATATGTTTGGCCCATAGTAACTTTTTATGTATGTTGATACCTTGGCACTTATAATGCACGACCACTGGAATAACATAACCACCAATATTGATCGAATCAGCTAACTGTAGTCTGTGTCTCGTGAAACACATAACAGCTGCCTTTTCTGGTGCTAAAACCAAGATTGGACAACCATATTTTCAGGCAGTACATGACAGACTTCATATTTCTCAGGCATACATCATAGGATTTATGGGACATGTATAGACAAATAACATCAGCATGTTGTTTAAGATTGACATTATCGTCAAACATTGTATGCAGGCTAGCAGTATATATATATATATATATAAAACTTGAGACGTGGTCATTGTCGTCTAGACCAGTTAGGTGAAAAATTAAAGCTTCCGCCTTTTGTTATATATATATGTATATAAGTTATGTACCAGTCTACAGAGAAGAACAAGGACTTTTGCCTCCACGTTCCTTTCTTATCAGTTACAGTATTGTATTTCATTTGTTCTTTACTTTGGTTTGTATAATGAACTTTGCAGTCAGTCCCGATTCAGAACTCATTCAATTAACATCATTGTATTTGGTTTTTCTCAAAAATAAATCTTTTTAAAAACGTTTTCGTTGAAGAAAGATATTTGAGTGGCGCAGCAAGCAGTAGGATAGCCAGACGAAAAAAGGACATTTTCGGTTCGTTTCAACGGTTTACTGGCTATAACGAAACCAATCGCGATTGGTCGCGAACGATCCGACGGAATATCGATATCGTTACCGTGATCACCGGAACCAGATTTGGGGTAGAACCCTACCCAAATCGAGAAACCAAGAAGACAGCAGCCCAGAGGACAGAAGGAACATCTGCTCCAGGACAGGCAACCCAGCAGTGGCCCAGGCATACGGACACATGGGACGGATTGGATTACTACTGTAAGTACGAATGTCTTACAGGGGTGAAAACAATCGAAAGCTGTTTGATGATATATTGAGTGACACAGATTCGGACTCACAGTCGGATACGGAACATATCCATCATAGTTTAAGGAATTTGCAATTGAGACCTAGTATACTAAATAGTACAGACAATATGAACAACAGTCAAGTAAATCAATCAAGCATGTCATTACGCCCAGAGTATCTTAACATGATACCCGAATTTTATGGTCAACAAGAATTATTACCAAGATTCATAGATATTTGCGAAAAGTTAGTGAATAAATTTTATAGATTAGAGGATGAAAATGACTTCCAGAACGAATATCTTATGAGTAGTATTTTAGCGAAAATCAAAGGTAATGCAGCTTTAAATATTAGTAGCAATATTATAAAAATTGGACAGACTTGAAAACTGCACTTTTAAATACATATCAAGACAAGCGTGACGTATTTACTCTAAATATAGAAATGTGAGAATTAAAACAGAACAATGAAACCTCCTTTGAATTTTATAACAAAGTTCAGAGTTTATTGAATTTACAAATATCATTTTTAACTACATATTGTGTGAGTGAAGAAGCTCAGATAATATGTAATTTTTGCAAAAGCGTAGCATTAAGAGTATTTCTAAAAGGTTTAAAGGAACCTCTAGGATCGCTCATGAGGACGAAAAATCCTACAGACTTGAATGAAGCTCTGAATATATTAACTAACGACTTTCAGCTTGATCATAGGGTAGATAAACATAAAAATGTTAATCGAAATAATATGCAATTAGTTCGCCATATGAACAACAACTTTGGTAATTATAGGAATCAATACCAAGCGGTACAGCGTCCAGTATTACAAAGACAATTTAGTCCTAATAATGTACGACCAAATAATCCTAATCAGAATAGAACGAATTTTCACAATAATAACGTCTTTAGACCTAATCAGATCAATAATCTGCCAAGGCCTACTCCGATGAGTACATCAACTAGACAGACGTATCAGCAACCAAATTTTCAAGGTAGAAATTTTAACAGACCTGGTGTAAACGCAGAACAGGCTATGTTTAACTTGTGTGTACAAGACCAACCTGCTGTAGAATTTCCAAACGATGACAATTATGAATGCGCTTATTCTCAGAATAATTCTGACGATTTTTTAGGGCAAGAAGCCTCGGTACAGATACAACCACAAGTCTCAACGGACCACCAAAGTCAATTGAAATTATGAGTTTAACAGACAAATGTAGCAAACTACCATACATTGTATTTCCGGAGTATAATCTCAAAGTATTGATTGACACTGGAAGTACAAAATCCTTCATACACCCTGAAATTGCGAAAAAATTATTTTCAAGACATATTCAAAAAGACCCATTCCAAATATTCTCATGAAATTTCATTTATTCAAATTTCACGAACATTTCCAATGCCTTTTAGGACTCGATAACCTGAAAGAGATATTGAATGCCAATATTGATTTGAGCAATGATCTTTTAGTCACACCCACAACAAGGATACCCATGCAATATCACGAGATTACAAAAAACTCTTCTAATGTTATCACTGTTCCACCTAGAACAGAACAGATAATTAAAGTTAACATAAAAAATTTAAAAAATGGTAATGCTATTATTCCATACAGAAAATTATCATGTTTAGAAATCCCTGAATGTCTTACTACAGTGAAAAACCACGAAGCAATTTGCACAGTATTAAATTTATCTGAAGAACAGATTTCTCTTGACATATCTCGACCAATAGATGTAGAAAATTTTGAAAATTCTGATCCACCGAATATTAATTCTTTGAACTTTCAAAAATATGAATTTGATATTTCCAAAATTAGGACAGAGCATATGAACTCTGAAGAAAAAGACGCAATCACCAAGTTAGTAAGAGAGTATTCAGACATATTTCACATTGATGGTAATTACTTAACTTTTACGAGCAAAATTAAGCATCATATACGTACTACTAGTTTACAGGAACATATTTCTTGACTTAGAGAAGTTTTTGAAAGGTTACGTCAGTCAAATTTTAAAATACAGTTAGACAAATCGGAATTTCTTAGAAAAAAAGTATCGTATTTAGGGCATGTTGTAACGGCGGATGGTGTGAAACCAAACCCCGATAGATAAAGGCAATCACAGAATTTAAAATACCAAAAACTAAGAAGCAAATTAAAGGCTTTCTTGGACTATTAGGTTATTACCGTAAGTTTATAAAAGATTTTGCGAAAATCACTAAGCCCTTGACAATCAGAATGAAAAAAGATGCTATTATTAATCCCAATGACGCAGATTATATTAAATGTTTCGAATTATGCAAGACTTTATTGACAAACGATCCGATACTCCAATATCCGGATTTTTCCAAACCATTCTTGATAACTACAGATGCAAGTAATTATGCAATCGGCGCAATATTATCCCAAGGTAAATTAGGCTCAGATTTACCAATAGCGTACGCCTCACGAACATTAAGTGATTCAGAAACAAAGTATAGCACGACAGAAAAAGAACTTCTAAGTATCGTATATGCAGTAAAATATTTCAGACCTTATATTTTCGGACGTAAGTTTACTATTGTAACAGATCACAAAAGCCTCCAATGGTTATTTTCAGTTAGAGATGCTAGTTCAAAATTACTAAGATGGCGCTTAAGATTAGAAGAACATGATTTTGACATTGTTTACAGGAAAGGCAAATCAAACACAAATGCGGACTTTTTATCTAGAATAGAAGTAAATGTTAATGAAATAGGAGCACCGACTCCACTGGCACAATACATGAAAGAATTTAATAGAAATCTTGAAAATCCATCGAATATTTCCAATATTCCCAATCAGACCGATAACTATTCGATCGCACCTCAACCCAATGATTTAGATAAAATTGATGAAAATGAAAATGATTCATCATTCTAATATAGAAAATCCTACGATAAATATTCCAATTAGTGATACAGCAGTAAATTGTGCAAAAAATCAAATTATTATTTCCGAAGTAAACCTCGAACCAGCTGACCCAGTAATTAGTAGATTACATGTGAATAAACAGCGAATATCCGTTCAATTATCAAAGAACAATTTTGAAACTGATACAATTAAATTTGTAAAAGAATTTATTGCACCAAAGGTAAAATATTGTTTATATTTTGAAGACCCAGTCTATGAAAAGTTCAGCGTAGTTCTTCAAACATATTTCAAAAATTCCCAAATAAATCTAGTAAAATGCACAAAGAAATTGATAGACGTTACAGATCAAAATGAGATTAAGGATATAATCAAGAATTATCACGAAGGTAAAACCAATCAGCGAGGAATCGATGAAACTGATAAAAGAATAAAACAAATATATTATTGGCCGAATTTAAGAAACTCGATACAGACTTATATTAATGAGTGCGAAATCTGTCAGTTAACAAAATACGACAGACACCCGTTAAAACTTGAATATAATATTACGCCAACGCCTACGAAACCATTCCAAATTTTATACGTAGACACTATTTCTTTAGAAAATGCAAAATTTTTTACTATGACCGATTCATTTTCAAAGTACGGTCAGGCTTACATGTTGAACTCTGCCAATGGAGTAGAGGTAACAAATAATTTTATAAGATATTTTACACATCACTGTATACCAGATCAAATGATTTTCGACAATGGCACAGAATTAAAAAATTCAGTAGTCAAAGACCTTTTAGAATTGCATAAAGTCAAAATACATTTTATTAGTTCACAGCACCCAGAATCTAACGGAACCGTAGAACGTTTCCACTCAACGCTCATAGAACATTTAAGATTATTAAATAATCAGGTAGAGTACAAGAACGAACCTATAGAAACTAAGGTAAATTACGCTATTTTAGCTTATAATAATACAATACATTCTGTAACCAATCTTAAACCCTATGAAGTGATTACTGGTCATTTCAATACAGAATCACCTTTTAATATAGACATAGATAAGCAATTATTAAATAATTATTTACAGAATCATAAGGAAAAAATGAAATTAGTATATAGGAATTTAAACGAAAAGATATTACAGAATAAAGAAAAAGTTATAAATAAAGCAAATGAGAAACGTGAAGTTTTGCCTGATATTCCTAACAAGGTATATGTTAAGAATAAGCAGAAGCAACAGAAAACTAAAAAAAAAAAAAGAAAAATTAATTAGTATAGATAAGAAATTAAAAAGAGCGGAGATAGATCCCACACATGCCAATACTTCTAAAAATATCCATTTATCCAATATTAAAAGGCCCAGGAAGAAAACTTAT
Source organism: Acanthoscelides obtectus (assembly GCA_963669975.1). NCBI lineage: Eukaryota > Metazoa > Arthropoda > Insecta > Coleoptera > Chrysomelidae > Acanthoscelides > Acanthoscelides obtectus. Next base: position 994,879 of record CAVLJG010000002.1, on the reverse strand, counting down.
CAATTTAAATTTACTAATATTTCAGATACCTCATCTATTTCGGATGCGGAGCAGAAATAAGAAACATAACGAACAATTTAGGAATTTTGCCAGTAAATTTAGGCACAGCTAGGCTACAAAAGACAAAACATACTTTTATGCACTATTATGATCTATCACCTTTATATAAGGAATATGAAGATTTGAATATTCAATACAGTAATCTTAACTGTAGTTACAGAAAGCATTCTAAGATTAATAACGAGCTATAAGAGAGGACTTTTTAATGGCATAGGCTATGTAGTAAAAACAATAACAGGAAATTTAGACTCCGACGATGGAGAACGTATTGATAAAATTTTATCTCATTTACAAGAAAATCAGCATCATATTCAAAATCAGCTGAGAATGCAATATTCAGTAAACAATGAACTTGTCGCAAAATTTAACGGGACTATTCAAGATATACAGCACAATGAGATGACATTAAGAAATAACATTTTACAATTGAAACATATTTTATTGAACCAGACAACAAACCAGGATATTCTTTCAGCGAAGGACATTATCAATCAATTAATTATCCTTTATAATGCCATATTGAATATTTTACAAGATATCGAAAATTCGATAACTTTTTGCAAATTGAAAACCATGCATCCCAGTATAATAAGGACTAGAGAATTATTTCAAGAACTCCGTAAGATATCCACATTTTATAAAAATGAATTACCATTTGAAGTAAAGTATGAAAATATGCTAGATTATGAATCTATTATTTCTATCAGTTGTAAAATCGATGAGAATCAAATAAGTTATTTTCTATCTATTACTATAGATTATCCTGAACATTTCGATCTTTATTATATGTTACCTATACCGACTCTGATGCACAAATCAGAATTCGTCACTATTATCCCAAATTATAAGTATTTGCTAAAATCTGATCGAAATGAGATCAAACCCCTGCACGAGATTTGTACCCAAGGTAGAATCTATCAATGCCCTAATCGTATACTAGCCAATCACAAAGCCCAATGCGAGAAGTCAATAATTACAGAAGATCATACAGAGCCATGTAGATACACGAAGCTTCAGATTGAAGGAAATCACATCGAATTTATTCCCGAAATTAACCAGTATTTAGCTGTATTTCTCACCGAAGAAAAATTGAAAATTAAATGCAAGGAGCAAATCGATACAAAGTCATTACTTGGCATTTTCTTAGTCAAAGCCAGTGAATGCCAAATATCATTCCAAGACAATGAAATTATCTTTCAAGACAAAAACCTATGGAAAGCCCCTCGTAGCTGACAAAATGGATTTCCATTACATGAAACAAAATATCCCAGAGACACAAATTACTCTGAAAACGTTAAATTTACCAGAATTACAAGTTAATCGAATGTTACCAATTTTAGAAGAAAATTCCATAGAAAATTTTGGAAAACCCAGTATTTGGACCATATTACTACATCTCGTATTTTCAAGCATCTGCTGCATAATTTTTTATAGAAGATGGAGAAACAAGAAAGCATCCAAGTTAGAAATCGACATTGAATTAGCCGAGATGAAAGAAGAAGGTCCAAGTCCCACAAAACGCACTAGAAGAGAAGATTCCAGTTCAAGATATAAGAAGAAAGAAATTCACCTTCCAGGGGTAGCTTCATTCTAGGGGTGGAGGAGTTATGTACCAGTCTACAGAGAAGAATATGCTGAACAAGGACTTTTGCCTCCACGTTCCTTTCTTATCAGTTACAGTATTGTATTTCATTTGTTCTTTACTTTGGTTTGTATAATGAACTTTGCAGTCAGTCTCGATTCAGAACTCATTCAATTAACATCATTGTATTTGGTTTTTCTCAAAAATAAATCTTTTTAAAAACGTTTTCGTTGAAGAAAGATATTTGAGTTATATATATATGTTATATCATTTAAATTCAACTTTTCTTTTAAAAAAAATATTTGAGGACAGTAACTACTGTCCGTTACAAACGTTTACAATTGAACACGAAGTTTACATGAGTGACTGTTACGGTGCCTAGCCGGGTATTGAACACAAAGTTTACATAAGTGACTGTTACGGTGACTAGCCGGGTATTGAATAACATGAAATGGGCGCCAGGCCTATTTATACTATTGGTATGCTTACAAAGCACTTCTGGAAAACAAAGCGTAAGCAACGAGTTAGCGGGAAGTCGTTATCTGTTGCTGAACAATCGTCTGATGCAACATTGTATGGAATAGTAAGTCCATTATTGTGAGTGCATATAACAACTTCCCCTATTACAAAAAGTTGTTGCCATACGACAACTTTTGACAAAATTAGAAAGGTGTAAAAGTTGTAAAAATTCAAAAATGTAAAAATGTAGAAACGTAAAATTGTAAACATTGTAAAATATAAAATATAAAAGTAGGAGTAATAAAATTGCAAAATAACATCAGAAAATATAGATTCTGAAACATAAAATTGTTAGCATAAACAAGTAAATGCTGAAACAAAACGTTAAAAGCAGGGCGTACAAAAATGTCATTAAAAATGAAAAGGAATATTGATTTTTCACAATTGGAACTTTTCACTCACTGAACACTACTGTAGTTCAACTTCTTCTTCATGGGGTTGGATGGTTGGTCTTCGACGTGGAAAAAGCCTGGGGATGTATCTGACTTTCGACGTTCCTGGTGACGGTCCATCAGCTGGGTAATTTGATGCACAAATACTGAGTGGTAGGCGTTTTCTGCTCTTGCAGAAGATGTAGAGGGCTAAGATGACAGCTAGCAGGGTTATGACGACGTACGTAAACCAGGAGATATGTCGTGAAACAAAAGGCTCATTAATAAGTTTGTCAAGTTGTTCTGAATACTGGTTGAACTTGTGGTTGGTGATTTCTAGCTCTTCTGTATCGATCTTGGTCAGCTTGATCGGTTTCAGGTTCGGCAAATTTTGTTTATCAGGGAGATGATTGCAGCATTCGTAGGGTATCCCTACAGGGTGGCTTTTATAAGTGATATTCTTATAAGCGTTAACAGAATATCTGGCATGAAGCCTTGTAGTGCCTATGAATCCACTGCATTCTGGCTGCATTTTCAAAAGTGTATTAGCTTTGATCACCTTTGTAGTTGTCTCATGTTGTCCGCATTTCATTGTGATGGGCATCGGGCTAGATATGGTAATCAACCAAAAATTGGTTGCTAATTCCTGGATTTTACAGGGTGGCTCATAAGTCCTTTGAGCTGGAAAAAAAGGATTAAAACCAAACTAGTTACATTATGAAGAATTATTATATTTTGTTATCATCTTTATTGAATGGGAATTATGTTTTAAAAATCACATCGTCTAAATGCAATCCATTACGATCACGGCACTCATATAAACGACGTCTAAAATTGTCGATGACTGCGCGGCAAGTCAACACTGTAATGCTTGCCATTTCTCTTCGGATATTTTCTTTCAGGACATCAACTGATCGCGGAGTGGTATCGTACACTTTACTCTTGAGGTAGCCCCATAAAAAGAAGTCCATTGGGGTCAAATCTGGACTACGTGGTGGCCAGGAAATGTCTCCTCTTCGAGAAATTACTTTGCTGGGAAAAAGTTGACAGACAACGGACATAGAAGTGTTGGAGGTGTGGGCAGTTGCTCCGTCCTGTTGAAACCAGGTCTGCGTTTTATAGCCTGGAAAATTCTGCAACGCTGTTGTCAAAAACTCCTCTATCATTGCTACATACCGCTCCGAAGTAACAGTTAATGCGCGACCTCTGTCGTCCTCAAAAAAATAAGGGCCTACGATGCCATGCGCTGACATAGCAGCCCAAACTGTAACTTTAGGGCTGTGTAAGGGCTTCTGATGCTTACGCCTTGGATTTTCGGGGCTCCAATAACGGCAATTTTGTTTATTTACATGCCCGTTTAAATGGAAGTGAGCCTCGTCCGAGAACAACACATTATTGAGCGAAGAAAATCGATTCAACATTTCATTCGCAAAGTTTAGTCTCTGAATAGCGTCATTATCTTTTAATTCCTGCACTAATTGAATTTTGTAAGCGTGCAGACGTAAATCTTTCCTTAAAATCCGCTGTAAAGATGTTCTGGGTACGTTTAGTGCACTGGAACGCTTACGAGTAGACTGGGTAGGCTTTTGACGAACAGACTGTGCCACAATGTTGATGTTTTCTTCAATACGAGTTGTCCTTGGTTGACCCCACCGCTGTTTATCTAACGTCGAACCAGTCTCTTCGAACTTAGCAACCCAGTTCTTAATCGTTTGAGCTGTTGGACACTTTGTAAAATTGTGTAAATTGTGGTATTCTCGATATTTACGCCGCGCAATGGTTGCTGAATCATTATTTTGATAAAACGCGCGCACACAAAAAGCACGATCCGCTCCAGTGAAACACTCCATGGCGACTGAATTCCCAGACACTGAAGATACTGCCCCACCTCGCCCGCACCGCTCACGCTCACCCGTTAAATTTTATTCAAATTTGAAATTTATAATCCTGCAGAGCCACAATGGCTATTTGACATGTTGCTGGCAGATCGACCGAATTTCGCAACAATTGTGCTTCGCAGACTGCATTGTTGTCTATTGGATACGGTAAGAGGTTAAAACAGATCTTAACCTGTGATTGGAGAATTTTGCAACTACCCAAATTTTGAAAGGAGACGTACAAAAGAGAATCGCTATCTTTGGCAACGTATCTCTGTAAGGTAGAAATTACATGAAATAGACCTGTACGTTCATCTAAAATGGTTAGAGGAATCGCTTTGTATAAAGTGTAAACTTCAGGTTCTAACAAGGGGATGCGTAGGACGAAAACTACTTTTGTTTTTCTTTGAAATGCTTGAAAGTTCCATTAAATTGAGATATTCTGACACTGTTGCTAAATTGACTGGCATAGGTAAATTGTTTTTTGATAAGGAATGAGATATTTCTTGAAGAGAATTCCCTAAATCTCAATTATCGAAGGATAAATAATTTTCAAACGTGCAAAGGTAATGGAATTGAGAAAATCGTTAATTCTCTTCTAGAAACATATAACCTTCCATTAAATGTTCGCAAAGTTCCAAAAATTGAAATCTAGCTTCATAAAAGGCAAGATCATCTGAAATTTCGTAAATTCTATTTTGAATAACCTCTATGTCTTCGTTAATTTGCAGTTTCTGAATAGTATTATTGAAGTTCTTAATAACCGACATGGTTACTGAGATCTGATTTTTCATCTGGTTTTCAAGCTCATGTTCGTCTTTGGAAATTTTGTTAATGCAGTCGTTATAATATTCACCATCAGATGAATCGAGGTTACCCGTTATTGCTTTCCAAATTGTACCTATGGCATTAATTAGGCCACGTTTCATTCGCGATGCGCTAGTTGTATCGTTGAAAATTTCGTAATATTTAGTTTTCAAGGAACGGAAAATTTGGTAGAGAAGGCTCGTATGTGTCTTAATTTCACTTCTAAATACTTACATTTACGAGAGTGGTTAAGTGTTCCAGGATATTATTGTTATCGTCGAGCGCCTTTTTGATCATTTCAAGATCTTTGTAAACGAGTAGTGTCCAAACTTCGTTAGAAATTTTGAGAGGGCCATCTGCGTGGAAGTAAATACCTAATGTGTTGTTAATGGGTTTGATGTCAATCTGGGCCGTACAAACAGCCCCAAGAAACAGCAGACTGCACCTGGAAGAGAAACTAAGTCTCAAAACATGGTTTCAGTCTGTCGAAATTGACATTAGTTGTTTTGTTTGTTTCTGGATTACGGCTGAATGTAGACAAATAAATTAAGATATGTTTAAAAACGCGAGGAATAGATTCGAACAAAATATTTTATTGTGCGTGTAAACTGTAAGTTGTTTTTCGTTTTTTTTTTAATATTCGGAGACGTGTTTAATTTTAAAGTAAAGTCTTGTTTGTTACTATGGGAGCTATACTGGTTATTATTTTTACCATATCCCTTATTATCAAAATTTTTAAAATCATATTATAAACTCAAAGAGCATCACAAAGATTAAAGATAGGTTTATATGAGCCCTTTATTACAAAAAAGTTACTAAAAACTTCATGGAGAATCTAAAAATTAAAAATAAATCATTTTAATAAATCTGGGCCGTACAAACAGCCCCAAGAAACAGCAGACTGCACCTGGAAGAGAAACTAAGTCTCAAAACATGGTTTCAATCTGTCGAAATTGACATTAGTTGTTTTGTTTGTTTCTGGATTTTTGAGCAATGCCGAATTTTCAAATACTTGAATGACCTCATATGATCCATCGAATTTATTTTGAAGCTTATTGTAAATTTGGGACTGTTTGACAAAGACTTTGTCACCAATTTTGTACGTTTGGAGGTTCGGTGATACTCTGCTATCGAAACGAACCTTAGCCTTTTGCTTTTGTTCGTCCGTTCTGGCACGGGCTATTTTATAATAACATTCGAGCTTATTCCGAATATCTCGAAGGTATTTAGACATCAGTTCCTTTTCAAGGTAGACGTGTTCCGGGGGACGACCAGATGTATGTACGAAGACAATGGAGCTTTTGGAGTTTCTGTAACAACCAAAGGGGTACTGAGGTTTTTTCGGCAGATTTTAGTTTTCTGACAAATTTCACATTTCTTGATGAAATGTTAGACATCTTTAGTCAAACCAGGACAATTGTATCGTTCACGGATACGTCTGATAGTTTCGTTAATACCTCTGTGGATATTTTTCTTACCACAATGGTATTGGTCTAAAATGATTGGAATTTCATCAGGGCTTGGAGTTTTAGTTACATTCTGACAAATGACAATTTTGACATTTTCGTCGGAAAATATGAAAGAAAATATTTCTTGGATGGGCACATCTAGGTTATTTTCGACTTAGATTTACCTTTGTTATTTAAAATAAGGGTGAAGAGATGTTGTACGCAAGTCGCAGGATCGAACGGCACAGGGATTATATAATATTTCCTATCTTTGACAGTCTGACTAGAAGCGATGTTAATTTTGTCTGCAGAAAACTCCAGATTGGTTTCGAATATGTCTTCGATGATTTTTTCATGAAGATCAGAAAGGGTGTTTTGTCTGAAAAATGTGACTATGTGTTTGTGGCTTTTTTCTAGAAGTTGAGAGTTAGAAAATTTAATTTTGGAATATTCTATTAAAGAGGTGGTTTTATAAAGGCGAGCAAATACATCAAATTCATTTTCGAAAAATTGAGTAGAAGGGGAACCTTCTTTATCACTAGGGTTAAGGGTGTTAACATTCGTAGGTAGTTTAATGCGGGATAGGGCATCGGCATTCTTGTTGGCTCTGCCTGGCTTGTAGACTATTTCATAGTCGTATTCTTCTAACTTGAGGCGCCATCTTGCTAACCTACTACCGGTATCACGGCAAGAAAAAAGCCAAGTTAATGGTCGGTGATCTGTGACCAATTTAAATTTTCGACCGTACAAATAGGGTCTAAAATGTTTTACACTCAAAATAATAGCTAGGAGTTCTATTTCAATCGTAGAGTACCTCGTCTCTGCTTTGCACAGTGTACGAGATGCATAGGCTATCGGAAGATCTTTACCAATAGGTCCTTGGGAAAGTACGCCGGATATTGCAAAGGCACTTGCATCCGTAGTAAGCACAAACGGTTCTTAGAAGTTGGGGTAGATCGGTACAGGAGATGTTGTTAGAGCATTTTTCAAGGTATCGAATGACTTAACACACTCGCTGTCGAAATCGAAGACTGCATCTTTTTGCAATAGTCTAGTCAAGGGTTTCGCAACTTTAGCAATGTTTGGGATAAAGCGTCGGTAGTAACCGGCAAGGCCTAAGAATGATTTTATTTCTTTAGGACTTTTGGGTTGTGGGAAATTTTGTATACAATCCACTTTATCTGGATTCGGCTTAACGCCATCAGGGGTTATTACGTGCCCAAGATAGGCTACTTCCTTTCTGAGGAATTCACACTTATCTGGCTGAATCTTAAAATTCGAGTTTCGGAGACGTTTAAAAATTTCGGAAAGTCTGGTGATATGTTCTTGGATGGAAGGAGAATAGACAATGATATCGTCCATGTATACAAGACATCTTTCGTTTTGTATACCCATCAAGATGTTGTCCATAATACGTTGGAATGTGGCAGGAGCGTTCTTGAGACCAAAAGGCATCCTCAAGAATTGTTAGTGTCCGTTCTCAACCGAAAAAGTGGTTTTGGCAACATCGGCTGGATTAATTTCAATTTGGTGAAATCCAGATGCTAGATCCAGTGTACTGAAGTACTGGCATTTCCCTAATTGATCTAGAAGATCGGAAATGTTTGGCTACGGGTATTTGTCGTCAATGGTGGTTCCGTTAAGTTTACGGTAATCAATCACCATACGCCATTTTTGTTTGCCTGAAGCGTCCATTTTCTTTGGGACTACCCAGACAGGGGCATTCCAAGGTGAACTCGAGGGTTCAATAATCCCTTGTTTTAACAGTTTGGAAATTTGGTCTTTCACTTCTTGTTTGTGGATATGAGGGTAGCGATAAGACATAGTAAAAATTGGTTTGTTGGTTGTAGTGTCAATGGAATGTTTAATTTCGTTGGTGAATGACAAACTGTCACCATCTAAATAGAAAATGTCGGAAAATTCTAGACAAAGGTTGGTAATAAGTTCTTTCTCTTCATCGTTAAGATGTTCAAGACGTAATTGATCTCGAATAGCATCTCTACGGTTATACTGACTCTTGTTCTTCAGGGATATGTTAAAATTGTTTACAGACGTTTCATTAAAGGGTTCAAATTCTAATTTGGGCAGAATCACATTTTTAGGAATGGCATTACAGTTCAAGACTGTAGTGAGAAATTCGCCGTTAGAATTGAGTTTAACGATGGAACTGGGTAGACGGACTTTTTCTACCTCGCATGCCAGAAGAATGGCTTCGGTATTTGTAAGCTCTGATTTAAGCTTGACAACCTGTTCAACTCTAGGAGGGACTGAGATGATATTTTGAACTTGGGAATACTCTTTGAAATTAGAAGTTTGGAGATTTTCTTTGAAATCAGAAGTTTTGTATTTTCTTCATCACCTACTTTGAAAAGAGGGATGGTTTTGAATTTTGTGATTAACTGACGATTTTTCAAATCGATAATGCAATCGTAGTGCTCGAGGAAATCTGAACCAAGAAGACCATCGAAAGCAATATCTAAATCGTGAATATAAATTTTGTGGTAATCGTTGGGAGCAAAGGGAACTAAAACTGCTTCTGTGATAAAAATTTTTTCGTCCGTAATACCTCGGATGGAGATATTTTCGGCAGCACGTTTCGTGTAATTTTGGCAGGTGTTTCGCTTGAAAATGGAACAACCGGTACCACTGTCAATACGGATTTTGAATTTTCCTGTCGCGTCGTTGATGTAGTATAAGTTGCTTGGGCTGACGGAGAGAATTGTCGACGGGACTGTAATATGTTTATCTAAACGAACATTTGGTCGGGAGTTGACGTTGTATGAGGGTGTTTGACATTGAGCTTATGCAAGCTCGCAATCATATGATCGGAATTGTCGTTGGGCTTCACAGGCGGTCCTTCTTTCGGAGAACGTTCGCGAAAATCCTGATACTGCAAGTTATAATCAGCGGTATCATCGTATTCATAACAGAAATCGTTATTGCTTCCAGGGTCAGGGAAGTCGTCATACTGCGAGGGGGTGTAAGCAGGGTATTGGGTTTCTGTACCATACTCGCTGACATAACTTGTAGTGTAAATGTCGGGTTCAGGGTACTCGGATTATTCGTGGCAATCTGGGGCTACGTAGTTGATTCGGTTTGTGGAATTGCTTGGTCGGAAGCTTCTTTGGAAGTTAGGGTTTTGGAAGCTCGGATTCTGTTGTATAAGAGAACGTCTTGGTATATTCGTATTAGGAACATTTGGCCTAATAACAGAAGGTCTGTGATAATACTGATTGGAATTGGGGGGCCTATTGTTTTGTGTTGGAGGGTTAGGGTTAGTTCGATGAGAAAATGATTGGGGCTGGAAAACTGGTCTCGGAATATTATGTGAGAGCTGTTGTCTTTGCTGGCACTCATTTGCTAAATGACCTGGTGGGTGGTAGAAATTGCACACTCTCGGACCTGGTTTCTTAATGGAAGAATTTTGATTAGAGTTAGGAGCTCTAGAAAATTTTTGTCTCTCACGATATGATAATTGTAGTTCGCGCTTGATAAAAGCGACTGCAGTAAGGATATCTGTTGGGTGACCTGGTCTGACAATCGGGCCAATTTTGGAATCTAGTCCTGTAAGGAGACAGTTTATAGTCATAGTCTCTATCAATGAACTTTGAGCAGCTTTCTGCTCTCGGTTGATGTTTTGTCGATTGTCGGCTCAATGCATCTTCGCCGCGTGAGTTTGAAGTCTTGATGCAAAGGTTAGTGGGGATTCTTTTGGTAGTTGACGCATGTGCTGCAGATCAGCAATTAAAGATGTGAGATCTCGAAGATCTCCGAAATGTGTTTCAAGGAGAGAGCGTATGTCTTCCCATGTCGAAGGATTACGGGAATTGACGAGTTCTGCTGCTCGTCCGCGCAGTTTGTTTTTTATATGTAGGACGACGAGGAAACGCTGTTCCTCGACAGCCATTTGGTGCACCGTTCTACACGCGTTGATAAAAGTCGAAAGCAATATCGGGTTGCCATCGTATTCAGGGACAATTGAAAATATTTCGTCACAGTCTATAAGGCTCGATGTTTGCATGAGCATTATCAAGAACTTCAGGTGCTTGGTAATCATCTGATCCGTGCTCTGACATGGTGATTGGAAATATGTTTCAGGAAGGTTCGACAATAGTACTCAAAATATACGAATAAATATGGTAAAATACGTAAAGGTTATAGAAAATACGTAAAAGGTCGTAAATAAATGGGAAAAATATAGAAAGTATTGCGCAAAATATGAAAATCACTCAATAAATTCGCAAAAATAGAAAAATACAGAGATAACTGCAAACGATAGTAGATTCAATTGTACATTACCGGTAGTACATCAGGAGGCAGTCGTGTTCTCCAGAGGAGGCTCTCGGATCTCTTTCGATGTTTCCAAGTAGACTTTCTGCAGTTGGGTGGCTGCTGCTCGCTGTGCCCTTTTCTTTCTTCTTTTGCTTCTTCTGCTTAGTCGTTTTCTTCTTATTTCTTCTTGTTACTTGTAGGCTCGTGGTCCTTTGGAGCTCGAAGGATAGACATCCACCACACTAATGAGCTTTCGCGTGTTTTAATGCGTGGAAGCTATCCACAACAAGAGTCAACTACACATTGTAGTACAAAACGGCTTGTACATGTACATGATCATTTTCTCTTTGTAGGTCCTTTGGGCTTGAAGTACCACAGCAAGTGGCTATAACCGGCCGCGTGGTTGTGGTTAGATGTCTCCTTGAAAAGTCAAGGTCTTCTAACCGTTTTGTACTACAATGTGTAGGTTGGCTCTTGTTGTGGATTTCGTGTGCCGTTTTTTTCCCTCTCCATCTTCGTTTCCTCAGGTTACACCCGTATCCGGATGTGTGGGCATGTGTATCTACTTTGGTAGTTTCATGTGCATTCATTTCGGGCCTGATGAAGCCAACCAGCAGAAATACGTATCGCTCGGGTTACCTATCCTATTTTCTGCTCGAATCCACTTTCCTCCTTTTTGCGGATTTTGTCCATTATTTTCCTACTTTTTGTTATATATATATATGACTTTGAAGTTGAGTCATTAATTTTCAGATAATGATTGTAGAAGGAAGATAAACCAAAATATGTGTGTAAAAATAAAAAAAAATTAAAAAAAATTTTTTACCTTGTTTTATCAAGTATCCTCCCAACAAGTATTTCAATGCGGACCTGTATTTGATCGTGAGGTCCCCTGTGAGGTCTTAAGTCACCTGATTCACGAGCCCGTTGTACTACATTAACAAAGGCACGAGGGGTTGGTTGCACTCGATTGGGAAACCGATCCGCATAAACATGTGCCATTTTTTATTTCGTTTGTGCCACGCAACAGACATCACTATTCACACGCGTTACCGACTGACACTGACTGTATGTATACAACTGAATAAAATAATTGTAAAAACATCGTTCCAAATTCTTTTGCTTTTTTGTTTCCGATGCGATGAACCGATAAGGCGGATTATATCCGTTGTTGCCAAACACGAGCACATGATATTATTATTGAGACTTCGAAGTTGAGTCATTTATTTTAACAGTGAGTAGATCTGATCAAAAGAAATGTTTTTTCCTTTACCATTTTTCTGGTAAAATTAAAGTAACTAAGTTATAGCCCTTTGGAAGTTTGAGTACCGCCCTGTCTCAATAATAATATCATGTGCTCGTGTTTGGCAACAACGGATATAATCCGCCTTATCGGTTCATCGCATCGGAAACAAAAAAGCGAAAGAATTTGGAACGATGTTTTTACAATTATTTAATTCAGTTCAGTTATACATACAGTCAGTGTCAGTCGGTAAAGCGTGTGAATAGTGTCTGTTGCGTGGCTCAAACGAAATAAAAATGGCACATGTTTATACGGATCGGTTTCCCAATCGAGTGCAACCAACCCCTCGTGCCTTTGTTAATGTAGTACAACGGACTCGTGAATCAGGTGACTTAAGACCTCACAGGGGACCTCACGATCAAATACAGGTCCGCACTGAAATACTTGTCGGGAGGATACTTTATAAAACAAGGTAAACATTTTTTTTTAATTTTTTTTTTTTTATTTTTACATACATATTTTGGTTTATCTTCCTTCTACAATCATTATCGGAAAATTAATGACTCAACCTCAAAGTCACCCTGTATATACATATATATACATCCCGCTATCTTTCGGGCGTCCTTTCAAGAAACAATATCTGAGCAGCCACTATAAATTCTGAAGGTATGTGCATTTTATAGGCTGAATATTTTTCAAAATATGACAGCAGTTGGTGTTGAGAAGCAATAGAGTTTTGTTCAGAAACATAGAAAAAATCGTTTTTTACATCACGGACTTCTCAGCTTCCTTTCACTGTAACACTCACTGAGCGTCCCAAATATACGCAAAACTTTTAAATTTCCGTGACTGGGCGTCCTATTTATATATTTTAAATTCACTCTAAGGATTACCTAGCGTCCGGAGACGTTGCCAAATCTGTCAGTAAATATGTTTGTCCAAGTCATCTATTCATTCCAGTAACTATTTTCTCTATGAATGACAGAATGGTAACAACAAGTTCTAGTATAACCATTCTACAAGAGAAATCAGATTGGCATCTGGTTGAGTGTATAAAACAAGGGGATTCAAGAAAAATGGACAGCATAAGAGTGTTTAAATAAAGCCTGCTATACTCCGGAGAAGAAAATACATTCTTAGTACTAATGGACGTCGACAACACAGAAGGATTCTGTGAGTGCTTCTTCGCTGGTCCAAAGTGTGGGGCCAAGAATCTTAGTGAAAGGGGCCCGTAAAAACAAATTTTTCAAGTCAGCGGGCTAGTGTACCTACAAATAAGTTCAGCGCTCGGTCTGCTGAACTCGATTTCTAGCAGTCAATATCTAAGAAAGGTGTTCAGGAAAAAACGCTTCGCAAGAGCCATATGTGGACTATCAGTAATAACCCCATAAGGAAGAAGACATCGGACACCTAAGAAGAGGTACAAAGGATTTTGTTTTAACTTCAAATCAAATGGACATGAAGCAGGTAAGTGCCCTTGTTGTAATATAAAATTGTAAATAAAAAGTTGTTAATAAAGAATCAGAAAATGTCTTACCAGTAGATGGCGTTTGGAGTTTTATCACATGGCGGTTATCAAAATAAAATTATATGCTTTTTGAAACCTAATTTTGACAATAAAATGGATCAAAAGAAGAATAAAGTTTTTTTTCTGGGGACACACTGTGTTTCATTTTTTCCTATATTTCCTACGACGTTACATGTGCTTTTAGTATGAAGCCAGGCAAAGCGAAATGAATAACAGATATAACCACATGATAAGTTTTACAAATTACATTATACAAGGGGTAGTGCATTAAGTTTTTATGAATGAAAATGCTGGATGTAGAAAAATACCTTGTTACATAGAATACACTTTATTATTCTTAAATAAGAACAGGCAAAAGTAAGGTGTAGAAAATAGTTATACAACACTTACAAAAATAAAATCAGAATCTGTCCTCATAGGAACCATTGAAAAGTAAAACAAAATTCCTTCATTTGTTATTATATTTATGATACTGGTTTTGGACGAATACTTTAATTTTCGGCCAATCTTTATTCGAGAATATTTCGGTATGGAGCCTTTTCAATTCCTCGCATTCATTTCGTTTCGGTGGTTTTCTGTTTTTTATATGATTTGCAAAAAAATTTAAAACAATTTTTTTCTGTTCATCGGTCCACTTAATGAGTACACGTTTATTTTTCTTAGGAAGATATTCATTTTTCTTCTCTGGAATTTTTGAACTGTACGGTTCTGGAACGTCGGAATGCAAAGATGGCGATTCACAACGTTCGCTTTGTTCTTCGTTAGCAAGCATCAAGTCTTCTTCCAAATTTAAATTAATATCATTCAGGGCTTTTCCTTTAAACTGAGCAGCTTGTCCTTTTTCCATTAAAAGCAGAAGTTTTGAAATCTTGGCTGTTTGGTATACATCATTTGGTAAACGATAGTTTTCCCGATGTACGTCAATGGTATGTCCCATAAAACTAGCCAGCTGCTCCAAATCATTCTCAGACATATCAAATAATTGTGTGAGAGTAGCCAAATGCTTCCGGAGTCTAGTTGCTGTAATAGCTGATGGGTTCTTTGCCCCAGATGCCAGTGCGAATTTCTTCAGAACCTTATAACCACATATAGGTTCATTTGATTTAGCATTACCGAATAGGAATGGGTTTTTTTCACTAACAAATTTGTTGCGTATTTTAATTAAAATATTTATGTGTCCTTGAATGTCGGGACTAAAAAGAACCGGTACTCCTCGTCCCCTTTTACCTCTTATTACTATCCTTTTAAATCTTTTGAGTAGAATTTGTTTAGTTGGAGAAACAACCTCGGAGAACGCTTCATAATTTGAGCTGGAATCGCTTTTCTCCAATATTTGATAATTGTCCAGTGTCAGTCTTTGCAGTTCACCTGGACGTCTTCGGTTAAGTAAAATCACACGGCAGAATATAGACTCCAAAAGAAGTACGTATTGGCTAACGTCCCCGTCGCCGTCGTTCTGAAGTGCAGTTGCGGCAGAATTTGCCGTCGTTATCAAAAATTCCTTTAACAGTTTTAAGTCACTGGCAAGTGGCACTAGGGTAACTTTATTCCACTTGTTAATACTTATATCACTGGCGGCCTGGCTAGAAATCTCATATTGCCATTGTGACTCAATGACTTTTATCAAAGTTTTTAAATCTGCCTCTGCTTCAGCAGATGAAACTGTTAAGGCGATTTGTTTCCTTTTCAGAGCAAATATAATAGCTATCTCCGCACATTGCTTCAGATTCGTGCCCATATTCATAGCGTAGGTTGGTGATTCAAATTTATCCTTTTCTACGTCATATTTTGCCACTGCTTTTGTTGCAGCAACAATTGTATCAAAATATTTAGGTTTCAGAGCATCAAAGAGACAATGAATATTTGGCTCCATTTTTTCTATTTCGATTAAAAATCGAGCAATTTCTCGCATTTTCCTAGATGTTACGTTAATGAAATGCTTTTCTCGGTGAATTTTCATGTACCTTGCTCCATAAGCACAAATAAGTGGATCTCTTTTTGCAACGAGAGATATTTCATCCGCTCTCATCCTGGGAAAAACCGTCTTTTTCAAATTTAGATCAATTCTCAAGCTAGATACCAATAAATTTTGGGCAGACACCTGAGCACGTGTGCTCTTTGATCCAGTACATTTAATTTTGTGCCTCCATAACAATTTTCTAGAGTAAAAACCAAGGCAATTATCGCAAGGCAAAAGATCTTTTGCTGAGCGCAAACTTTGGACTGGCTTACACGCGACACTACTATTTATATAGTTTCCCTTTTTTCTTAAACGGTCCAAGAGCTGTTTTCTTACTATACTACGAGTTGGATGTAGCAGAATTTCTTGGACTTCGATTTCTGATGGGTGGTTGCGTGTTATATGTCTGGCAAAATTTAACACTGGAGTCTCGCAAAAGAAACAGAAATCTGTCTTTTTCTTTCCCTTGCGCATTTCACCATCCTGTTTATATATCCCAAAATTATTGGAAGGGTTTTCTTCTGATGGCAGAATTGGTTCAACAGTGTGGCCCGAAAATGTAACTTTTTCAGTATATGGATCAGATATTTCTTCCTGGAAACAAAACATTTATTATAGCTTTTTTTAACCTTCAAAACTCACATTTTATTGGACAAAACAACGATCATAGCGCCAAACATATGAAAATTTCGATCTCTCTATAATATACTCAAAATTGTAGCAGGGCATGTTGCATTAAGCTCCTCTCACAAAAACCGCTCTTTATAAATTATATTTTGTTCATTTCAGATAGTATTCTAAAGCACCTGGTGTATCAATATTATTTGTGACTTACGGGGTTGTAAGATTTATAATTAACTGGCATCACAATATACCTGTTTATTACATCAATGGTCGTCTTTTTGGATAAAACTGTTGCCAGGTTCGCTCCCAGAATCTGATGAAACCGAGGGAGTATCTGGAATGTATTCAGTACCACTACTATAAGCTTCATTTTCTTCTGAAGCATGCTCACTACTACTACTACCATGAGCATCAAAATGTTCATCACTAGTAGATACTACATCAATTGCAGGTGATATTCCACCAGACTGGAGGTTTCTAAAGTGTTCTTGCGGACTTATAGGTATTTCTTCTTCAAAGAGATTTTTTTTAACCTTCTGTAGTCTTGTGTTATACACCTTTTCGGTGGAGGATATGCTGGAGTATTGAATTTTTATAGCAGGTGTTCTTGTTTGACTTGTTACGTTCCCAAATAGTTCTTGGGATCCTGTGAAGTAAAATGTTTAATGTTATAATTTTTTTAAATTAAGTCTTTTCAGTACCGACAATGCAGTGGCTATCCAAGATATTTCTGCAGCCAAAAGTATTGCTTGAACCAAGTTTTAGTGACTTTATCTATTTGCCCAAAACAATTTGTTCATTCTTTAATATATCTGTTCATTCTTTAATATAATTTTAATCAACAATTTTACAAAATTTGCTTTTCAATTAAAGAGTTCTAGGGCTATTGATTAAATCAAAGTTTCGCAAATAATTCATAAATTACTACTTCCAGTTATTTTCCAAACTTGAATGTCAATGAATAATTTGACCTCACTAAAATTTCTTGAGACACAGAAGTAAATTATGTACCGTAGTTTTTAAAAGTAAACAATGTATTTTTGTAAAGATAGAAAAAGTGTTATACAGAATTCCCCAAAAAGCCGTAATAATTTTTTCAATGGAACTGCCTATATATTACACAATGTTTGGATTATGTGAGGAATTTGAAATATTTATCATTAAGCATACCGCAGGTCTATCTTCAATTGTTTTTAAATCATCGACATTTGATAAATAACAGTTTTGGTACTCTAAATCCTCATAACCCCTCAACAATCTTATTGTTAGAGCAAAATAAAAATGCCATAAAACGAAGTATGTATCATTACTTTTGTTTCACTCATTATTATAGGTGAAAGCTTATCAAAAACTAGACCGGATGTTATTCTGCTCGAAGTCAAACTGTTCAGGCGTTGTGAGGATTCAAAGTGCCCAGAAATATCACCTTTCAAATGCCCTTAATTCAAAAAGAATTCAAATAGACCAACAGTATGTTCCAAAAAGTATGTAAAATCTGTCACGAAATCAAACAAAAAAAACCTAACATAGTTGTATCCCAGTTTCTTGCGAAACCTTGTTATATGTCCGCTATTTTTATAAAAATACGCTATTTTCCTTGCAATTGGTAAAAAATGTAAATTTGTATTTCAAACAATGAAAAAAGAGACGTGCACAATTTCTAATCAGTAACCCTGTACAGTCAACGGCTACTTACAATAACTCGGTTTTATTTATGAAAAAACTTATTCAGAACTTACTTTGAATGCACAAATCTTGTTCGTTCTGGGTGGTTCCAAGTCGTTCATATTTAGGAACTTTCAGGAAATCAATGCAACTCCTGTCCTTTATATTGAGTGCATTCAACATAATTTTTGTTTTTCTGTCCATATTATCTGAAATTACCAAAGCAATGAATACAGCTAGAATCAATAAAATTGGAAGAGTAGTTTGACACGTTGTTATTTGATTGGGATTTTCTTTATTCAAAAAAGTTTTTAATCTCTGTTTGGCCAGTTCTATAGTATTCTATAGTATTTATCTTCCATTAGCATATTTTTAAGGAGACATTATGAAACATTGCATTCAAACTGACGGCACGACTTCTAAATATCGCTCAATCGGTCGAAAAAATATTTATAATTGGGGATGTATGTGATCAATAAGACCGAGCATTACACTTTTTAATACCTGAGAAGTGAAATTTAGTATCCTGATGATCAATTAGCTTTCGTGCAGCATTTTGTTTTAATGTTAGGAACATTTTTCAGTCTAATTAATGACATACCCAGAAAATTAATTATTGACTTCCTATCTTTTACTGAATAAACCAAGGATGAATTGGTACTGTCAATGTCAAAGTGAATATCTTCAAAGTACTGAAAAATTCTCTGTATTTATCCATTTTAAAGTTATTATGAGTTTACCAATCATCAACTAAAGTGGTTCGGATGTTAGTTCGAACACATTAAGAGTGCTATTGAGGAAACCGACAGTGCCCGCCATGAAGCCTCGCAAAGCTCCCCGACACTGACAAGCTCCATGGATCAAGTGTCAAAAACAGGGCCATTGATGTTGAAAACCCTTCATAACTATACCTGAAGGTACCGCTTAGGCCGTAGACCCAAACGGCAATGTCTCACTAGCAAGAAAGTCAAAGAAAAAACGATTCAAGAAAATATACACGGAACCTTTAGCATTGTGACAATCATAGTTTCAGTTGTCACTTTAACAGGTATATCTCTCCTTTGTACACTATTTCCTCAAGATATAAATACTATGACGAATTGGACGAAGCATAATGTTGAGGTAGCCACTAAGACAAATAAGAACACACCAGAGGTTATAATTGGAACCTCTGAGATAATAGAAATTGTTGAGAAAGAATGTGAACACCCACGAGAATGCTGTGAAAAAAAGGTACTTGTCCAGCAGAGGGCGAAGCACCAGATTCAAATACACGCCATGATGGATTCGAACTTTTCCCAGATAAAAAGAGGAAATGATCTGCGAGGAAGGCAAGATTAAGTTGATGCTGAAGAAAGCTAAAATACAAGTGGACTCTTCTGATCTTGATAGGTGGTAGACGGTCATTGATCGTCGTCGTTGAGGCACCACCCTCGGTTCTCTTAGGTGGGGCCTGAATGTGTACGCATGCTCCCTCATTAGAGTACGTGTGACGTTTCCCCTTTCCACTGTAGTCTCACGGCACCCACGGTGTTTAGGCCTTAGGCCTGCGTAATGACATGTATAAATAGCCGGTTAGAAAACACTTTTTTAATATTTAATCATATGATTATTTACAATATAAATAAATATATTAAAGTATAAGTGTATATTGAGGTCTTTAGAACGTTTGTGTTTTATTTTTGTAAATTGTTTCTAAACCGTAAGAAAATATATTAAATTTTATAGCTGAAAAATCTGCCGCGAAACGGCAAAACGTTCCAACAAAATGGGGTTAGTTTCATTATCTGAATGTTAATCCCAGAAAAGTAACAGAAATATAGAGAATATTTGTTAGGAATTTCACTAATATTAATTACATATACAATAAATAAATATTTTCATACTTACCCACAATAAAACCTTGAAACCGATTGAGAAACAATTAATTAGCACATGTTCGAAAGGAAACCCGAAATAGGAAATAGAACTAAATGGAACACTGCATCATAAGACACAGCGAGTTTAGGATGGACGCTTGGAAATCGATAGGCTAAAAGTATAATATACCCACAATCAAATCTTAAAAACGAATGCAGAACAAATAATGCCAGTCGGTTATTAGCAGGTGGTCGGAAAGAAACCTAAAAATAGAATTAAAGGGAATGCTGTGTTGTCAATATTTGAAATTTAGGGTGGACGCTTAGAAATCGACAGGTTAAAAGTATAATATACTTGCCAAAATATTCAACAGTCGTATCACGCGCCTCTATAGGCGAAAGCGTTCAACTTATAATATACCACTACTATATAAAAAAGCAGGTTGTGGTATTATCCGGGCGCCCGTACAAAATTTTAATGGACGATTCTAAACACACTTTGGATACAAAATCTATGGGAAATCAACCGGGCGTCCATATACGGACGCTCGGTTGAAGTCGGACGCTTGCAAGATAGCAAATCGGCAATGTATGGACGCCACGGAGTTAGTGGGATGAATATATATATATAATATATGTTATATTGATAACTTTGAACAAGACTTTTTTTAAACTTTATTCGAGGACTGTAATTCAATCCGTTACAAATTACAAGTTACAAAGATTACAACTGACTATAACGGAGTCTAACCGGGTATCTAATGAACCCGAAGTTTACATAAGTGACTTTTACGGTGTCTAGCTGGGTATCTGCTGAACACACTTCAAATGTCGGCAGACCTATTTATACACTTTAGGCTGCTGACTATGATCAGCAGAAATACATAATGGACAATGGACAAACAATAGATCCATAGAAAATAGAGACAAGAGGCAAACAACTGATTAGCGAGAAGTTGTTATCTTATGCTAACGCAGCGTCTAGTGCAACAATGTAGACTTACTTGATAACTGCGTAGTTACTAAGGGCATATAACAACTCCCCCTATTACAAAAAGTTGTTGCTATGTGACAACTTTTGATCAAAAATAGAAAAATTGAAAAGTACAAAATACTGAAAAAGTGAAAAATTGTAAATTATTGTAAAATTGTAAAAATATCAAGGTGTAAAAGGTTACAGATAGTAAAATAAAA
Organism: Acanthoscelides obtectus; assembly: GCA_963669975.1. Classification (NCBI taxonomy): domain Eukaryota; kingdom Metazoa; phylum Arthropoda; class Insecta; order Coleoptera; family Chrysomelidae; genus Acanthoscelides; species Acanthoscelides obtectus. The sequence goes on along the minus strand of CAVLJG010000002.1, from coordinate 973,870 downwards.
TAAAATCAGAAAATAAAAAATTCTTTTTTTTTATTAATACAAGCCGCATCATCATCTTTAGCTACTTTCTGTTGCTGGTGGGAATCTGCCACGGTCCTAGGGATGGTTTTAATTCCAGCAGTTTGGAGGATGTAGTCTGCCATATATCGTTCCAGTATTTGATGATCTTCTGTTTCAAGAATATTTTGAGGTCTGATGCTGGAACCTCAAGGTTGGATTCATGGAGCATGCTTGAGGCTTGTTTAGCCATTTTATCTGCTGTTTCATTTCCTTTTATTCCAACATGTGAAGGAGCCAATATAAATGAAACATGAACGTCCCTGCGTTGCAGGTTGTAGATTTTATCCCGTATTATGTTAGATAATGGGTTTCTATTGAAGATTTTTTTTATTAGTGTGAGAGAGTTTAGAGAGTCACTTATTATGATCCAGTGCCTGGTTGCATTTTCTTCTATGTACGTGAGAGCCTTGAGTATTGTGTACAATTCGCCTGTGAGGATGGTGGATGTTCCAGGAAGCTTGAAGGTCAAGGTCGAGTTTGGTGTTACTACTGCTGCATCAGTATCTAGGTCCGTCTTTGACGCATCTGTATAGATCAAGCGGTGATCTGGATACTCAGCCAATAAGTTGTAGAAGTTTTGGATGATGATTTCTGGAGGCGTCTATTCTTTATTGTATTTTGTCAACCTTGTATCGATTTTCGGTGAGAAGATCATCCATGGTGGAATGACAGAGGACATTGTAGCAAAGATAGATGGCAGACTTTAGATATCCAGGTTTTGTAAGATGACTCTAATCCTGTGGTAAAAGGGTGTCTCAGATATTAATTGTGGTGAATATGTTCTTGCGTTATGGTGATTCTGGTGGAGTGATGCTTGAGGGTTTGATAATAGTCTAGAGTAGTATGTCAGGACCTTCGACCATGACTCTAAGTTGTTAAGCTGTTTTTGGAGTAGAGTAGCATTTGTTTTTGGGTTGTTTCCTTTTACAAACATGATTAGGTCGTCTGCATAGAGGCGTGCTTGTATTGGTCTTTCAATGTCTTTCAATATATCGTTCATGTCTATAAGAAATAATGTGGGACTTATGATGGACTTTTGAGGTGTGCCGTTATCTTGAGTCTTCTCATTCGAAAGTGCTCCATTTGTACGTACTCTGAATCTTTTGTTTGTCAAAAAGTTATTCACAAATGCGAGGATGTTTCCATTGAAGCCCCAAGTTTGGAGTTTAGAAATAATAGCATATTTCCAAGCAGTATCAAAAGCCTTGCTTATGTCGAAATAAATGGCTAAGCAATGTTGTCGATCTGCAAATGCTTCCTAAATGTGAGTTTCTAGATCTACTATGTTATCAAGAGTGGATCTGTTTGATCTGAAACCAGCTTGTTCGTTAATTATTAAGTTTTGATTTTCAAGACTCCACATTAATTTATGATTGGCGATTTTCACCAAAAGCTTGCTCATAGCGCACGTTGGCGATATAGGTCTGTAAGATTCAGGTAACTGAGGCGGTTTATCTGGTTTTAGAATAGGTATTGTTATTCCTGTCCTCCAGAGATCAGGAAAAGTGTGTTCGCTCAATATAATATTATACACATTGAAAAGGTATTTCTTCTGGTCCAGCAGATGTGTCTTTAAGTTCTTTTAGAGGTGTTGATTCTTTAAGTTTCTTGTGTGCTAGGAAATCTGGATGATAATTTTGGTCACTATAATTTTTATGGTACGTTTCGGATAGTAATTCACATATTTCATCATCCCGTGTGACGATATTGTGCCCGTTTTTCAAAGCTTTTATTTTTGAAAAGTTTTTTGCTCCTGAAATACTTCTTATATTTTTCCATGCTTTCTTCATAGTAGTCTTAGAGGAGGTGCTGCTAACAAATTCCATGATTGTTTTTGTCTTTTAGTTGTTATTTGTCTCATCTGCGCTTGTTTATTGCGGAGGTTATTTAGATTAACAGAGTTTTTTGTCTCCTAAATTTGTTGAGTGCCTTTTTACTTTCTTGAAGTGCTACCTCACATTCCCTATTCCATCAGGGTACTGGATTTTTATTCATGATCAATTTAGCTTTGCCCATGCTAAATGTTGCGGCCTCTATAACTATATTGTTAAGGTGTTCAACACGAGTATTTATGTCCCCAGGTGTATACGGCGTAGATATTTTTTCTTCAATGAGAGACGTGAACTTGTCCAATCGGCTCTATGTGTTCTCCATTTTTCGGGAGGCTTACTATTAACAGGTTCATCTTTGGAATTGAAGATAATGATTGGGAAGTGGTCGCTGCTGTAAATATCGTTTTCTTTCCAGATCAGCTAGAAGGCTGGGGGAACATAGGCTTAGATCAATTGCAGAGAATCTACCAGATGCTGCGTCGAACCTGGTGCTGTTTCCATCGTAGTACACTCAGTGTATATGTGTCAAGGGCACTTGTTATAATATTGCCTCTGGTATCATTTTTGAAGTACCCCCATGTATGGCTGTGAGCATTAAAGTCGCCGAGTATTATTCTTGGTGACGGTATTTGTTCTATAAGTGCCTCGAATTCAGCAATCTCTATGTGGTGATTTGGGGGAATATACAGGGTGACTTTGAAGTTGAGTCATTAATTTTCAGATAATGATTGTAGAAGGAAGATAAACCAAAATATGTGTGTAAAAATAAAAAAAAAATGTTACCTTGTTTTATAAAGTATCCTCCCGACAAGTATTTCAGTGCGGACCTGTGCGCCCAAAAGCATGTCACAAAAACTGTTCGAAATGATTTCCGTTTTGCTCGACGCACAGCTGGGCGCGTCTTAGCCATGTCTCTTTACAAGCACGCAATAAAATCACTGGTTGATTTCTGATCACTGTACTCATTTCCTCAATTCGAGCACGTAATTCTTCGCGTGTATTAACCGGTGTTTTATACACTAGAGTTTTTAGCCAACCCCACAAACAAAAGTCTAAAGGATTTAAGTCCGGAGACCTTGGCGGCCAAGGTACAAAACCGCCACGGCCGATCCAACGATTATTAAATTGTCTATTTAAAAATTCACGCACATTTCTTGCATAATGGGGTGGTGCCCCATCTTGTAAAAACCACATGTTTTGTCTAATATTTAAAGGCACATCTTCCAGTAAACCAGGCAAATTGTGTTGCAAGAAATCAAAATAATTTTCACCAGTTAAGCGATTTGGTAATTCAAAAGGCCCCACTAAAATTCCATTAACAATTCCCGCCCACAGGTTGATTGGTTCAAATCGCTGTTGAAAATTGGTTTCCTTTATTTCATGGGGATTTTCAATAGCCCAAACGTGAGAATTACGTGAATTAATAATTCCGTTTCTAGTAAAGAGGGCTTCATCACTCACTAAAATTTGATTTAAAAAATTGTCATCATTTTGATGTTTATTTAAAAGCCAATTGCAAAAGTCAACCCTTTGTTCATGATCTTCCGGTTGTAAGGCCTGCACTTTTTGTATGTGAAACGGATAGAACTGATTTTCACGTAGAGTTTTCCAAGTTTTATATTGACTAATCGCCAATTGAGTTGAAATTTGTCGGGTGCTTACTGTTGGATCATCACTTACTAATTCTAAAATTTGTTCTTCTAGTTCTATTTGATCGTGTGGTCTTGGAGCACCGGCATGATCTCCTCTGTGAGGTCTTAAGTCACCTGATTCACGAGGTCTTTGCACTACATTAACAAAGGCACGAGGGGTTGGTTGCACTCGATTGGGAAACCGATCCGCATAGATCCGTGATGCCTCGGCAGCATTTTGTAAAGACTCCCCGTAAATAAGAACCATGTCCACAAGTTCAGCATTTTCGTAAACATGTGCCATTTTTGATTTGAGCCTCGCAACAGACACGACAATTCACTTACGCGTTACCGACTACCGACTGATACTGACTGTATACAACTGAAGAAACTAATTATAAAAATATCGTTCCAAATTCTTTCGCTTTTTTGTTTCCGATGCGATGAACGGATAAGGCGGATTATATCTGTTGTTGCCAAACACGAGAACATAATATCATTATTGAGACAGGGCGGTACTCAAACTTCCAAAGGGCTATAACTTTGTTACTTTAATTTTATCAGAAAAATGGTAAAGGAAAAAAACATTTCTTTTGATCAGATCTACTCACTGTTAAAATAAATGACTCAACTTCGAAGTCACCCTGTATATGTTGCAAATGTTTAGTTTCTGTGGAGTTTGTATGGAGACTGCTACTGCTTCAAGGTTGGTGCTTATATTTAGTTGATCCGCTACTATGTTGTTTTTTACTTAAATAGCCATGCCGCCACTGGCTGTTGTCGTTCGCCTATTTTTAAAATATCCAATATAATGTTTTGGCGCGTCTACTTTGGCATCATGAAATGTGTCTCTTGGATGCATATTATCTCAGGTGTGTGGTTAGCAATAAGTTTCTTCAGCATATTGAGGTGGGTGTAATAACCATTTAGGTTCCATTGCATTATTTTCGCCATTTATTAAAATGTTGAATCGACAGAGGATGTGTCGCTTTGGGCTTCTTTGTTATTATCTAGATAATTTTTCAGTTTTTTTCTTAGTCTGGTGCATCGATTTTTTAATGTTCTGTCTGTTATGTGTGGGTATATTACTATTAGCATTTCGATTAATCCCATACAGTTTGATGTGCAACCGTTAACTACATTAATTGTATCCTTTGATCCATGTACAAAAATCCGTAATCCAAGTTGCACATACCTCCTTCATCTTCTGGCCTCCCAAAATACTGAACTGCAACGTCGCATTAGCACCTAAGAGCCGGTCCACACGGCGCGTTGCGTTGCGTTGCGTCGTCGCAACGCAAATATTTTGACGCATAGCCGGCCACACAGGCGCTGCGCCATCACAGCGTTACTGTGACGCAGTCTTAACGTTCCATCGGCGCAGCGACGACGCACAGGTGCGGCAAGCATTTTGTAAAAATATCGCAGTCAGTCTATAAGAAAGCATGGATCGGAAAAGACGTCTAGCATTGCTCCTATTACTGCGTCACCGCCGAAATCGACGCAAGATCACAAGACGGTATTGGGTCTGTCCTTTCATTGCATTAAGAAATAGTGATGGACAGTTTTTTTTGTTAGAATATCGGGAGCTGCTATTAGACGAAAAGAAGTTTTATAACTTTTTTAGAATGAGTGTATCCAGCTTCGAATGTTTATTGAAGTCCGTAGAACCACACATACGAAAAAACTATACTAATATGAGGAATCCAGTGGAACCAGTAGAAATGCTGGGAATTACTTTAAGGTAATAATTTATATAAGTAATTAAAAGATAACAGTTTTTGTAATTTGTTTAATTAGTAATCAACTCAAGTTTACAGATTATTTAAGAGGGACTTAATCCAGTAATTACAAATTACAAAAATCGTATTCGGTTTCTTCACTTGCTTGAGATGTTTGATCTGGAGATGTAATTGAATTATTATTATCAGAATTGAATGTACTTTGAAAATTGCTTGTTTGATACCCATATGATAATGGTTGGTGAGACGTTGATGGGCCACTCACATATGATGATGTTTGTCCATACCGCATTTCGTCTATCATTTGTATTACTTGACTTTGGAAACGGAGAGTTTGTCGGTCGGAAAAATCTTGAATTGATGGCAATATACCTCTGAAAAAGGACATATGGCGATTATCCGGCTCCTTGAGAAGTTTTAGCCCTTCTCTTTCAAACCCATCCATTTGCATTGCCCTTTTGCGCGCGACTGGAACATAGCGCGGAGAGTCGTCTGTGGTAATATCATCATTTGTAGACGTAGATTCATTGTTGATTTCTCTAGGCGAGTCTAAGCTAGATTCGGTGGCATTTTGTTCCACTCTTCTCAAAAAAAGAAGTTGATTATATAAATGATACTTTTTCAGTTTCGTAGCGCCCGAGCCCGATTTTGATGCTTCTTTTAATTTTTTTGAATATCTGAAGTAATTATCTTTTACACTTCTCCATTTCGTCATTAAATCATTACCTGCAAAACCAATAGTAAACATGATTTAATAAGTTATACATCGTGAATTACTCGATAAAATTTAATGACATATTCAGATATCGATAACAAACACTATGTGACCAACTCTGGAATCGTGAAGATATAACAGCTGTTACATACAAAAATCAATACCTACTGAATCAAAATGTATGCAATAGCTGTTATTTTTTTCGTGATTGCAGAATTAATTGGTCACGTAGAGAAAGTTGTTTGTTATCGATGTCTGAATATGTCAGTATTTTTTTTTCGGGTATCTATCTATCTCATAAATGCATATTAAAATAATTATTTTCGTTTCAGATACCTAGGAAGTGGAAATTCAATAACCGATTTACATTTGAAATTCAAACGGGGAAAATCTACTATTGCATATATGATACAAAGAGTTTGTCGTGCTATCTGGACCAATCTTCTTCGAGACAACATCCCTGAACTGACAATTGAAAGTTTCCAAACAATAGCGAGGGATTTTGATGTAAAGGCAAATTTTCCTCACTGTGTTGGTGCCATCGACGGCAAACACATCCGTGTGTGTAATCCTGCACATAGTGGCTCACTTTTTTATAATTATAAAGCCTTTTTTTCGATTGTGTTGCTAGCTATTGTGGATTCAAATTACAAATTCGTTTTTGTCGACATCGGTGCATACGGAAAAGAATGCGATTCAACCATATTACTAAATTCTAAACTGTACGAGCTAATGATTAACAACAACTTACCACTACCTCAACCCCAGCCACTCTCTGGTAGCAATATACCAACCCCGTATGTATTTGTGGGTCACGAAGCTTTTGGACTGAGCAAACATATTATGCGTCCATATGGTGGTAAAAATCTTGACTTACAACAAAAGGTTTTCAATTATCGTCTAAGCAGGGCCAGAAGATATGTCGAATGCGCTTTTGGGATTATGGCAAACAAATGGCGCATTTTTCACAGACCGATAGACGTGTCCTATGACTTCGCTACTGACATAATAAAAGCATGTTGTGTACTACACAATTTTGTCGCTGATCGAGATGGTTTTAGACAAAGAGATACATTTGCTATAAGTGTTGATGCATTTCTCCCAATACAACCCGCAGATGAAGAACAGACAGCACCGAATGTCATAAGACAGCATTTTGCGACCTATTTTATGACTAGAGGAACTCTGCCTTGGCAACTAAAGAAGGTATAATAGTATTAAATAAAAAAACAATAAATATCTGTACTGTGAACTCACCAACTTTGTTTTTTCGTTCAGCTGTGAAATTCTCGTAATCAGGAAATAAAACTTTTGATATTTCTTCCCAGGCTTTTGTTTTTAAATTTTTATTTTTAAAATCTACGTTTGACTTGTCCCATATATATTCACTTTCCTGAATCAATGTAATGAAGTAATCCATGTCAATTTCTTCAATGGAATTCATTTTATCCTGCTTATAAAACTGAATACAAAAACGTAACGTACTTAAAATGAAATGAGCTTGCGTGTATCCTCTCTGTCAACGCACAAGCAACTGAGCGCTGCCGTTCCGACGTCGCACGAGTACACCCCCTCCCGCTTCGTCTCGGGGGCTGCTGTCCGTCATGTGTGCGTTGCGACGACGCAGCGCGCCGTGTGAACACTTTGGTTATTGGCATTGGCAAGGACAGCGCTGCGTCGACGCAACGCGCCGTGTGGACCGGCTCTAAGGTGGTTAAGCAAGAAGTGGAGAAATGATATGGACTATAGAAGAGTAGCGTCACTCCGTCATTAAAACAGTCTTTGGCGAGGTGTCTGAAATTACAATGTGGTACACCAAATCTTACATGCAGTTAAACTGTGATGTCTGTGATATAGCAGCTAGTCAGGAGGAAGGTAAGCATCCAGGACTGAAGGTCACCTGAAGGTAGTTGACCGCAGAACACTGGATTGTTTTACGTGTTGCGAAACTAGCAGGAAGTGGGGTGCTAAAATTTCGATGCTCCGCTAATGATGTAAAGGCGACTATTGTTATTCTAACATATCAGGAATTTGAGACATCGTCGCTTAAGTTGTACCACCACTAAACGCAAAGAATAAATTATGTATTTCTTTAAAAAAGCCACCGTGATTGCCGGAATGTCATCAGTAGGCACTATTAGCTTATGAGGTTTCATTTGCGACTAGACAAACATGGATGATTATAAGATTATTCGATAGCGACTCCAAAGGCCCACCGTCCTTTTATGCTCTCATAAAAAGTTGTTAGTTTTAAGTTACATCATGCTGGAACTCTTTTTATTGAACAACTAAACTTTTGTGATTCATGACTGGGTAGTACCAAAAAGAAGAAAATACGATACAAATTTGTTATTTAGTTTTGCATTCTACGTCAATGATTATTGCCAAACATTTCCAAAGTAGATCGTTCAAGTATATTGCGAGAAAATAGATGTGCTGTTCCATTTCTTTATTTAATTTTATACTCTTCAGTCTACATTATTCATGTTCCCTGAAAAATAAATACGAACATTCAAAAAACAAAGTGATTGTTTTCATCTAAACTGAAAAAGCTTTTAGGATGTAAGCACACAGTTTGAAAAATCTGCTTTCTTTTCTGGTTGCTAAGTTTAGCGCTCTTACACTCATTTTCAAACTTGTGACCGAACAATAATTCATTCCAACCTCTGTTAGAATCAGTATAGTAGTTACTGATATTGCACAATGTCAAGGAAACCAGAACGACAGGTGGGTTATCGCCAATGGGTGGAACGCTAAAGCACTCTATTTTTCAAGCTTATTTTCCAGAAAATGCTATTTATCATATATCGTCTAGACAGAAAAAATAATAATATGTATTACACTGTATAAACTCAATTAGTCTATGACATGCCAAACTAAGCATTACTCTGTTGTAATCAATAAAATTAAAAGTAGGGAACCCATTCAGGTGAACCATCCGCCTGTAACCTTTCTTCCCTTTATTTGGATATCTTGGTCGCCTCCAGGCAGTAAATCAAAAACAAAAAAAACCTATTGTATAGCGGCATGTGTGTGGGTGTATCTATCCAGTTGAAGGGTGGATGTAAAGCTGGACATACACGCTAATAATATACTAGGCAGCCTGGCAACATTATGGATATTCAGATTCATGATTCCGCTACAATAAGATCTGTATGAATATTTTGATGAACAAATCATAATCAACTGTCTATACCCACACTCCGCCGATACATGACGCGAATTCGTACCTAAAATCTCCCAGCGTTTGAGAAGCTTCATTCCATCCAGGGCCTTTGATTTCTTACCTTTCGTCTTGCATTCATACTCAATTGGTCTATAAAATGCTCAAGTTGATGATTCCTTTATTACCAACGGCAGATAATGATATATCAATTTTCCTATTTTTAAATCTTCAGAACACAACTCTTAAAAATACGAAATACACACACTCCTTAAAGTGTTTTGAAGGGTGCTCCATGTAAAATTTCTCTAAGAATTCTAGTTGCTACGCTCAAAACTCTTCTTGTTATTGTAACCTGTTTATGGCATGTCCTTTCGGTAAACATTACCGTGTATGTTTAGCTTTTGCTTAGAATGATCCATCAGACGGCGATAAAGGGGATCAAAGAAATAAACCGGCAATAAATTATACTAGATAAAAGAGGGACGCTCTACCTAAAGACAGGTCGCAGGACGGCGTGTTTCTGCTCCCCTGATTACTCATTGCCGGCGGTCTGTTTGATAACTGGTCAGTCAGTCTTTGTGAGCCAAAAACACAAAATACAGCGTTTGTCTTTGAGGTGCCGCGCCGCCGACTGCATTAGCGTACCCGCTGGTTGTTCCACTTCCACATTCATAAGAAAAAATTACATGGATTACTCTTAATGCCTATTGAAATTTAAAATATTATTTTTTTTCTCAATTGTCTGGTAGCATTTTATGACTAAAAACAGGATAATTTCTTTAATTAACGCATCAAGTTGTAAATTTAATGAAGAAGGACTTATTCATTTCTTATTTACTTCGTCGCCGTCGCTGGTTGGATGGAAACCCAATGATATTAGAAAGAACGGCGGAACTGTTTGAGCTAGGCCCACAGACCCCACGCCTCTGTTACTATTCTGGTATGGACACACCGGCGTATTCAAGGGAGAGATTTGAGGCTCCTCGGAGTTTCCCTTGCCGAAGCGTAACAGCTCATTAGGCTTCTTCTACATATTACAGCATGTTATACCTTCTGTGAAGTGTGCTACCTGGACTAAGCGAGTTCCCCCCTGCTATGCAGTTTTCTATCTCCACGACCCTGGATCCTGAGCCTCCTCCCAGATCTATTTCTGGATAACACCACTGGTTGGGCAGTATCTCAATCTACAGGAAACGATTACTATCGCGAAATCAACCACAACAGTGGCTCCTACAAATCACTTTTATGGGCATCGGACTAAACTAGGAAATCACATATGAGTAAATTTAATGAATCATAATTGATCATAATTGTTTTTATTAGCATTGGGAGGATTTCTGGAAAAGCAAAAATTCTATATAGTACTTGGATTTCTGCTTAAAGTGGCTTAACCTACCAGTATCTGTACAAAGTAAGAAGCATGTAGACCAGAAGGCAGTTTTGTATAGACACGGAAAGTGGTTAAACTGAATACCTACTGGTGAAATACTTTTCAGAGCTAATGAAATTACTTGCAAGAAGGATAAATAGCCAGCGCTAATATGCTCAGCAGCCTGGTTAACTAGTATGCATATTCAGATTCATGATTCCGCCATAACATGATCTGTATGAATATTTTGGTGAACAAATCATAATCAACTGTCTCTACCCACACGACGCGAATTCGTACCTAAAATCTCCCAGCGTTTGAGAAGCTTCATTCCAGCCAGGGCCTTTGATTTCTTACCTTTCGCCTTTCATTCATACGCAATTGGTCTATAAAATGCTCAAGTTGATGATTCCTTTATTACCAACGGCAGATTTGAGAGTGGAAGGATTTGCGGCGATTTTTAAGATAACGCTATATCAATTTTCCTATTTTTAAATCTTCAGAACACAACACTTGAACATATACACACTCCTTGTAAAATCTCTCTAAGAATTCTAGTTGCTAGGCTCAAAACTCTTATTGTTATTGTAACCTGTTTATGGCATTTCCTTTCGGTAATCATTACCGTGTATGTTTAGCTTTTGCTCAGACAGCGGTAAAGGAGATCAAAGAAATAAACCGGCAATAAATTATATAGAAAAAAAGGGGGACGCTCTACATAAAGACAGGTCGCGGAACGAAGTGTTTCGGCTCCCCTGATTACTCATTGCCGACGGCCTGTCTGTTTAATAACTGGTCCCCAAACAGAGAGAGATTGAGAGATCAATTTTTCTATGGTAGGTCAAATATTTGGCACTCAAGCCTAGGTTGCGCAAACAATAAATTATAATCCATCAGCTCATTGTTATAATAAGGTAGTGAGTGGTTCAATAAATTATTATGGAGTATATATAATATAGTATAAAATAATAAAATAAAACAGTTAATTCCATGCAATTAAAATAAAAATAATATCCTTTAAAATACAAACAAGTAATAAATCAATCTAGAATTCTCAAAAAAAAAACAGTTTCTGTATAAATCCATAAACAAAAGTAACAAATAAACAAAAGCATTCTTACAAAAATCTAATACGGGCCACGTAGCATTCTGAAAAAAATACATATTGTTATTCAAAATAGATTTCCTTTATACATACAATGTTTCTATACTATACACTGAAAAAAATCTCCGTCCCATCCCCCAAATTGGGAATATCATTTCAAGGCGAAGCCTGCCTAAGTAAGTTTTCAAAGAAGATTTGTGAAAACAGTTTAGCTACAGTTTGCTTCCAGTGACAAAAAGCACAACACGAAAATGAACAAAATGTGTTTTAGGGTAGTAGAATAGAGAAGGGGTATCAAATGATTGACAAAATCATTTTTGTATTTTCCGCCATGTTTATGCGATACCTCGAGCAATCATTGTACGGAGCCGATTTTAATGCATGACATTGTAATCCTCTTGTGCAAGATAATTTCGCACCATGTGTGACGTATGAACGGCGGAATTATCTTGTACAAAAGTGATTCTACTTTGTGGATAGAGAATCCGGTATGATGGGATAAAACTATTATTTAAAATGTCCACATATTGTTGCGAGTTCATTCTGTCTGTAAATAACAAGATCATCTTATGAGGGACCGAGGTATACACAGGGACAAGAAAAGGGAGCTAAAATGCAATATATTTCGAACACCAAGTGCGTGTGTGTCTGTGTGTGTGTAGGTGTGTGTGTGTGTATGTGTTTGTGTGTGAACATGAAATGAACAATTTTACTTTGAGGGAAACTGAGAACGAAACCTCAAGAATTTTTCATATATGTTTTTACAGTTTTGGGTGATGCTAAAGAAACCACAAAAGTAGATCTCCAAAACTGGGGATTTTCGTGCAATGCATATGTTATATAGAGTCTATTTATTGTATTTTACTGTAATACCTAAAACACATTTTGTGGTTTGGGTCTGGGCAAACGAAACCACATATGTTTGAATTACTTTTTCACTGACGTTTCGGACACAACGGTGGCTTTTTTGGATATTTCTTAAAATATATAGATTAGAACAAGTCATTTAAAACATAATGTATGTGGTTTCGGCTGGTCAGGTAATTATGGAATCTTATTGCATTTTCTGTCCCCTACCAAGTCCTAGGAGGGATATGGTATAATACCAATAATCTTTCATAAAAATTAGCTTTTCCAAGAAATTATCCGATATCAACAAAACCATCTATTGTGATCATTATTTAGATGTTAGCAATTTTATACTGTTACTTAAAAGCCTACTGCAGTGACATAACTTAGTCGTAAAAAAATACTCAAAAGCAAGAGCTGCTATTTTGTATTTTGAATTTTGATGCGGCGCATTGGGTAATTCCAAATGGTTTTGTATTTTAATATAACTCTTATGGGTGGTGCAATGCCGGAAACAATCAATTGTGCAAGGAGTAAAATAGATACTCGTAAAATAATGAGCATGCAGCGCTACGACGAAGTCGATCAAGTGGTTCCACTAGCAGCTCTTGCTAACTTTAGAAAAGTATAGTTGTAACTTAATTATCTCTTACCAGTTATACTAACTAAATCCCCTGGTCCATCCGCCGTCATCCACCCCCAGTATCCCATTGTCGTCCGACCCGTGGTTCTGTTGGGGATTATGTTTGCTGGGTCGTATCTAGTGTTGTTCCGACGCCATAGCGGCGGTCGGTAATCCGTATTAGTACAAAAAATGTTTTCATCGGAGAAGACTACGGTGCTCCAGTCCCTATTCAGGTTCTCCTGGCAGAACTATAGTCTACTCCTTCTATGATCCTCAGTGAGCAATGGCTTCACTGCCGGTATCCTTCTGTGGATGCCTTCCTTGTGCAGATATCTAGCCACTGTCGTTCTATGATACTGTAGCCCCAGTCTATCTCGCATTGCGAGCGCACTACAAAACCTATTTTCGTCATTGAACGCAATCAGCCTGCTCACGTCTTCATTTGATCTGTCTGTGGACATATGACCTGTCGGTTTCCAAACTGCCACCTTCCCTATTCCGCCTAATCCAGTTTTGGACTTGTCTTAGCTAATAGAAAAAGTAACATTCAGAAAAGTGTACTATGATCAAAAAGACTGTATAATTTACCGACATATCAAACTGATCTGCTATCTCCGCGCTGGATATTCCCATCTCATAACATTTGATGATCATTCGTCTGTCACGCGGGGTTGTTTGTTGTCGAGACATCTTTCTTCTACAACACTACTGCGCTCCAGAACACTCAAACAACAACTGAGAACTGATTATCGAGGCTAATGTCGGGTTCATGCACGACTTAACGTAACCGAACATAAGGATCAGCTGTTTCTACACCAGTGTCCTCCACATGTTACGCCTCCAGATAGTAACTAGCTAGTGTCTTCCAGTGGTGGTCAAATGTTTTGGAGACGTCACACCCATTTTTTGACCTGATTCGGGTGGTTTCGGAACTCGTCTTACCCTTGGATAGCCCTTTCCATACTGTTCTATGCTCGTATTGACGTAATTATAATAATTCTGTGGTGTCTCGTGTTCCACGACGATTTACCGAGAAAGCTAGGCGGTGACTCATCTGTTGTTTTTGTTTGAGTTGTTGACGAATTTGCGGTAGAGATTTGTTTTGGTGTTCGTCGTCGGGTGTGTTTTTCTGCCTTGGACTTGTTTTTTGTGCGATTAATTGAGGATAGCCATGCCTAGAGCAAAAAAAAACGAAAAGCCGCGCTGGTATCAACACCTGTCCTTGTTGAATCAGTTCATTTTTGCATAAATCACTAAATATATTGAGGTTATGGTCGTTTTCTTAATTCAAGGTCACTTCTTAAAATAAAGTTCAATATATTAACCTTTTTCTTAAGAACCAATCAATCGGATCACTAGCGTTGGTCAGCTGATCGCTACAGCTGGAATTGGAAGATCGGTACGAGCCATCGATACTGTACAAAAGTCGATAGTCGATATTTATATCGTGATGTTTGATCGATTTTATATCGCTGTATGGGCAGATGGTTCGGTGATAGTTGTATGAAAAATTATTTGCGCTCGCTTACGCATGACAGTTTAGAGCTGAACATCAGGGCGGATTGATAAAAAAGATCAGAGATGTTAGAAAATAAATAAAGTCAGTGGTCATGTTTACTTCATCCGCTAACAAAGTGCGTATAGTGGTAGTTTCAGCAAAACATATCAGTATTGCTACAGCATAAAGTAGATCAAAAAACAGCATGAAAAAAATAAACATGGGTCCTAAATTGCCCCTTACTAAGATAAAGGATTTTGAAATTATATTCTAGAGAGCGAAAAAAAAATGGAAATAATCTTAAAATGTTGTGCTTGTAGTGTGACTGACTTCATAGCTGATAGATGCAAACACTGTCATGTCTGAGACTACCAGTGGTGATGTTGGCAAATTATAGCCCCTACAAAAGAAAAAAGAGAATTTAAATCTATACCATGCCCCCCATGACATGTTTTTCCAAAACCTCACAGCTGTGAAGGTACTTTGTCATTAACTACGAACCAGGTTTACACCTGGCGAATGCTGTGTATTCGCAGCCCACCAAATATGTAATCTCTCTTGAAGTTTATTGAGGTAAACAGATGAGTAGCACGTAACTTTTTTTGTGACATCTGTACTGTTGGTAATAACAAATCTGGTAAAGGGCCAAATTAAGGACTGGTGTTTGGTATCACCAATGAAAATTTGTTTACACACAGAATTTTGGCAATCAAATGTATACTGCTAGATTGGGAATTTATACATATGTACAGAGCAGTATCATCTGAAGGGGCGTGGTGATATGGCTATGTTTCTGTTTAGTGTTTGCTGACCAAATATGACAGTGATATTATGCTAATAATTTTTTTTTGTTTCACAGTGTCAACATCCTTCGAGGAGACAGTTGGAGTGAAGATCGTCATTTATTTTATGGATACCAAATTAATTGTCAATGACATAAGGAGTGTGTTTCCTAGTTTGAAGAAACAATTAGTGTTTTATGTGTTTTTTTTTGTTGAGGACAATTTTGTTTCCCTTTACCCATTAACAGTGCGTACAAAACTATTTTTGATTCAGATATCAGAGTGATTATATTTGTATTCCAGTTAGTCCTCTAACTACAGATGTATTTTTTGTTATTTTAGTATTTATGTTTTCGCAATAAATATACATGATCAATTAACAAGAGATAGTGCTTGCATGATATTGGACTGATCAGGTTCATAATATAGAGAAAAAATCCAGATGAGTAGAATACTTCTATGTATGTACAATTTATTGTAATGGAGACTTTGTTCTATTATTGCTGGGACTGTTCAATAAATATTTTTTTAATTATACATTTTTTTATTATCCTGAAATTCATTACTAGCCAAACTGATGAAAGAAATACTTCCTTTATTGAGGATGTGTTATGCATCTATGATCATCGAACTGCCTCAATATCGGGACGGTCATCAGTCAGATTTCGTAATGTAAACAAATGAAATCGCTGACACATTCCTGATATGCGTTGTCGGCATACTTTCAATATTTTTAGTTCCACCAGATTTCCAGCCAAGAAAAGTGGCGCTGTCGTCGAGGTTATAGTCCAAGAAATATCTTCACATCTGCTCAGGAAAATATTTGGATTCGGACTTTTTGCATGTTATTCGAAAAAGCCTCCTAGTAACAAATCTACATGTTGTCAGGCTCCAAATTGCGTCTCTAATTGTTTGTACAACATTTTCAAATAAATTCCAAAAATTAATGTTTTCGCTTCATCAAAGGTAGTATTCGTTTTTTTTTTTTGATACTCCGAAACAAAACGATGTTTGACAATGTTTGTTAAAAGCTGATTTTGTACGAGATGGGAAAGTACAAAAAATTGATTTTGCGATACCGAAAAACGATCTGAAAAAACGAAAATGTTAATGTCGCCATGCTTCATAAATAACCATTAACACAATTGCGATACCTTTTAGGAGATACTGTTATTAAAAATCTTTGTATTTAATTGATATGCAAGCGGACGCTCAATGCATATTCAGCGTGCATGAGAGATATTTCATCTCTCTCTCGCGTTCACACAGACATAGACTATACATTGAGCGCGCATTCAATTCATAATTACTATGCAAATATTTACAATAACTGTACTCCCTAAAATGCTCTGAGGGTTTTGTTATTGGTTGGTTGAAGCATGTGTGAGATTTGGCAACATCAAAATATTCATTTTTCATATTGTTTTTAGGGTAGCAAATGACATATTTTGAGTTTTTACCTTGCTTATACCTGTATATATCAAGTCTAGAGAAAAGTTCTAAAGCTCATTTCTTATTCAGATTGTCCTAAAAATCGCAAAATACTATAAACAAAGCGAACAAATCAATTTTTGGAATCGGTTTAATAACAATTTTTGGAGCAGTTTTGGGCCTAGTCACATGCAGATTCTTTAACAGAGGTCCTTGAATCAGATTATGCAAAAATCGGAATCGGAAGATTTTTCCGAGCAGATGTTTCGATATTATCTGGACTATTATCCAAGTTCTGTGACTTGATTACCAGTGCATTGGCGCAAGCGAGTGGGAAGGGGCCACTTGTCAATGTCAAGGCTGGTCCGCCAGTCCACGCAACACAAAAGCCACAAAACACTCTTTCATCTGCTACCTTGACGTTAAACATATGATTTTGTTAGTGTTTAATGTTGATATTGTCGCCATTGCTACATTGACAATCCTGGCCGCGCATGCGCTTTAAATGCTCATTTTCTTAAGTTAAGTTACGTTAAGTCTTGCATGAACCCACCTTAAATCCACTAAATGTAAGAGTTAAATAGAAAAATATGACTTTTTTTCTAGCTACTGTCAATTTCTTTGTGAGCCATAAACACAAAATACAGCTTTTGTCTTTGAGGTGCCGCGCCGCCGACTGCATTAGCGTACCCGCTGGTTGTTCCAGTTCCACATTCATAAGAAAAAATTACATGGATTACTCTTAATACCTATTGAAATTTTGTTTCTCAAATGTCTGGTAATATTTTATGACTAAAAACAGGATAGTTTCTTTGATTAATGCATTAATTTGTAAATTGAATCAAGAAGGACTTATTCATTTCTTATTTACTTCGTCGCCGCCGCTGGCTGGGTGCAATCCCAATGTCTAAAGTGGCTGAACCTACCAGTATGTCTACAAAGTAAGAAGCATGTAGACCAGAATGCAGTTTTGTATAGACACAGAAAGCGGTTAAAATAAATACTGTTGAAGTACTTTTCAGAGCTAATGAAATTAGTTGCAAGAAGGATAAATAGCCAGCGCTAATTTCGTAAACTAAACGTTTTTCATATTTATATTTTATACGAGAATGTTCAGTTTCCAAACGTAACTAAGTTCGGTAGCCTAGCACTTACGGCTTGTCTATTCAATACCAAACATCCAACCTACCATATCAGAATTAATCAAACAACCTGCTTCTCCCTGAATATTGAAATTTGAAAGAAATATTTTGATTTACACAAGCCTGAAGATATATTACAAATAAAGATTTAATCTGATTTGAAAATCACACCATATTGGGAATTTAATTAAGCTTACACCTGATCAACAGCAATAGCCCACCGCCACTGGAGACAATCAAGCCACGCGCCTCTATAGAATGCGGTACCTTTTATCTATAATTTATTGCTCGGACATTACCTTCCAGTATCAATCTTGCTTTTTAGACTGTCTTCGGTGCTAATACAACGTTGCAATTCGGTATTTTTGGAGGCCAGAAGATGCAAGAGGTATGTGCAAGTTGGATTGCTCATCTTTGTACATTATCCAGAAGACTTTTTAATTGGTCACAGTTGAGTAACAAGGGGGCTCTTGGCTGTCTGCAAATTTTTTAATCGAATCTAGAGCGTCTTCTGTAATGCTGCACTTTCCAATGTCCGATTTATACAGGGTCCGGCATTGAAACTTTCTTTTTTCATAGGTAAAAAATAAAAATATATATTGCACATTTTTATTCATTTTTGTATTAGCATTAGACAGTAATATGGGAATTTTGAAATCAAGTTGTTTTAAACAGAATATTTGACAAGTGTCTACCATTACTGTCGATACATTGCTGTAACCGATTTCTGAAGTGTGCGTGGACCCTTTCCAGCATATCATTCGGTATGTTGGCCATCTCGTAACGAATATTGTTTTTCAATTCTTCCAGGGTTGCAGGACGGTTGTTATACACTTTTGATTTGAGGTAGCCCCATAGAAAATAATCACATGGAGCTAGATCTGGCGAGCGTGCGGGCCATGGAATGTCACCTCGGTTGGAGATAAGTCGCCCTGGAAAATTTTGTCTCAAAACAGGCATTGAAAGTCGTGATGTATGGGCTGTGGCCCCATCTTGCTGGAACCATACATCGCCTAAGGCCATATTTTCAAGAGCTGGCAGAAACAAATTGTTAATCATTGCCACATAACGCTCAGAGTTTACAGTAACTGTGCGATTATCTTCCTCAAAAAAATATGGCCCAATGATCCCCACTCTTGATATCGCAGCCCAAACTGTGACTTTATCCGCATGAAGAGGCCTTTCAGTAGCGCATATTTTGTTTGTTAACACAACCTGTGATGTGAAAGTGTGCCTCATCACTGAAAAAGACAACCGCGTCCGGAGGCAAATCATCAACAATCGTTTCGCATGCCCTTTGTCGTGAAACAAAATCAGACTCGGAAAGTTGTTGGGCGACTACCATTTTGTATGGATGAAAGTGAAGATCGTCGTGAAGAATTCGGCGATAACCTCAGGACAGCGGCGCGTTTCGAAGAAGATCGTCTAGGAGATCGCAAAACCGACTGTCGGACTGCCTCGATATTTGCGGGTGTTCTAACTGTCCGTGTTGCTCCTGGTCTCTTGCGGGACACATTTCCAACTGCTCTAAAAGCCTCCACCCATGATAAAATGGTTGCCCGGGCCGGAACAGCACCTCTAGGGGGAATATTGTAGCGTAAACGCACGCACGCTGCACCGCGATGATCGACCGGCCTTGTGAAAAGTAGGTCTCAACGGCGAACGCGCGTTGATCTCTCGCCCAAAGCATTTTTACGACTGACGACGATTAACAAGCAAACCTCTCCACCAACTCTCTCTGCTAAGCGCGCTTACGCGCTGCAACTAGCTCCAGTCGCGCCACCTTGTATCATTGAAAAAATAAAGTTTCAGTGCCGGACCCTGTATTTTTTGAGCGATGGATTCTTAGGTGTAGAGAAAACTGGTTGGTTGAGATCATTAGGTGTTGAAGGACTGACTACTTCAGATATACCTCTCTTATTGCTGGTCTATGCTTTTGCTGTTTCCATATCTTCTGTTGGAGTTGCTACGGAGTGTGTAACTATTTTAGACTGGAGGTGTGTGTTTTCTGTTTCAGTTGATGTTTGAGTGAGTGTTGAGCTATTGAGGTTACTTGTACTAGGTGACTGGAACTCCTGAGTATGGATAGTTTACTTATTGTCATCTGAGAGTGTTTCCATATTTGCTAAGCTGATTGATGCCGTGGCCGCAGTATTGTCAACTGGTGAATCTTCTGCGGCTTGTCGTGACGCTTGGGTACACTGGGCAGCTATATGACCCGGTGATTTACATTTGTAACACTTTTCGCTATCCAACGATAAAAATATGCGATAGGTTAGGTTTTCGTGCGTTATTTCTAAGGATTCGGGAATACTGGTAGAGTCTTCAGGCGTTATATACACTTGACGTCTGAAACTCAAAATGAGGTTGTATTCCAGAAGTGGAGCTCCGATTCGAAGAAACGAAATAGGCGAGACTAGGTTTAGGCCTAGCTTCTGTAATACTTCTTTGATGAGACAGTGTGGTATCGTAGGGCACACATTTGATATAACTAATCTTTCGGAAGGTGTAATGAGCCTGCGTGACTTTATACTTTCTCCGTTCACTTAGAATTCACTGTGGTTTTCAATGAAGGGTTGACTAGCTCTTTGTTGGAGAAGTAAATACATATTCGGTTGTTAGGTATCCTTGAACACAATATAATATTCTTAGGGTTGACAATAGGAGCTATTTTCAAGAGATAATCTTGAATTTTCGCCTCATCTATTGTATTAAAGATGATGGCTTGGTCTTTATTTGGATGTCTGTACGATTGACGTGATACTACGTCAGAATATGATTGTGAGGCATTTGTGGTGTGAGATGTGGTTTGATTACTTGATGATGACATTTTATTCAAGTATTCCCTTTACGTATATTATGGTACACTGACATACTGAGCACACCGGGTATAGTTCGTATTTCTTGTCTGTACTGTTTGTGTACACTCACAGTGAATGGAATGCGCGGTATTTCTCCGGTCGAGAATAAATAACTCGGATATAAATTCGTATATATCCTACGTTACTTCAATTTTCGATTACGGTCGTAAAAGAAATGTTGATATTATCACCACTTGGTTTAAATTTTAACTGTAACACTACTAATAGTCGATTTGATCAGCTCGAATCACCGTACGTGTTGTCGCGTTGCCGGTCCTAGATGAACTCCAAAATACAAATTCTGAAAAATATTTTTTTTTGTTTTGGGTAGCGAAAACACTTCACTCACAAAATCACTGTAGTTCAATTTCTTCTTCTTGTGGCTGGATGTTCGGTCTTCTACGGGGAAAAAGTCTGGGAATGTATCGAATTTTCGAGGTTCCGGAGATGGGCTATCGGCTGGATAATTCGGCGCACAGATACTAAGTGGTCGACGTCTTCTGCACTTGCAGAGCAGGTACAATGCTACGATGATAACTAATAAAGCAATTATGGAATATGTGAACCATGAGAGATGTCTGGATACGAAGGGCTCGTTGATAATTTTGTCAAGTCGTTCGGAGTACTGATTCAACTTGTGGTTGGCTATTTCTAATTCTTCGGTGTCGATCTTATTTAATTTGATCGGCTTTTGTATTTGTAGGTATCTCTACAGGGTGATTCCTGAATGTGATATTCTTATAAGTGTTGACAGAATATCTGGCATGAAGTCTAGTAGTACCTACAAATCCACTGCATCCAGGTTGCATCTTTAAGAGTGAATTAGCTTTTATCACTTTTGTGGTTGTCTCTCTTTGTCCTCATTTCATGGTTATGGGCAACGGGCCAGATATTGTAATCAGCCAAAAATTGGTTGCTAATTCTTAGATCTTATAATCTTGTAAGGCCACAATAGCTATCTGACATGCATTCGGCAGATCGACGGGGTTTCGCAACAACTGTGCTTCACAGACTGCATTATTGTCCATAGGGTAAGGCAAAAGGTGAAAACAAATTTTGATTTCGCTTTGAAGGATTGAATTTTCTAAATTTTGGAAGGACACGTACAATAGCGAATCGCTATCCTTGGCAATGTATCTCTGTATTGTAGAAATAGCATGAAATACGCCTGTACGGCTATCTGGAATGGGTAGAGGAATTACTTCGTACAGGGTGTACATTTCTGGTTCTAATAAAGTTATTCTTAAAACGACAACTACTTTTGTTTTAGTCTGATATGCCTCAAGCTCCATGGGATTGAGATATTCAGAGACTGTTGCTAAATTGACTGGCAAGGTCAAGTTATTTTTTGACAAGGTGTGTGAGATTTCCTGAAGGGAATTCACTAAATCCTGAGGAGTAATCATTGAGGGATGGATTATTTTCAAACGTGCAAAAGCAATTTAATTTAGAATGCCGTTAATCGTTTCTTTAAGAAACATGTAACTTTCCATAAGTTGCTCGCATATTTCTAAAAATTTGAATCTAGCATCAAGAAAGGCAATTTCGTCTGAAATATTGATAATTTTGTGTTGAACAATTTTTATGTCCTCATTGAATGTAGCTTCGTCAATTTGCAACTTCCGAACTGTATTGTTGAAATTCTTGATAACCGACAGGTTTACAGAAATTTTATTCTTCATGAGGTTTTCAAGCTCATGTTCATTTTTAGAAATCTTGTTTATGCAGTCATTATAATATTCACCATCAGATGAATCAAGGTTACCTGTTATTGCTTTCAAGATAGTTCCTGCAGCATTAATGAGTCCGCGTTTCCTTCGCGATGCGCTTGTCGTATCATCGAAAATCTCGTAATATTTTGATCCTAGGGAGGAGACTGATATGCGTCTTAATTTCGCTTTTGAAAATTTTCATGGGGTTGGCTGGTCCAAACTTCATTCGAAATTTTAAGAGGGGCGTCGTCGTGGAAATATATGCCTAAAGTGTTGTTAACTGGCTATTTGGGCTGAAACACCGCAAGAAACAGCAGACTACACCTGAAAGAGAAACTAAGTCTCAAAACATGGTTTCACTCTACCGAAATTAACTTTAGTAATTCTGTCTGTTTCTGGTTTTTGAGAAGTGCTGAATTTTCAAAAACTTGAGTGATTTCGAAAGGGCCGTCAAATTTATTTTGAAGTTTATTAGAAATCTGGGATTGTTTGACAAAGACTTTATCAACAATTTTGTATGATGGCAAATTCGGTGATACTCTGCTGTCAAAACGAATTTTAGCTTTTCGTCTTTGCTCGTCCGTTCTGGCACGGGCAATCGACGACATTAAGCGGTGATCTTTTGTTTTAGGTAGGACGTAGATTTCGAGAGCGGATCCGAACAGTCGACGTCGACGCGGTTTTTCCGGTTTTTGTCCCGGTTCGCGAAACGTTCGGAAGGAAAGCGATACCGTTTCGGAAACTAGAAACTCGGCGCTTTCCGGACGAGCGATAGCCGTCGCGGTAGGAAGAAGAAACATGATCGAAAACGGCCGGTAAAGTCGAAAAAATGGTAGATTTTCGTGCCGTTCGACGTTCACTTTCGATCTCCTCCGAAGATAAAGGAGCTACGAACCTGACGATTTTTGCGTGAGAAAGCCCCGGCGTCGGGCTCAAAGATAGCGTCTTTCTTTTTTTTTCTTTTTCCCTTTTCGTTCGAAAATTTCGATTTTTTTGATTTCCTCGACTACGCGCTACTTTCCGATTTTTCCGCTTTTTTTCCGGGTTCGCGATACGTTCGGAAGGAAAACGATACCGTTTCGGAAACTAGAAACTCGGCGCTTTACGGGGGAGCGAGAGTTGTCGCGGTAGGAGGAACAAACGCGATCGAAAATGGCCGGTAAAGTTGAAAAATTGGTAGATTTTCGTGCCGTTCGACGTGCTGTTTCGATCTCCTCCGAAGATAAAGGAGCTACGAACCTGACGATTTTTGCGTGAGAAAGCCCGGACGTCGGACTCAAAGATAGCTCTTATTTTTTTCTTTATCCCTTGTCGTTCGAAAGTTTCGATTTTTTAAAAATTGCTCGGCAAAATGCTACTTTTCGACGCGTGAAAAAGTAACTTTGTCATCCGGCTCTGTCCTCGCCTATTATACCGTACGTGAGCGAGTAAAAATTATATAGCTATCGAAAAATAACAATCATGAGCTGACGAAACGATTCTGACCGTCAGAATTACCGTCAAATTTCGGAAAAGTAAACTTTGAGCGCCTCAAAAGTACCGATGACAACCGTTTTTCGGCGTATTTTGTCTTCGTCGATACGGACCTGTGTTACGGAGCGACATAGCTACGATTTTTTTTCGCAAAACGAAAGACCAAAGTCTCCTGATTGACTCGATATACGACACGTTACCCGATCGCATTTAAACTCGGCAGATTATAACATTCAAAGATATGCAGATATTTTGAAGTTTGTTTTAAATAAAGACATCAACGTACAATATTTTGCATAGCGTTAGCATGCCAGCAACTGCGCTAGTTTTATAACAATATTCGAGCTTATTCCGAATATCTCGAACATATTTAGACATTAGTTCCTTTTATAAGTAAACATGATCCGGGGGACGACCAGCTGCGTGGCCGAAAACTAGTTCATATGGGGTAAAGCCTGTAGTTTTATTTCTGGTGCTATTGTAGCACTGAATCGCGTAGGGTAGGATATTGAAGGGATGCTCGTCGGGGTTCTCCGATACATGGGATCCAATCATCTCTAAAAGAGAGGCATGAAATCGTTCGATTGATCCATTGGATTGGGGGTGGCTGACACTTGAAAACGTAAATTTGATATAAAAACTACAAAGATCTTTCATAAGGGCTTTGTCGAATTCTTTTCCGTAATCACAATGCATACGGAGGAGAGTACCATAGTGTTGGAAATATAAAAGAAGAGTATTGACAACGGATTTAGCAGACTTGTCGCCAACTGGGTAGGCTTGAGAACATTTTTTTTCGTATTGTGAGCGCATAAAATTTCGGCGGGACTTCTGAAATGTCAATGTTAATTCTTTCAAATGGGGCTTTGGGAGTTTCGGTTACCACCAAAGGTACACTAAGGTTTTTTCGACAAATTTCAGTTTTTTGACAAATTTCACAATTTCAATGTGATGCTCCACATGTTTGGTTAAGCCTGGCTAATTGTAGCTTTCGCGGATACGTTTGGTCGTTTCGTTAATGCCTCTATGAATATTTCTCTTACCAGAATGGTACTGATCTAAAATGACTGGAGTTTCGTCTGGAGTAGGGGTTTTTGTAATATTTTGACAAACAACAAGCTTAATGTTGTCGTCAGAAAAAATCAAAGAAAACATGTCTAAAATGGGCAGATCTAAGTTATTTTCAACATAGATCTGTTGGGATAAATCGAATATGGTACGAGAGTAATGTAATATTTTCTGTCTTTGACCGTTTTGCTTGACGCAATATTAATTTTGTCAGCAGAAAACTCAAGGTTTTCCTCAAACACATCTTCTGCGACCTTTTCGTGAAGGTCAGAAAGAGTACTTTGCCTAAAGAGTGTGACTATATTGCTTATGGCTCTTGTCCAAAGGCTGGGAGTAGTTAAACAACATCGGGTCTAACTCACTCTGCCAACCCTATCACGTATCAAATTACCCACTAGTGTCAATACTCTCACCCAAAGTGATGAGGAAGGAGAACCTTCCACCCAATTTTCTGATACCGAATTTGACATCTTTGCCCGTCTGTACAAAACGACATCTTTAATAGATTACTCCAAAATTCAATTTTCCAATTCCCAGCAGTAGTTAAACAACATCGGTTCTAACTCACTCTGCCAATCTGCCTCAGCCACCCCACCCACCCCAAACAGGTCAGAAAGGCCCAAAGACCACGTGACAGATCACGTGAACCACCCCCATGACGTCACGTATGCCAAAAAGGCCTAATACCATGTGACCCGCAGAAATGGAGAAAGTAGTGAGTGAGAAAAGTGTGATATATAATTATGCATGAGAGAGTAGTCTCTCGCCTAGCCTATCTTTGGTAGTAAGAAATTTGTACGGATACATATGCATGAGAGGAGCCTCGCCTAGCCTAGCCTAGCCTAGCCTGGTCATGTCATGAGATAATAGTCATATGTGCGAGGGAAGAAATAAAACGACAGCGGTAGTGTGATATTTTTTATGCATGTTACAGTATTAGATATAACATTCCAATTACATAAAAAATGAACATTTTCTAAAGCACAACGCATATTATTATACACATGTTTATAACAATGTTTGTACTGGAACATTTCCTTCAGCTTGCCAAGATTTGGGCATCCTATTTCATGTACATCGGTGATGGGATTACTGATGAATCTTTCCAACCACTGTTTCTTCGGGCGTCCCTTGACAAATATTGGTTGGTCTTGAACATGTTCTTTGATGAACGATGCCAACTGTTCATAATGAAGACATGACTCTTCAGAAGGAGATAAATCCCAATACAGTTGATCTGTGACTGTGTGCTCTTGTTGAGCATTGTAAATTCTACGGGTAGATTAACTAATTTTTGTTGCCAATATCCCGTTGCTGTATTAATGATAGCAATTTCTTTGCAAATAAAGTTGGAGCCACAAGTAAACCCTTGAACGTCAATAATGATCATTTTTGTGGACTGTCGAATGCAAACGCTGCACAAGAAGACTGAACATGAATTGAGATTGTTTATTAGACAATATTCTTTTTATGTACCCAGCTGTCATGTTGCTTATCGAATCCTAACCATCTGACCTTGATATTGTCTCCTTTTTTCCAATATTTTTTCTACAAGATAAACATCAGGATGTTTTACCTTTTGCAGTTGTTCTGTATAAAATATTTTGATTATTTTCATCTTTCAACAAATATGTTATTGGGTTAGTTACTGTTACTTTTCGTATTGTGAAAATCGTTCTATCGTTCTACCAGTTGTGGTAAAATACTTATCCATTTATAAGTTCCCTGCAGACTAAATTCTTTCCACATCATATTTTTTAAAGTTCGATTCACTCTTTCCACAATGGCTGCCTTCTTTTCGCTGAATGTATGATAGTGATTTATATTATATGTCTTCATTAGGTTTCCAAAATCATGATTGAAAAATTCCAGTCCAGCGTCTGTTTGTAGATTTTTGGGTGTTTGTTGTTTTAGTATAGTTTCCATAGCTTTTGTAACCGCTCTACCTGTTTTATTTTGTAAAGGTAGAGCCAAAAGAAATTTAGAAAAGCAATTTATCACAACTAGTATATATTTGATGTCTTTATTTTCACTCGAGTATGGTATCATTTCTACAAGATCTGCTTGGAAAAGGTCGTTTAGAGATTTCAAAATGGTTCGTCTTCTTTGGAAATTTATACGTGCAGGTTTGTGTAGTTCTTCAACGACTTGACGTTTTATGTTTGTTTTAAATGTTTTAACCATTATTCAATATATTGACTTTCTCTTAATTCCTCAACTATCGAATTGATCTCATTAACATGACCCGAGTGACCAGCAGCTCTTGATGCAATCTTTATCATCGCTAGAATATTCCATTGTCGTGGCTATATTTTTATTGTTCATTATTCCATAACCCATTTTTAAAGGAGGTGCTATAATTTTTTTATATTCTTGTAGCTTACCCCATCCAGTTGAGTATTAGATCTGCAGTCCCTCCTGTGGGCATTAGTTTTATATACAATTTGCCTGTAGGTGTTGACATCGTCAGAGCTGCAGAAATTCATGTTCGGATATTTTCTAATACCCTCTCCACACTCCCGCGCGGATCACGGCGTGAAATCGCGGCGCGAATCGCGGTGCAAAACCCGAAAAGTGTTCTACAGTTCCACACTCGCAGATGTTCGCGCCTGCTTCACAGTATAGTTCGCGCTTGAGACGAGTATGGACGGTGAAATTCCTACTGCTGCTGCTGGGCTACTTTGCGCTTTGGCAATTTATAATTACGCCGATATAAGTAAAAGGAAAACAATTAAAAAGAAGTGGAGAAAACGAAGATGGTGGATCACCACCATCTACCGAAATAGAACCATGTAATTAAAATCAAGATAATAATGGTCGCACGCAGCTCAGTGTCTTATATTTACTGCCATCGCAGATACTAAAAAACAAGTATTTCACTTTTAGCTGTATAAAATGACAGTTGTGATGAAGGCTTGAAAAGTGCAATATTCTGCTCATGCTGCACTCACTTATCATGTACTACAAGGGCTGATACTCGATAACTTGACCTCTACCTTATTTTTAGTCTTTGCTTTTTGTTACAGTGCTGTTATGGAGAAGCAAATAGATGAATTAGTTGCTGAACCTTCCGGTGAATTCAAAAAGTTTTCCCGGATGTCGTTAAATGATTTTGAATACTTACTAAATCAAATTTCATCCCAAATTTCAAAACAAGACACCCAATTAAGAAAAGCTATTCCTGCCCAGATACGTCTTGCTATAACATTGCGATACTTAGCCACAGGAGAAAAGCCTTCATTTTTTGTTCAAAATGTCACCACAAATAATATCAGAAATTATTCCAGAAGTTTGTCTAGACCTATGTCAGGCATTGAAGGATGAAATAAGAGTAAGTATAGAAGAAAATATTTTTTTAATGAAAATTTGTTTAAGTATATTGAAAACACACGTATGTAATACAATAATCTTAAATCTAACACGACTGGTTACATCTAAAAATATGTGAGTACCGAATACCAGTGGCTAATATAAATATAACATATGCATCTGACATCAGATCAAAAATATAAATTGATATCAAGATACGGGCAAATTTAGCCGTACATTCAATGTTTTTCATGTGATTTAAGTCAAGTCGAATGCTGTTTGGATTATATTAATTGCCTGATTAGATTCTGGGTTATCGGTGACTTGGTTCGGAATATGGAGGACAGGATATTCAACATCAGGTGTGCGAATCAGCTGGTTGGATTGAATCATAATTTTAGGAGGTGGGGCTGATACTGCTTTTCTATTTTGACAATAAGTTTGTTGAGTCACCTGCTCATAACGATTGGTAGGCTCTGAATACGTAGATGATGATGTGCCAGGCCTTGATTCATTAAAGTTGTGGGCGATGCTGGGATATGTTGGCGATGGAGTTTGCAGGGAGGGCGTCTCCTCCAATTGGTATCGTAGGTACATGCCGTCAATGTCGTGCATAAACTTTAATCTATTAATTTCAGATAGCTTTCGCAACTTATTTGCCAATAATTTGCCATATAAATCGCAATCATCGCTAAGATGGGTTGATGATTCATTTCTGTTTAGCGCGGATTTGAATGTGGCAAGAGCATCTTTAACAATATTTCCAGCATGAATCAGCTCCGAAGGGTTTTGGCGTCGACGGATTGTCTGATTGCCGTCTCTTTGGGTGTCCATAGACTGACTTTGATTTTCATTCGTCTCTTCAAGTATCTCTTCAGTTGGTTCGGAATTTGCTCCTTGAGTCTCCTCCAACCCGCGTTCCTAAAAAAACATACAATTTCATGAAGGTTATATATATATATATATACGTAATTGAAGAGTTTCTATCACTTTGTGGTGTCAGAAGAAGGTTTTATGTTTTCCTTTTTGCAGATACCGTCTTGTCCGGAAGAATGGCTTTGTATTGAGAAAGGATTTGCAAGGAAGTTTCCTCGAGCAATAGGATCAATAGATGGCAAACATATTGTTCTCGACTGTCCGTTCAATTCTGGCTCTGAATACTATAATTATAAAAGAACCTACAGTATAGTATTATTGGCATTAGTTGATAGTCAGTACTTCATATTTGCTGACATTGGCTGCCAATGCAGAATAAGTGACGGTGGAGTTTTCACCAATACTTTGTTATGGAACAAGATATGCACGAATAGCTTAAATTTACCACCGCCGCATCCTTTGCCCGGTTCAAATATTGATGTTCCCCACATTTTTTTAGGAGATGGAGCCTTTGCACTTTCAGAACACTTAATGAAGCCCTATCCTGGTCAGCACAACATAGGATCAGAAAAACGTGAATTTAACAAGAGATTATCTTCAGCTCGAGTGGTGGTGGAAAATACTTTTGGTATGATGACTGCCCGATTTAAAGTGTTTAGAAAGCCGATTCCATTACAACCAGAAAAAGCTACCCTTATAACAATGACTTGTATATTACTACATAATTTCTTGAGACGAAGCTCCACTTCTTCGTGTATCTATACACCACCCGGATTGGCTGAAAATCTTATGAAACCTTTCCCAGGCCTACATACTAAAGGGTCTATGAAACGAGTTTATAACTATCGCCTCTGTAGAGCACGTCGAGTGGTGGAAAATGTATTTGGCATTTCTTCGGCAGTTTTCCGAGTGTTACGAAAGCCACTACTATTGGAACCAGGAAAGGCCGAGCTAATTGTAATGACAATAGCTTATTTACACAATTTTTTGAGAAGAAGTTGTAATTCTTGTAATGTCTATACACAAGCTGGAGACGGATAATTCCAAATGATGAAACAATGACTTCACTACTTCCGTTGAGAAATGTACCTCGCAGGTCATGCAAACGTGCTCAAGAAATTCGAGAAGAATTGGCAGAATATTTTCATGGTCAGCTTGAATTATTTATGTAAGAACATAACCTATACATTTCAGTTTAAAATCTCTAGGCCCTGTTACATATTCGCAATAATGCAAAACAAATAATGATTCGTTTAAACTTACCGTGCTTGATGTTTCTCTAGGGCAATTTTTGTCTAGAAGAAACTTCATCGTCTTGTATGCAAACCAGTTGCTTTCATAAATTTCATCTGAGCCTATTGATAAAAATAAAAAATATATGTAAGTTATATTGTAAGATAAACAAAAATATTAAAATATACCTTTCCCGGTTCCTCCACTTTTCTTCACTTTAGCCCTCTCCCGTCGGAATGAAGAAAGCAAATTGGTCACTTTTTTTTATTTCCTCCACCGGTTGGTTCAATTCGGCAGCTATTTTGACCCATGAATCATATTTTCTAAGTTTGTTATAGTATAATGAATGTTTTGGATTCCATAAGCATTCATTTTGCCTATATAAACTGATTAATTCTAGCACGCGGTCTTCGGTCCACTCCATTTCGCTAGCAGAGAGCCCAAATAATGATTGAAGAAATGAAATTGTTCGTCTGCCTGTCCAAACTTGTGTAACGTCGTCGCGCACTAATCCTTTGATGTTCCGTCCATTTACCGACTTGCCGTGGATCGCGACGTAGTACGAGCTGCAACACATATTAGGTTCGCGATGGCGTTCGTTCCGAAGTCCAGACTGGTTCGCGGCGTGGTACAAATCTGGACGCGGCTTAACAAATACATTCTGTGGTCTCCAGTCGACGTCCAAGGTAGCCGCCGCCGCCGCCGCTGGTTGCTCCTTTATAATTTTTCCGCAAACACCACATTTGGTCACCTCGATGACGTGTGCCACGAAGAATGAGCAGGTTTTCTTCTTAGAGTCCTTTTTAGAGTATATATGTTTACCAATCCACCCTGTATCTCGCTTGCACATCCTCCCTCTCTCTCTCTCCACTTGTTAGTGATCTGATGTTGTCGTTTGCCTTACTGGATGGTTCGTTACTGATTCTCTACAAAAACAAAAGTAATGTTTACAATTGTCACAGAACTTACTCCCTTCTGTTGTGTCGTAGTGTGTCTCTTAGAAATCGTAGTTGGTCGTATTCGTTTGCTGGGTTTCGTGTTTTGAATGTTTTGGAATCGTTTGTTGGTTAAGTTTAGAACATTCTAGAAAAATAAAAAAATAAAAAAAATATTATATGTATACTTACATTCAAAGCTTATTGTGGCTAAGAGTTAACGTGGTTGTAGATTAGTTTTATGGACAAAAACAGAATCCAAAATTAAAGAAGAAATCAAAAGTAATCATGGTTTTGTGACTGTATAAATATAATTGATAATTCTTGTATCGTCATATGGACTCAATGCAATTTTTTGTTGGGAAATTGTGAATACATTGTGATGTTTCGAAATTACTTGAGTATTTTGGAATAAACTTTTATGGTAATCATCAAACGTTATTTCCTTCAAAGCTGACTTTTGAATTCCTTTCGCTTTTTTAATAACATGAGAGTCCTTGTTGTTGTTACCTGACTCAGGCAAAGTTCTCAAAGCATACATTTTTGAACGCAACCCAATAAAGTGTGTCATGATTCGACCTTGATTTTCATCTTTCATTAATCCTATAACTTTTTTGTTTTTCAATGGAATTCCAAAAACGTTGTTTTCTGGATAATCGGACGTATCAAATCTATCAATGTCTTCTTTGATGTGTTTGTAAATGTCATCAATATTTGAAAACTGATATATTAAACTATCTGTATCAGTATATAGTAGTTTTGAATCATCTTTGAATTTGTGTTTAATATAATTGTAATGAAAATCATATATGTAAGTTTTAGATATGTCCAATACCGACATACCAATGAAAATTGGTTTGTTGAATGTAGCTTTCAGTCTATTCATTTCAATTATGACCATATCTTTATCAAATATAGTGCAGCTATGAAGGTTAGGTTGTGCAATATAGTATTTTGCACCGTATCTTCCTGACCACTTAGTAACCAATTTTATGTCTTTATATCTCCTAACATTTTCAATCGTTTTGCCATAAGGGGCTTTATTCATTAATTTGAAAAAAATTTTCTCGAAATCATTTGTACTTTGCTTTCTGAGCTCTGTATTAAGATCAATGTATTTTTTTTAACCAAGTTGACTGTCTAAATTTTAAACAACGATGAACTTTCCTAATGACAAGTCCCAGCTGCTTAGCTTGTTTCAGTAATGCATAATGTACTACATACTTTTGTTTTTCGTACAAAGTTGTTAACAATTTTGGTTTATCAGAATACAAAGTAGGTGGTACTAAGTGTTCGATAAGATAAATGTATACATGATATGAACCGATCAATGGTCATAGATGAAATAAACAAGTGTTATTATGGTAACCAGTATTTATTCACTTTTGAGAAAACGTAAACACAATTGACCACAATTTACAGTATTAAATCTTTGAAATACATTATAATTGTACTGTATTCTACAGGGTCCACTACAATTAAAATATACAATTGCTTCCAATGGTGGTTCTAAGTTTCCATATGTATCTAGGTAAACCACCAAGTTTCCTTTTTTCTTATATGCAGTCCAGTGAGTACCTGGTCCAGTAGATGTATCCAAATTAATGATTCCTCTTTCATTGATTTTTATTTTTTTGGGAAACTTATCTCGCATAAATACTCCTCGAAAATACGGTATTTTTAAACGCTTTGCATACTTTTCCAGTTCAAAGTTTGTTAACGGGTGACTATTTGGAATTGAAATTTTTTAACTGCTTGTTGCTTCTTTTTCATTTTCCTTTACCTCACAACTGGTTTCAGTTAGTGTATGGTTTCAGGAAAAGACCCATTCCCGTTTTATAGGGTCTCAAAAACATTCCCTTTCCAAGTGCTACAGCTTCCATCATTTTATTATGACGTTGAGATTCTTGTAATTGCTGCTTCGCGGAGTTTGCATCACTGACAGCCTTAGCAATACCAGCAGCACCGCCAGACAAAGCTCCAAGGGCTGATAGCCAGCAAAAATTGGGATTAGTGGTAGTACACCTCCTTTTTTCGGTATCTTCACTATACGATTTGGCGGCTTTCTTGCACCTTTCTTCAAATTTTGTGCCTCCCTCAATGCTACAAGTATTGCTTCTCCAAAGGTAGTAGGTTTTTGAGCTACCACATGCTTCCCTATTCGTTTAATTGCACTAGAAAAGCTAACCTTCCTTTTCGTACTTGATTTACTTTGATTTTTTTTCTGTCGCTGTGATCGTTGTTGTCGTTGGTCACTTGTAGCTCTTTTCTTAGGTTTAACATTCTTCTTACGTGCCATTTTCATTACTGAGTTTAAATGTCTGGATTACTAGGTACTTATAACTTTAACTTTCTTAGGTATGTTATCATCATCGTCATCATCATCATCATAATCATCATGATCATCTGGTTGAATCTTCCGTTTTCGGTTATGTTGGTTCCATGGAGACGGAATTACGTCACTCATATCTAATTTACGTTGTTTGTTTTCCTTTACTCCATCAGATTCCCTTTTACGTTTTGTACTGCATTTTTTCTCGGGAATTATAACCGGATCATCCAAATCTATTTTTCTTTTTTTTCACTTGTTCAGCATTCAATGAAGTAGTAGTAGTAGTGACTGAATCCAGTTTTCTCTTTTTTGGTTTGTTCTTTTGCTCTTCTGCTATATAAGTGTCCATGTATTCAATTGTAGCTTTTGGTTTTTTCTTCTCTTGATTTTTTCTTTTATGTCCTCTAACGCTCCTTTCACACCTAACGATTTTGGTCGTACGGAAAAAAGACGTACGACTTTTTATCGTAGCTGACTTGCTTTCACACACAAAGATATATTATCGTTGTTTTAGTTAGTGTACATCTTGAGCATAGGGCGTCGCAATGAATCGGGCAAAAATTGTTGCGTGTTGGTTAATTTATCGACGTAGAAAGAGGCAGAAACGTAATCGCCTACATTGGGTCCATCCGATCAATGAAAGGAGAGAAGAAACAGGTTTATTTCACACACTTTTTGAAGATCTAAGAAATGACGAAAAGAAATTTTTTAATTATTTCCGCATGTCAATGGCTTCCTTCGATGAATTACATGACAAACTGAAGAATGTTCTTCGAAGTCAAAATACAAAAATGAGAAATTGCATTCAACCCATTGAAATGTTGGCTGTGACTTTGAGGTAAGTTACAAAATATGTCTATGAATTAGGTACATGTGTGCTTTAACAATTACACGTTTGAAAACTGGATCATACAATAATTCATTGAATAGGTATATTTATATTTTATATTTATTAACAATATGAAAGTAGTCGAAATACATTAGAGGGTAGTAAAATCTATACTATCAACTGTGCAAGAGTCCTGAGAAAGTGGAGTCGAGCTCTCCCTCGGATCCGTCATTGGGGAGGTCATTCCTGATGACTGGCCGCAATCTTGATAATACTGTCGTGCTGATTGCGTACACTGATTACTAGTCAATGAAGGCTGAGTAGGAAGAAGTTGCGTAAAGGATGGTGTAGAATGTGCTGTCAATGACTGGGAGTGAGTGAATGGAGAATGTTGAGGAAAACCAGAAGCAGGCTGTACCGGAAACTGTTGGGAGTGATAGAGTGTAGGAATGGACTGAACAAACGCTGGAGGAACTTGAGGAGCCGCTTTCTTTTTTTCATTTATATTTGCAGTCACTTGCAACACGCCCATTTGGAATTGAAGTAATTCATTTTCATCAAATCTGTCTAGGTGCGGCAACAAGCTGTGGAAAAAAGACATTTTGCTGTTGGGTTTTTCGGGTTCCAATGCCTTCATAATTTTTAATTCAACCTCATCAGGTTTGCGATGCTTCCTGTTTCTATTATAATTTACTGTATGTACTCCTTTATTTAGCTCATTAATGTGTGTACTAATAGTTTCCTCCATGTCATCAGTCTCGTGCCTTGTTTCATCATCTAAACTATCAACTGTTTCTCTAACTTCGCACAATTTATTTAAAAATTGAAGCTGATTATTAAATACATATTTCTTGGGTTTTTTGCATCTTTTCCACTTTTCTTACTGTCTTTTAATTTCCTTTTGGACCTAGCGAAAGCATCTCGGAGATTTGACCAGCGTCTTACAACGTCCTTACCTAAAATATATAAATAAACAATAAAAGGTTTTGATATAATTGTACCGTTTCTGTCTCATAATGAAATAATAAACACTAATATTTTGAGACCGGCCACTTTTTCCTATTACATTTGTATACAAAAATGTTCGCAATTTGGTGACAAGCAATATGTAACTATATGATTCTTTTCAGATATCTGGTAAGGGGCTGTACGTTTACTGACCTACACTACACTTATCGAATTGGAATTTATACTGCAAGTAAGATAGTAAAAGAGGTTTGCAAAGCAATCTGGGCAGTTCTTCAGGTGGAGTCTATACCTTCACCAACAAGAGAAATTTGGGAATCTATTGCTTCCGATTTTGAAACCATTGCAAATTTCCCTCATTGCATAGGGGCAGTAGATGGCAAACATGTACGTCTTACTTGCCCATTTCGCAGTGGGTCGATGTATTTTAACTATAAAGACTACTATTCTGTAGTTTTAATGGCAGTTGCGGATTCGAAATACCGATTTGTATTTGTAAACGTTGGAAGCTATGGTAAAGACTGTGACTCGTCAATATTCAAAAGATCCAGTCTATGGCAATCCATAGAATCCAACACACAACCACTACCGGAAGACAAGTGTCTACCAGGAACTTCCATACTTCTTCGTAGGGGATGAGGCATTTGGACTACATCGCCATTTATTACGACCTTTTGGGGGAACACATTTAACACCTGAGAAAAGAATTTTTAATTATCGCTTGTGCCGAGCTCGACGGTACATCGAATGCGCTTTCGGTATCCTCAGCAATAAATGGCGAATCTTTCACAGATCTCTTAATGTAGAGCCAGATTTTGCAGTGGATGTTATCAAAGCTTGCACTGTG
Source organism: Acanthoscelides obtectus (assembly GCA_963669975.1). Taxonomy (NCBI): domain Eukaryota; kingdom Metazoa; phylum Arthropoda; class Insecta; order Coleoptera; family Chrysomelidae; genus Acanthoscelides; species Acanthoscelides obtectus. The sequence goes on along the minus strand of CAVLJG010000002.1, from coordinate 937,482 downwards.
TTACATAATTTTGTACGCGACAGAGATGGTTTTTTGGTGGAGGATATTACTACAATAACAGGTTTGGAAGATCTACCACGAGAACATGCAATACGAGGGGGTATATCCGCAAATAATGTAAGGAACATATTGTGTACATATTTTGTATCAAATATTGGAAGCGTACCGTGGCAAATGTCAAAAATATAAGTACATAATGACTCTTCATCTGATAGCAGTTCGTGAAATTATTCCCAAGAAAAACAATAATAAATAAATGCATAACTAATCAATATATAGTATGTAAGTACGAGTACGTTTAGTTATTTTTGTTACCCAAGTTGAGATCCCTAATCAGCGTCGATTATTTCATAATTTAATTCTTAATCACAAATAAAATTAAATCGCTACGCTTACCAAATGCATTTTTTTCTGTATCTCCAAGCTCATCAAAATCTGATTTTATTTCCAGGAGAATCTCACGCCAGGCATTCCTTGTTGCATTCCTGTCTTTATAAATATCGAGGGTTTTATCCCATAGCACAGGTCTAGCTTAGACCAGTGAAATCAGAAATTCACCGTCAATATTTTCAGCCATTTCGCTAATAGACTAATTGCGTGCCACTGGATCCACCCTATACGACAGGTATAAACGACTACAATTCGTTATGTGTGAAAGCATTCATTTGATGCCGTTTACCACTGTTATCATGACACGACACGACCGTCGTCTATTGCAGTGGCATTGAACGGCAGCTGGACGACAACGACACGACAATATGTCGTTGTCGTGCTGTATGAAAGATCTCGTATATTTCTTTAATGCACTAAAGGAATGTGGTCGTACGTCTTTTTTCCGTACGACCAAAATCGCTACGTGTGAAAGGAGCGTTAATCAGACTTTGGTTTTCGTCCACGCTTAACTTTCGATGTTTCATGTTTTATGTCAGAGTTCTTTTTGCTTTCGCGTTTCTTGATTTCTCTTACTTCTTTATAATGGATAAAATGTACGATACGACGAACAAACGAGGAATCTGCGGAAAGCATGAAGAACCTCGATTTATCGTCTCAGGCTTGGATGCTTTCCTCAGCATTTTTTTCTTCCACGTGCATGCTTTTCTGCAACATAACTCCCCCCCACCTAGTCTGAAAGCTGATTAGGAACGTTTTCTGTTTTCAGGAGGTTTTCTTCTTTTTGCATCTTTCTTGGGCCTCTCTTCACTGGATTCGGGATTTTCATCATCTTCCTTGTCTTGTGGTAGGTCGTGTTTCTTCTGGATTTGTTTTCTCCAAATATACCAAAAGGTTACTGCTACTGTAACAAGCAGAAAAATAGTAAAAACTGAGCTGCTAGGAAACCAAATTAAGGTATCAATAGCGGCGTCTTCTTTCATTTGAAGAAAATTTGCTTTCTCTTGCATTTCTTTGATCCTGCCGACGTCAATAGTCTTGGGGATTAAAGCTTTCTTGGACACATAGTTCGATCTTGCATTCCAATATTTTATTTCTGGAAGGACCAAAAGGTTTTCTTTGATTTGATCCTCCTTGTTCCAAAACTTGGATGAGTTGATTTGTATTCCACAATTTTCGGGTATTTCGACTAAACTTGGCGTTTCTAAAATTAGTGGTTGTTGAGTACCATATAACTTGACTGCTGTGATCAGCGGGAATGACCAAAATGTGTTTTGCTGATATCGCTTCATTAATAGGACTGGATTTTAGTCCACTGTTGTATGCAAACTTATGCAGATGATACTCAGTGTTTGGTTTCGATCCATCAAAGGTTGATGATGTTTCTTTTAAAGTTAATTGAAGATCAATCCTAATAAAACTACTGCAATGTTGTACTGTTCGAAGAACTCCTACCGTGAAATGAAACAGAGGATTTGTATTGTTTTGGATGAGACACTCATCCCTTTTGTGGATTACTCCAGGAATCTCGGTGTTACCCTGATTTAAATATGAGATTGGATCGGCATGTCTCTTTCTTATCTAGAGTAACGTATATGCGTTTGAAACTACTCTATTCTAATCGATTCGTCCTGAATTTTAAAACCCGAAAAAAGCTCGCCAAAAGTCTAGTGTTGTCTGTCATTTCTTACTTTCTTGTTCTTTATTACCCATGTTTAGACTACGAGCCGTTTTACACACAAGAGAATTACTCCAAAAATTATGGTCATAATTATGCCGAAAATTTGCATGGAAAAAATATGAAGATTTTCTCTACAACCTGTATGACACAAGCAGACAAAATTTCCGAGTAATTCATATGATACGCCTGCGCATTAGAGTAATTTTTCGAAAGGACATAACCTTAACGGGTATGACGTCCAATATAATCGGAAAGACAACAGACGTCGTTGATTTAAATTTATTTTTGAAATCGAGATCTTGGTTAATATTATAAAACTTCTCAATGCTTGGACTATCGCATCCAGCGCCTGACGCCGCAAATTTCTGTTTTTGTAATTGGGTGACTTCACCTTGAACAGGTTTGCCCATTTTTGGTACTCCTACAACAACAGTGTAACTTCTTCCTGATTCCACGACATTATGAATAAACAATAACAACAAACGCTTCTTCGTAGTACGACTCGAACAGGACCATACCCACAAATGTTAAGTGGGGTTATGCTGTTATGTTGACGTTGACATTTGATAATGACATGCACGGAAATAATCCTCTGCGCCGATTCTCGCGCATATTCTATAGAACGGGTTTTATATTTTTACCATGAAAATTTTCACAAGAATTCTTTTAGGTGTAATACGACAGCAAAAATTTTCGGCATAATTATAACCATAATTTTCGGAATAATTCTCTTGTGTGTAAAACGGCTCTACGTCCACAAAAGGAAACTCCAGAAAGTTCAGAACAGCTTTTGTAGGTTTATTTTTGGATTGCGCAAGTTTAGTCGCGTCTCAGATAAAATCAAAGAACTCAACTGGTTGCGAATTGATAAGTTATTTTTATATCTTTTGACCGTCTTCACGCATAAAGTTCTATTATCTAACAGACCAGCTTACCTTGGTAGCAAATTAGTTCCCCGTGGTAGTTTTGTTACCAGAGCTCTTAGATTTAATGCTAATTTTAACATGCCTCCTCACAATACCTCGGTCTTTGAAAGAGGGTACACCTATAATGCTGTTAAGCATTACAGTGCAGTCAACAGTTGCTATCGATACAAATAGGTTGCTTCTTTTAAGAAATTAATGAAATGTCAGCTGCTTGAGTCCATTTAGTTCAGTTTTTCTTGTGTTCATGTGCTTTTTTTTTACTATTTTCTACTATTTTTGTTTCAAATTTAAAACTCTCACAATACTATCTGCATTTGTCTCGTGCAGTTAATATTGTCATGCTTATGAACTGTATTTTTTTGTATGTTATTATTTTGTTTATGTGTTTCAGTATTCTACAAGTCCCTACAGATAATTTATTTTGTTTCCTACTAACCTTTTACATAATCTAGTTTGTTTTTCTATTCGTTTTAGCCACACTTCCGCGTCTCTCATTGTAAAATTATCAAATAAAGTTTTTCGTAAACTAATAATTGATAGTAGAACACTGTCTGTTTATTTGATGATATTTTTAACCTTGTTTGAAGACATTCGAAAAGACATTTTATTTTTCAAAAAAAGAACACTTTAAGCAAACAAATTACGCAAAGATATATAAAAAATTGCTCACCCCTAATTTTTTACCATTTTAAATGATGCTAGGGCCCGGCTTTTCCCTATGTCCACTTCCCCTTGGAAGATTATTGAGTATTTGCCGTTACACAGTTCGTTAATGGCCGGCCGGTATACGTCAGTCACCCGCTGAGGTAGAAATAGAACTTCTTCGTCAGGACCTGAACTGCTTCCCCAAATTTAGAGTGAGTTGACCACCTTTACTGAGTGTATCGCAAACGGTGTTCCTTCAATTTTCTTACTGCTTTACGGTCTGCAATTGAAGATGCAGCAATAATTTTTGCCAAATCCATCTATAACAAAATTGAGTCGTCTTACTACTTTGAAGCATAAAGCGAAATAAACGTACTAAACAAAAATGAAGGCGAGAAACATTCATTATCTTACACGAACACTTAAAAAACATAGTTGCACTTAGAGACATGAAAAAGAAAAATATTAAATAAAATAGCACTTACTTTTTTTAACTTCGCTCCCCTCTCTTGTAGCACTATTGTACTGTGGTTGTTGTTGTTGTAGCGTTGAATGTGAAAGAATGATACCTCCTGCATGCGCTCGTTCAACACAAATACATGATCGATATGACGCAAGTGCATGAGATAATTGTAACGTAAAAACGAATCATATTCTCAGTGCTACTATTATCGAGAAAACAACACTTTAAACATTCGTTGCGGTTGCGGTATTTTGCATATAATTTCTTAGTCATACATGAATGCATCGCTTGTCCGGAAATTCCAGAGATATCTTTTGGATTATGCCTCGTTTAAAAATCGCAAATACATTTAAGACTAATATGATGCTTAACAGTTTAATTGATATATTATGTTGAGCGGTGTGATGTCACTATTTTTAGTCTTGTGTGTGTATGTCAATGCGACCAGTGGGGCTAGCGTCATTTTTAGGACACGTCTTGCTATATACGATAAGGTCCGTGTCCCCATGAGTGACCCCCACACACACACACACTTGTCATGTGAATGGGGCTTACTTCGATCTGACGGTATACCGTCGATCCACCGATCCGTCGGCACCTCTTGCCATGCGGGTGGGGCCCCGACCTGAGAAATTTCTATCGACCCCCTGTATGTGGACCACTCTACGACACATGATCAGCACGCCATCCTACAGACAGGTGCGACAACAAATCTTGTGTGTGGCGTCATCTAGCGGACAGAAGCACAACCCATCAATGACACATGGCGTGTGTGCAGCGCCATCTAGCGGCGAGAAGCACAACTCATCATTGACACATGACGTGTGTGTAGCGTCATCTAGCGGCGAGATCCTCAACTCATCAATGATACATGACGGGTGTGCAGCGCCATCTAGCGGCGAGAAGCACAACTCATCAATGTCACATGACGTTTGACAGATGACGTGTGTGATGTCATCTAGCGGTGAGATCCTCAACTCATCAATGACACCTAACGTTTTGGATGTTGCGCCATCTAGCGGCGAGATCCACAACTCATCAATAACGCATGACGTCATCCTATCTCTATCTCTCTCCAATCGTCCACCGCACGCTCTCTCTCTCTCTTACAAATTGATTTCCTCATATGTGTAGTAGAATCCCCATAGTTTATCTACTGGATATTATTGATATTGGGCTATAGTTGTTAGCATCTGTTTTTTTTTCATGATTTATGTATCGGTATTATATTACCTTTTTTTAAAATTGAGATATATATGCCAGATTCAAAGCATTTGTTGATTAGGTAAGTGAGTAGTTCTGTTATGTCCTCGGCTATAATTTTCAAATGCTCGCTTTTAATACCGTTGAACCCAGGACTTTTTTTTGCTCGACTTTATCCAAAATAAATGAGTTCAAAGATCTTTTTGGAAGCTGAGTATTGGGCATATTTGCTTGTATATGACTTGCTAAATTTTCGCCTATGTCAGTAAAAAATTGTACAAATTCATCGCATATTTGTTGAGTATTTTTTAAAACTGTTCCCGATGTTGTATTTAACTCAGTGACACACTCTTTAAATTTTGTTTTCTCAGTTATCTCATCAATAGTTGTCCAATGCCGCTTAGCATCATATAAGTTATTATTCAATTTATTTTGGTAATGTTTCCATTTGGTTTGACTTGCAAGCTCTATAAATTTATTTTTATATTGGTTGTAGCAGTCGATATTTTCTGTAGTTGGCGTTAGTTTCATTACATTATACAGTCTTTCTTTTTCTATTGCCGATGTTATTAATCCTTTGGTAATCCAGGCATGACTTATTATTACTTTATTGGTACTAATATCTATTATTTTTTTATTTTCTCTAGGAACAGTCCCGTTGCTTTGTCCATATTATTTATATAGTATAATTGATCCCAGGATTTTTGTTTGACATTTGATTTTAGTTTTGAATTGTCGACTGAAGTTTTGTAATTTTCCTGGCTGTTACTAACGGTAGGGATGTTAGAATGTTTTTCATTTTAAGATATCAGTAAAATAGTGGAGAAGTGGGCAGTAATATCGCTTTCTAGGATTATTGCAATACAAGTAATTTTGTCTTTCACAAAGCAGTGATCTATACATGTGCCACTGATGGAACTTGTAGGTAGGTTTATATAGGACAGACATCCGTTACTTGATATGATATTCAAGTATTCATTTGTGATGGGATCATCGTCCAAAATATTTATATTGATATCTCCCAAGAAAATATGTTGCTTTAAATGAACGTTATTTTGATTTTGAAAAAAAGTTCGATATTATTTAAGAACTCGTGGGGTTCTGAACATGGCGGACGATAAATTGCAGAAACTTGAATTTTGTTATGGTTAATTTGGATCATTATGTTTAAAATTTTGATTCCATCGGTGAAAGTGAATGTATCATGATTGAATTGAAGTTTATTTCTTACAAAAATTATCACCCCATCGTTTTGGTTATAAGTGCCAAAGTTATACAGCGTGTCAAATCCCTGTTGATTGAAGCAAGAAATATCAACCACTTGCCACGTTTCAGTTAAAACTATTACATCAAAATTATACCATATTTGGTCGTGCAGTATTTTTAAGTAATCAATGTTATGTTTATAAAGTATCCCTGAGTTTTGTGGTTCCTGATAATATTTGAACGATGGACAGTTTTTGTCGGTAGGTGAGTGGTTGATATTATAATTTTTTGTATACCTTTCATTCCCATATCTACAGTTGCAGCATTCTATTGATACATGCTTACAATTTTCTCCTTCGTGACCGTTGCCACAGTTGGCACATATCTTCTCATTCCGGCAAATCTTTTCTGTATGATTAAAACGGTAGCATTTTCTACACTGAGAAATGTCGTTATTTTGATATACAGTCAAACATTGGCACCCCAGGAGTATTCTTCTATTATTGTCTTCGAAGATTTTTTTGAATAGCTTTCCAGAAGTTTTCGCGTATATAGTGTAATTGTTTCTTGATGGAAAATATTTTATAAACTTTACTTGTATGTCTCCACTCTGAATCATATAATTCTTCAATTTACTTTTCATCTGGTTTCTCACTACTTTTATAATTTATTATTTTAATTTTTAGATTTAATATTTTCGGCTTAGTAACATGATATTTTTCATTCAATTTACTTTGAAGTATATCTTTCAGTTCATTATGATTTGATTCATCAATTTTTATATCAATTCCGCCATTTTTTGAGTTTCTCACACTTTCTATTTGAATGTTCGGGGATGAAAGATTTATTCTCTTACTCAATTCTCTTCTCTTATCATCGCAAGATTGTTTTTCTTTTGGAATAACTGTGATGCATTTCAGCGATTGCCTTTTAGTAATAGGTATCATTTGTTTTAAGATTTGTGCGTTACTAACTAGTTTTTCTCAATTTCGTCGAGTCTCATGTTAATTCCATTTAATGCTGATACTGGCATTCTTCTCAGTAATACTTGCGGTTACTGACAGCTGTTGCTCTTTTAGTTTTAAATTTATGTTATTGAGCTGACGAATTATTTCCTCCTCTTCTGCTAGTGCTTTCTTCAGGGATCGATTCTCTTCTAATATATTTTTTACATTGGTCGAATCAGGTCGATTTTCTTCATCTTGGATGCAGTTTCATTCTCGGGCTTTTCTTGTTGTTCTTCTTCTTCTTGCGGGTCATGACACTCTGTATAGTTATTTCTTAGGTAGTATGAATCAGGACGAACAAACTGTCAACTGTCACTCCGAGGTTATATAAATATGGCCGAAAGCGACTGAAAATTGTAAAATCCGCTGCACCAATGTATCCAGATCCGTATTTTATCCTTATAAATGGAATGTCTTCCCCAAAAGGTTATTTCATGGACTGTGTACCAACCAAATTCTTGACAAGGTAGAACGATATCGTTTGTTTGTTTGCTACTTTGGATGCCTAGTTATAATGAATATGATTACAAGATAACAACGAGATGGGTCTATATGACATGGGTAGCTCGGGATCCTTTTGTTGTTTCAATAAAAGGCATATCACAGAGTCTTTCATGCTGTCCACGTATCGCTGCAGCATTCACCAATCGCTAAATACAATTAACAATGCATATTTTGGCAACTGTCGGTAGATTATTTAGCATTTTATATGTAAACCCGTCGAATCCGGGAGCAGTATTCTTCGAGTTAATTGTGAATGGTTTTGTGCGGGAATCTGATTGCGCGTTAAACCTAAAATTACTTTGCTGTCCTTCTCCATAAATAGGTGTAGAAACAGATGGCAGAACAAGTTTGTCAAATATTATTTCGATTAGTTCTTTAGAAAGTTGTGTTTTTTTGTATGTGGGTGATTTGTTTTGAATAGAGCGTATGAAACGCCATATTTCTTTTACAGAATTGCTTTTGTTTAGTTTGTTCAAAAGTTGTTTCTGCTTGAATAGCCTTTTAGTTTTAGCAGCTATATTTTGATAATCTTAAATAATTTTGAAAATTGGAGCAGGATTTGTAGATTTGTAATACTACATTTACACTCTCGCCTCGTACCTCGTCTCGTGCTTCGTCTCGTATCACAGCTCGCACCTCGCACGATTGATGGTAAATGAGTGTCTGTTCACATTCTCGTGGTGAGTTCAGTTGTGTTCAAGCTAGCCAGAATGGAGGACGTCGAATTGTTAGCGGCAACAAGTCTTTGCTTACTGAGTTTCTACTGCTATGCAAATAATTTAAATAAAAGAAAAATAAAAAAGAGACGGAAACCAAGAAGATGGTGGTTGTTATCAATTCATCGCAACAGAACTCCGTAAATATCTATTTTGATTAAAATACAATTTTATTGTCGTTAAAAGTCGTAGGGATGAACTTTTCACACCTCATAAGTATATTACAAATGTATAGTACGTATATAGTAAATGTATTTCTTTTTTTAATTTTAGGCAAAGTATGGAAATAATGTTTCAAGAAATGCTCAATGAAGATTCTGGCGAGTTTAAGAATTTTTGCAGAATGTCGCCAAATGATTTTGATTTTTTGCTAAGCAAGGTGGAACCTTTAATTACCAAGCAAAAAACTGGAGTCAGACTACCCATCCCAGCAAAAGTACGCTTAGCTCTAACTTTACGATTCTTAGCTTCAGGCGACAGCTACAGGAGTCTTCACTATCTATTCAAAATTTCTAGTGCAAGCATCACAAGCATTATACAAGAAGTGTGTATGGCTATCAACACAGTCTTAAAGGATCAAATTAAGGTAAGAAATTAAAGCACATACTTTACAAATCAATATGTATTTATTTATTTATTGATGTACAAAGATGAGCAATCCAACTTGCACATACCTCTTGCATCTTCTGGCCTCCAAAAATACCGAATTGCAACGTTGTATTAGCACCGAAGACAGTCTAAAAAGCAAGATTGATACTGGAAGGTAATGTCCGAGCAATAAATTATAGATAAAAGGTACCGCATTCTATAGAGGCGCGTGGCTTGATTGTCTCCAGTGGCGGTGGGCTATTGCTGTTGATCAGGTGTAAGCTTAATTAAATTCCCAATATGGTGTGATTTTCAAATCAGATTAAATCTTTATTTGTAATATATCTTCAGGCTTGTGTAAATCAAAATATTTCTTTCAAATTTCAATATTCAGGGAGAAGCAGGTTGTTTGATTAATTCTGATATGGTAGGTTGGATGTTTGGTATTGAATAGACAAGCCGTAAGTGCTAGGCTACCGAACTTAGTTACGTTTGGAAACTGAACATTCTCGTATAAAATATAAATATGAAAAACGTTTAGTTTACGAAATTAGTGTAATGACATATTAAGCGGAAAACCGCAAAAACGCTAAAATTAGCGGCCCGCTCGAAAACCGCCTGCAATGCAATGTCAATGTTCAATGACATATTTCGTTCCCGCCGGCCGCTGCGATCGGCGGCAAAATTCAGCCCGCGTCTTGTCGGCGGGAAAGCGGTTTGCGTTTTGCGGTTTGAGTGGGGGAAACATACACAAACTAACGCCTGGTGACAAATAGTTGTCTACTGAACCGCTGCGGGTTGCGATTTGTAGTGTGTTTCGTGATTTCGTCGAGGAGTCTGCAGAATCATGTCCACAGAAAACCTCATTGAGCTCGTTGAGATGCATCCTTCCATTTGGAACAAAAGTTGTGAGCAGTACAAAGACAGATACGAAAAAGAAAAGGCTTGGATCGAGATCGCCCGAAGGATCTTCCAAGATTGGGATACACTTGGGAAGAAAGAGAGGAATAAAAAATGTAAGTTGAAGGTACCAAATAATTATAAAGGTTAATAATTGAAAGTTAAAAAGTTTAAAAGCGAATTTAAGATAAAAAAAGTCGATTGTTTGTTCGTATATTGACTGACTAGCATTTATTTTCACCACATGAAAATTACGATTAAATTTATAAATAAATCTTTCAATTCTTTTTGGCATAATTTTAAAATTACTATTGATGTGCAGAAGTGATGTTTTCACTTAAAAAAAAAGATTTGGCAATCAAAATTTAATAAAAATAAATAAAACGAAAAAATAACGCCTTAGAACACGGTTTTTACATGGACATAGGACACGGTATTTACCTAAAATTTTATTCTTATCATTCATCGTTTTTTATACGTAATTTTTTTCCGGGCAATGCCGAGTTTCTCAGATAATAGGTATTTTTTTTAGAATTAAGTACATTGTAATACTTTAATACATTTATTCACAACTACGTGAACATCCTTGCAATTCAATAATTATACTCCTCTTGAAACGGGACGGCACCAATCCCAACAAAATAATCTGCGAAAAAATCGCGAACTTGTGTTCCTTGGTCGCGGGGCGCTGCACCAGTATTTATTACGTCAGGAAATGGAGAGATTTCACCTTCTTCATAATTGGCACCATCTCTTTGCCGAACGAAATTATGTAGGATGCAACAGGCTTTTACGATATCATCAATGAGCTCTGGTCGTACCAAAATTGGTGTGTGAAAAATTCGCCATTTATTGGCTAATAAACCAAATGCACATTCGACTGAACGTCTGGCTCTAGAAAGTCGGTAATTGAAAATTCTTCGACGACCATCAATGTCACGTGCAGGAAAGGGTCTCATGAGATTTGTATGTATTTTAAACGCTTCGTCTCCAGGAAATACAAAAGGCTGAGGAGTGGAATCTGTTCCGGGTAGACACTTAGGTGCAGGAATATTTAGTTGGCCAGAATACAGTTTCGTACCAAAAGTGCTGTCACGGAATACAGTCGAATCACCTTCTTCACCATAAGCTCCTACATCAATTGAAATAAAGCGAAGGTTGGCATTAGCTACTGCCATTAGAACCACCGAAAAATACTTCTTGTAGTTGAAAAATTTAGATCCAGAGCTCCGTGGCTTAACACAACGAATGTGTTTCCCATCCACCGCACCTAAGCAATTTGGAAAATCTGTTTTCTCTTGAAAAGTGTCGGCGATCTGGTACCATTCCTCTTTCGTTGGCTCAGGCATTTCTGTATCTTTCAAAGCAAGCCAGATTGCTTGGCAAGTTTCAGACACTATATCGGCAATCGTACTTCTTCCAATGTGGAATTCATATTGTAGAGCTGTGAAGGTATTTCCCGTGGCCAAGTATCTGCAAAAAGAATCGAAATATACCACTAATTCTAGTGCACGTGTTTTTGTGTCTTTGTTTTTGAAATTAATTATTCTTTTTTAGTGGATGCGTTGAAGAAGAAATGGAAGAACATCAAGGATTCATTAAAAAAATATTTAGATACAAGAAGCGGGGATGCTGCAAAAAAAAAAGAAATATGTACACCTTGAGGCCCTGAGTTTCCTCCAAAACTCTGCTGAAAAAAGAAGGTTGGTCATTTAGTTGATGTTATATCATCTACAGTATATATCGTTATTTGCATCTCTTTTCAGCACAACGGGCAATTTCGACTCAGACACTTCAGAGGAAGAGGGCCACAACGAATCTGACATAGCCACAACTTCAGCGTTATCACTATCAGAATCCCATTCACCCATTTCATCCCCACACCCAGAAAACTCATCAACTCCAAAACAACATTCTTTTAGAAAGCCTAGTCGACCTGCCAAGATGACTCCTTTTCAAGAATCCCTTATAAAAAATCTCAGTCAGGCATCATCATCGATTACCCAAGCCAGAGTTGACGAAGATGCAGATCGTTTGTACCTACTTTCTTTACTTCCGGATTACAAAGCGTTATCTCAGCAGCAAAAGTGGGCATTCCGTGAACACGTAGGATACTTTTTCCGTCAAACTTTCGTACCTCCTACATCTACGCCTCCTCCGTCATTCCAAAACTACCAAACCACTTCAACACATTGTCCTCAATACGCCTATCAAGAACACAGTTCACTACCTTTCTGTCACAACATAACCCAACTTCAGAAACCCCCACAGCCACCGCAAACCTATCAAACATCGTCTTGTAACATAGCACAAGAATTCACTCAAGTCACATTCTCTCCCAGTTCGTCTTCCCAATCACAGTAACGATATTACTATATTAAGTTGTATTATCAAGTATTTTGTTCACTTTTGATTTTTTTACAAATAAACTCGAGTTATGATTATTATTGATTATTTGAGTGTAATTTAAAACATTATTTATATAATATTTAAAATAAATAAGAAGTTATATATATGTTTGGTTACCTGAGTGTGACAGTCAACCTTTCTTTTGCGCTAATTGGCTTTTTGAAAGAAGTCTCCTGTTTCGTAATAAGTGGACGTAGAGCTCCAAGTAGTTCATCGAATGACGCAATTGACATGCGATAGTACTCAAAAAATTTATCGGGATGCTTTCTGATGTCTTCCAAAAATTTGGGGCACTTCCTTGAACGTTCATTGTTATACGGGTGCACTGCATATCTGCGACTTCGTGGTTTCTCCAACAGGCCTTCAGCTTCAGCAGCACAAACAGTTGCTACGTTAACAAAATGTGCGAGCTCCATACTTCAAAGCTAAGCTACAACTGATGACAAAAGTAGAATGTGGCCATTCAGGCCTCTCCCCCTTGTCGCGCCGCCATCCACCGCCGCGCCGCCGCGCGGGCGACAGTATGTCATCAGACCAGAAAGCGGTTTTCATTCCCGCTACTTTTGGCGTTTTGCGGTTTCCCGCCTAGTATGTCATTACACTTAGCGCTGGCTATTTATCCTTCTTGCAACTAATTTCATTAGCTCTGAAACGTATTTCACCAGTATTTATTTTAACCGCTTTCTGTGTCTATACAAAACTGCATTCTGGTCTACATGCTTCTTACTTTGTAGACATACTGGTAGGTTCAGCCACTTTAGACATTGGGATTGCACTAAGCCAGCGGCGGCGACGAAGTAAATAAGAAATGAATAAGTCCTTCTTGATTCAATTTACAAATTAATGCATTAATCAAAGAAACTATCCTGTTTTTAGTCATAAAATATTACCAGACATTTGAGAAACAAAATTTCAATAGGTATTAAGAGTAATCCATGTAATTTTTTCTTATGAATGTGGAAGTGGAACAGCCAGCGGGTACGCTAATGCAGTCGGCGGCGCGGCACCTCAAAGACAAAAGCTGTATTTTGTGTTTATGGCTCACAAAGAAATTGACAGTAGCTAGAAAAAAAGTCATATTTTTCTATTTAACTCTTACATTTAGTGGATTTAGCCTCGATAATCAGTTCTCAGTTGTTGTTTGAGTGTTCTGGAGCGCAGTAGTGTTGTAGAAGAAAGATGTCTCGACAACAAACAACCCCGCGTGAGAGACGAATGATCATCAAATGTTATGAGATGGGAATATCCAGCGCGGAGATAGCAGATCAGTTTGATATGTCGGTAAATTATACAGTCTTTTTGATCATAGTACACTTTTCTGAATGTTACTTTTTCTATTAGCTAAGACAAGTCCAAAACTGGATTAGGCGGAATAGGGAAGGTGGCAGTTTGGAAACCGACAGGTCAAATGTCCACAGACGCAACGTCTTATCAAATGAAGACGTGAGCAGGCTGATTGCGTTCAATGACGAAAATCGGTTTTGTAGTGCGCTCGCAATGCGAGATAGACTGGGGCTACAGTGTCATAGAACGACAGTGGGTAGATATCTGCACAAGGAAGGCATCCACAGAAGGATACCGGCAGTGAAGCCATTGCTCACTGAGGATCATAGAAGGAGAAGACTACAGTTCTGCCAGGAGAACCTGAATAGGGACTGGAGCACCGTAGTCTTCTCCGATGAAAAAATTTTTTGAACTAATACGGATTACCGACCGCCGCTATGGTGTCGGAACAACACTAGATACGACCCAGCAAACATAATCCCCAACAGAACCACGGGTCGGACGACAATGGGATACTGGGGGTGGATGACGGCGGATGGACCAGGGGATTTAGTTAGTATAACTGGTAAGAGATAATTAAGTTACAACTATACGTTTCTAAAGTTAGCAAGAGCTGCTAGTGGAACCACTTGATCGACTTCGTCGTAGCGCTGCGTGCTCATTATTTTACGAGTATCTAGTTTACTCCTTGCACAATTGATTGTTTCCGGCATTGCACCATCCATAAGAGTTATATTAAAATACAAAACCATTTGGAATTACCGAATCCGTTGCATCAAAATTCAAAATAGCAGCTCTTGCTTTTGAGTATTTTTTTACGACTAAGTTATGTCACTGCAGTAGGCTTTTAAGTAACAGTATAAAATTGCTAACATCTAAATAATGATCACAATAGATGGTTTTGTTGATATCGGATAATTTCTTGGAAAAGCTAATCTTTATGAAAGATTACTGGTATTATACCATAACCCTCCTAGGACTTGGTAGGGGACAGAAAATGCAATAAGATTCGATAATTACCTGACCAGACGAAACCACATATATTATGTTTTAAATTACTTGTTCTAATCTATATATTTTAAGAAATATCCAAAAAAGCCACCGTGGTGTCCGAAACGTCAGTGAAAAAGTAATTCAAACATATGTGATTTCGTTTGCCCAGACCCAAACCACAAAATGAGTTTTAGGTATTACAGTAAAATACAATAAATAGACTCTATATAACATATGCATTGCACGAAAATCCCCAGTTTTGGAGATCTACTTTTGTGATTTCTTTAGCATCACCCGAAACTGTAAAAACATATATGAAAAATTCTTGAGGTTTTGTTCTCAGTTTCCCCTCAAAGTAAAATTGTTCATTTCATGTTCACACACATACACATACACACACACCTACACACACACAGACACACACGCACTTGGTGTCCGAAATATATTGCATTTTAGCTCCCTTTTCTTGTCCCTGTGTATACCTCGGTCCCTCATAAGATGATCTTGTTACTTACAGACAGAATGAACTCGCAACAATATGTGGACATTTTAAATAATAGTTTTATCCCATCATACCGGATTCTCTATCCACAAAGTAGAATCACTTTTGTACAAGATAATTCCGCCGTTCATACGTCACACATGGTGCGAAATTATCTTGCACAAGAGGATTACAATGTCATTGCCTGGCCAGCAAAATCTCCAGACCTTAACCCAATAGAAAACCTGTGGGGTATAATGGTCCAAAAGTGGAGCACTGGCGGACCGCTCCCCAATAGGCGGGATAATCTCGACACCCATTGTAGGCGGCTATGGGAATCCTTCCGGGGAACGGATGTCTGCAAAAACTTGGTGGACAACATGCGCACTAGGATGCAATCCTGTATAGACGCAGAAGGTCATCCTATCGCATATTGGTAAGATATTTTATATAGCGTATTGTGTTTATTATATATCATGCATTAAAATCGGCTCCGTACAATGATTGCTCGAAGTATCGCATAAACATGGCGGAAAATACAAAAATGATTTTGTCAATCATTTGATACCCCTTCTCTCTTCTACTACCCTAAAACACATTTTGTTCATTTTCGTGTTGTGCTTTTTGTCACTGGAAGCAAACTGCAGCTAAACTGTTTTCACAAATCTTCTTTGAAAACTTACTTAGTCAGGCTTCGCCTTGAAATGATATTCCCAATTTGGGGGATGGGACGGAGATTTTTTTCAGTGTATAGTATAGAAACATTGTATGTATAAAGGAAATCTATTTTGAATAACAATATGTATTTTTTTCAGAATGGTACGTGGCCCGTATTAGATTTTTGTAAGAATGCTTTTGTTTATTTGTTACTTTTGTTTATGGATTTATAGAGAAATTGTTTTTTTTTTGAGAATTCTAGATTGATTTATTACTTGTTTGTATTTTAGAGGATATTATTTTTATTTTAATTGCATGGAATTAACTGTTTTATTTTATTATTTTATACTATATTATATATACTCCATAATCATTTGAATTTTTATTGAACCACTCACTACCTTATTATAACAATGGGCTGATGGATTATAATTTATTGTTTGCGCAA
The DNA here is from genome assembly GCA_963669975.1 of Acanthoscelides obtectus. Classification (NCBI taxonomy): domain Eukaryota; kingdom Metazoa; phylum Arthropoda; class Insecta; order Coleoptera; family Chrysomelidae; genus Acanthoscelides; species Acanthoscelides obtectus. The sequence continues at coordinate 920,981 of CAVLJG010000002.1, read as the reverse complement.
CCTAGGCTTGAGTGCCAAATATTTGACCTACCATAGAAAAATTCATCTCTCAATCTCTCTCTGTTTGGGGACCAGTTATTAAACAGACAGGCCGTCGGCAATGAGTAATCAGGGGAGCAGAAACACTTCGTTCCGCGACCTGTCCTTATGTAGAGCGTCCCCCTTTTTTCCTGTATAATTTATTGCCGGTTTATTTCTTTGATCTCCTTTATGGCTGTCTGAGCAAAAGCTAAACATACACGGTAATGATTACAGAAAGGAAATGCCATAAACAGGTTACAATAACAATAAGAGTTTTGAGCCTAGCAACTAGAATTCTTAGAGAGATTTTACAAGGAGTGTGTATATTCTGTATGTTCAAGTGTTGTGTTCTGAAGATTTAAAAATAGGAAAATTGATATATCATTATCTTAAAAATCGCCGCAAATCCTTCCACTCTCAAATCTGCCGTTGGTAATAAAGGAATCATCAACTTGAGCATTTTATAGACCAATTGCGTATGAATGAAAGGCGAAAGGTAAGAAATCAAAGGCCCTGGCTGGAATGAAGCTTCCAAACGCTGGGAGATTTTAGGTACGAATTCGCGTCGTGTGGGTAGAGACAGTTGATTATGATTTGTTCATCAAAATATTCATACAGATCATGTTGTGGCGGAATCATGAATCTGAATATGCATACTAGTTAACCAGGCTGCTGAGCATATTAGCGCTGGCTATTTATCCTTCTTGCAACTAATTTCATTAGCTCTGAAAAGTATTTCACCAGTAGGTATTCAGTTTAACCACTTTCCGTGTCTATACAAAACTGCCTTCTGGTCTATATGCTTCTTACTTTGTACAGATACTGGTAGGTTAAGCCACTTTAAGCAGAAATCCAAGTATATAGACTTTTTGCTTTTCCAGAAATCCTCCCAATGCTAATAAAAACAATTATGATCAATTGTGATTCATTAAATTTACTCATATGTGATTTCCTAGTTTAGTCCGAATTTTAAAGGTGCCCATAAAAGTGATTTGTAGGAGCCACAGTTGTGGTTGATTTCGCGATAGTAATCGTTTCCTGTGGATTGAGATTCTGCCCAACCAGTGGTGTTATCCAGAAATAGATCTGGGAGGAGGCTCAGGATCCAGGGTCGTGGAGATAGAAAACTGCATAGCAGGGGGGAACTCGCTTAGTCCAGGTAGCACACTTCACAGAAGGTTTAACATGCTGTAATATGTAGAAGAAGCCTAATGAGCTGTTACGCTTCGGCAAGGGAAACTCCGAGGAGCCTCAAATCCCTCCCTTGAATACGCCGGTGTGCCCATACCAGAATAGTAACAGAGGCGTGTGGGGTCTAGCTCAAAGAGTTCCGCCGTTCTTTCTAATATCATTGGGTTTCCATCCAACCAGCGACGGCGACGAAGTAAATAAGAAATGAATAAGTCCTTCTTGATTAAATTTACAACTTGATGCGTTAATTAAAGAAATTATCCTGTTTTTAGTCATAAAACGCTACCAGACATTTGAGAAAAAAAATAATATTTTAAGTTTCAATAGGCATTAAGAGTAATCCATGTAATTTTTTCTTATGAATGTGGAAGTGGAACAACCAGCGGATACGCTAATGCAGTCGGCGGCGCGGCACCTCAAAGACAAACGCCGTATTTTGTGTTTTTGGCTCGCAAAGACTGACTGACCAGTTATCAAACAGACCGTCGGCAATGAGTAATCAGGGGAACAGAAACACGCCGTCCTGCGACCTGTCTCTAGGTAGAGCGTCCCTCTTTTATCGAGTATAATTTATTGCCGGTTTATTTCTTTGATCCCCTTTACCGCCGTCTGATGGATCAATCTAAGCAAAAGCTAAACATACACGGTAATATTTACCGAAAGGTCATGCGATAAACAGGTTACAATAATAATAAGAGTTTTGAGCGTAGCAACTAGAATTCTTAGAGAAATTTTACATGGAGCACCCTTCAAAACACTTTAAGGAGTGTGTGTATTTCGTATTTTAAAGAGTTGTGTTCTGAAGATTTAAAAATAGGAAAATTGATATATCATTATCTGCCGTTGGTAATAAAGGAATCATCAACTTGAGCATTTTATAGACCAATTGCGTATGAATGAAAGACGAAAGGTAAGAAATCAAAGGCCCTGGATGGAATGAAGCTTCTCAAACGCTGGGAGATTTTAGGTACGAATTCGCGTCATGTATCGGCGGAGTGTGGGTAGAGACAGTTGATTATGATTTGTTCATCAAAATATTCATACAGATCTTATTGTAGCGGAATCATGAATCTGAATATCCATAATGTTGCCAGGCTGCCAAGTATTTTATTAGCGTGTATGTCGAGCTTTACATCCACCCTTCAACTGGATAGATACACCCACACACATGCCGCTATACAATAGGTTTTTTTTGTTTTTGATTTACTGTCTGGAGGCGACCAATATATCCACGCTACTCTTCTATAGTCCATATCATTTCTCCACTTCTTGCTTAACCACCTTAGGCGCTAATGCGACGTTGCAGTTCAGTATTTTGGGAGGCCAGAAGATGAAGGAGCTATGTGCAGCTTCGATTGCAGATTTTTGTACAACTCGCATCAACTTCCATCTATACATTTAACGTAGTACGTGTATGTTTATAATATAGTTCTTGCTTACATATATCGATTTATTAAAACTAATAGGGTTGATCACTTAAAGCATGTAAGAACGCTGTATCTATAATGTTATTAGAATCAGGACGTTGTATAACTTCGTGAGAAAGGACAGTGGCACAATCTTGTGATGATAAAACGGGATCAACAGTAGCAGTTCCTGAATGTGAGGATATAGTACCCAAAACTTGTGGTTGCAAGACATAGCTGTTACGAGAAGTAGGACGATCTGGGATAGATATTTGTATGGGTGATTGGTGTGGTTGCGATACATAGCTCGTACGAGAAGTAGGACGATCTGGGATAGATATTTGTATGGGTGATTGTTGTGGTTGCGAGACATAGCTGTTACGAGAAGTAGGACGATCTGGGATAGATATTTGTATGGGTGATTGTTGTGCTCTACTGGACGATGATGAAGAATATGTCGGCGATGGTGTATATCTGGAGTATGTGTCAAATTTCTGTAATTGTTGAGGAGGGTTTGCCAGAAGTAACCCATCAATGCCATGCATAATCTGACGCCGTTCTTGTTTTGAATATCCTCTCAATCTTGTAGCCAATAACTGCGCGTACAAGTCGCACTCATCGTTTCCCTTCCTGTTTAAGAACATGTTATTTAAATTAGATACCGTGTCTTTTAGATGCTTGTGAATATCTGTTTCGCTATCTTCACGGGTACGCCTTTTGTGATAGGTGATTTAAAGGTTTGTTTATTGTTCGCTGGTTTCTGTTTCTCGCTATTCTGTTCATCATGTTGGTCATTGATAAGCTTGTTATTTTGCTCGTTATCATTGTGTGTTTCATCGTCGACATTGGGTAGAACTGGTGATATCTGAAATCAGATAAATCCATTATATTATTTATTTTAAAATATATATTATGTATTAAAAGCCAGGTAGCAGATACCACTACTAACAACATTTTTGTGTGGAATTCAAGAAAAAGAATTCGAATCGTAACCCATCAAGTGATAACCGGCCCAATTGGGCGGAGTAACAATTGATTATCTATTGTGTCTTGTTTTTCCGTAATTGAAGGGTTATTAATAATAATAGACAGAACTACACATCAGAGAAATTGTGGTTGACAAATGAGGACTCAAAATAATTTATGCTTTTCCTTCTATTTCAGATGCCGCGCACTACTACAGAATGGTTAAACATAGAAAGAGGTTTCAACAGGAAATACCCACATTGTGTAGGTTGCATCGATGGCAAACACGTTGTGATACAATGTCCAATCAACAGTGGCACAGAATACTATAATTATAAAGGAACATTTAGTTTTGTGCTCTTAGCTTTAGTTGACAGCAATTACCGCTTCATATTTGCCGATATTGGGGCTCAGGGCAGAATTAGCGACGGAGGAGTATTTCAAAATAGTTTACTTTGGGAAACAATTTCGATAGACACTATTAATTTACCTCCTGATAGTCCACTTTCTGAGGGACAATGTAATATGCCATATGTTTTTCTTGGAGATGGGGCATTTGCGTTAAGCAAACACGTGATGAAACCTTTTCCAGGAAACCATATCATGGGTTCATTACAACGAACTTTTAACATGAGATTATCTAGTACACGTGTTATCGTTGAAAATGTTTTTGGAGTTTTAACAACAGTTTTTAGGATATTTAAAAAGCCCATGGAAATTAGGAAAGATAAAGCTAAACTGATAACGATGACTTGTATTCTATTGCATAATTTTCTCAGAAATACTAGAGCATCTAGAGACATTTACACACCTCCTGGTACCTTTGATACAGTTGTTGATGGTGAAATAATTAACGAAGGCTCTTGGAGACGAAATGTTTCTACTAATCAAGCTATAAGACCTATACCAACTGTAGGTCGACGTGCATCACAGAGCGCCATAGAAATAAGAAATGAGTTTGCTAGTTTTTTTCTAAGGCAAAATTGTTAAAATATTGGTACATGTTGTCATAAGATAGATTATAATACATTCATCGTATCAGATCCTTCATGGGTTAAAAAATCAGTCTAGCAGATATAATTTTAATAGTTGTTAAATTATATCTCCTAGACTAATTTTTTTAACCCATTTTAGCTAGTAATAGAGCTGAAAAAAATACTTGTTGTAGGTACTTATTCTTGATAGCAACAAGTGAATAAAGTATAAATGAATATGTAGTTTTAATTTACTTACAAGTCCTTCTTCGGTGTTGATAGTGGTATGACACTTATAAACAGATGCCAAAAATGTTTCCATGGCAGCGTAGTACACCCACACTGGCTTATAAGCATCATCTTCTCCTCCACCGGATTGTAATGATTGTTTTTTGTGCCGCAGATGCTGACGAAAGGTTGCCATAAGAGAATTTTTTTTATTTTTTAACTCAGGTACAGGTCTACACATTTCTTCACGTAACTTTACCCAAGCATCGTTCACTTTCTGGTTATTTTTGTGCAATTTGTTTTTGGGATTCCAAATTATTGGTTCTTTTTGGAATAGTTCCAAAAACTGGAATGTTTCTTTTTCGGACCACTCCATTTTGATTGATCTGCACAGCACGAGGTTGAAAACTTGAATGAAGCGAGAGCGCGAATGTAAACACCACGCTCGCGTTTGTTGCGAGGTCCTTTGACTCGTGCCCAAATTACCGCTCCGGACGCGAGTGCTGCGAGGCGCGAGACGAGACGCGAGGCGAGCCGCGAGCAACTGTTTACACTCTCACCTTGTGCTTCGGCTCGTGCCTCGTCTCGCGACTCGTACGCGAGTGTAAATGAGCTATTATACTTCCTTACGAGAGGCAATCATGCTAGTACAGTCTTCGTCCCACCAGTCCATCTTTGATGCTGAGTCAAAATTATCGAATTCTGTACACTTATGTAGATCAGATTCGGTATGATCGTGAAAAAAATTGCAGTCAGCTCTCATATCATTCCATTTGGTGGCAGGATTAATATAAAATGACGTGTGATTTATTTGCAGTTGGATAAGAATGGGGTAACGATTTGAACCTAGAGCATCTGTATGCACCTCCCATTCAAATCTGTCCATGTATCGTGGAGAGACCATGGACAGATCCATTGCGAAGTGAGACCCCTGTGGAGATATTCTAGTGAGAGAACCGTCATTTAATGTTATTGAGTCCAGATTATCAAGAGCATTTAACAAATTCCTTTCATTGGCGGCTTTTGGGACCCGGCCCCAGGAGCGATGGTGGGAGTTAAAATCGCCACAAAAAAGTGTTTCAGGAGGAAATTGATCGAAAAGATTTACCCATTCTTGCTGAGATGCGCTTACATCGGGTGGTTTATATATTGAAACTATTGTTACATCGCAAGATGTAATAGTCACACACTTCAATCCCATCGTTAAAAGTTCCTTGTATATTGAACTATTTGAAACGTATGCCATTACGATGAGTATACCCACGCGTATTAATCGATTCGGGTATTTTTTAACAAAATTATAGCCTCTCATGTGAAAACTAGATGATGGTCTTAACCATACCTCTGATAAAATTATGATGTCACATCGATGATTTGCGATAAAATCTTGTAAATTTGGTAAGTTGGCCCTTATAGAACGTGAGTTCCATTGAAAAATATTTATATTGCTTTTACTCGTCAGTGTCGCCATCGCTTATGAATATGGGACTAGCGCAGTATTTAGCATGCCAACGCTATGCTAAATATTGTCCGTTGATGTCTTTATTTAAAACCACCCGTAGCGCAGTTGCTGGTATGCTAATGCAATGCTAGCGATATATACTTTATCCCTATCTCTAATCATTTTCTATCCTTTGGCATCTTTGATCTGTTATCTGGTACCTGGTATCTGGTATCTGGTATATGGTATCTGGTATTTGGTATCTGGTATCTGGTGTCTGGTTTCTGGTGTCTGGCGTCTGGCGTCTGGCATCTGGTATCTGGTATCTAGTATCTGGTGTCTGGTATCTGGTATCTGGTGTCTGGTGTCTGGTATCTGGTATCTGGTATCTGGTGTCTGGTATCTGGTATCTGGTGTCTGCTGTCTGGTATCTGGAATCTGGTATCTGGTGTCTGGTATCTGGTGTCTCGAACCTGGTATCTGGTATCTGGTATCTGGAATCTGGTATCTGATATATGGTATCTGGTATCTGGTATTTGGTATCTGTTATCTCTTTATCTGGTATCTGGTGTCTGGTATCTGGTATCTGGTATCAGGTATCTGGTATCTGGTATCTGGTGTCTAGTATCTGGTGTATGGTATCTGGTATCTGGTATCTGGTGTCTGGTGTCTGGTATCTGGTATCTGATATCTGGTGTCTGGTGTCTGGTATCTGGTGTCTGGTATCTGGTATCTGTTATCTGGTATGTGGATCTGGTATCTGGTTTCTGGTATCTGGTATCTGCTATCTTTTATAAGTTATCAGTTTTCATGTCTGGTATCTGGTATCTGATATCTGGTGTCTGGTATCTGGTATCTGGTTTCTGGTATCTGGTATCTGGTATCTGTTATCTTTTATAAGTTATCAGTTTTCATGTCTGGTATCTGGTATCTGATATCTGGTGTCTGGTGTCTGGTATCTGGTGTCTGGTATCTGGTATCTGTTATCTGGTATCTGGTATCTGGTATGTGGATCTGGTATCTGGTATCTGTTATATTTTATAAGTTATCAGTTTTCATTTTTCATTTTTCATTTTTCATTTTTCATTTTTCATTTTTCATTTTTCATTTTTCATTTTTCATTTTCATTTTTCATTTTTCATTTTTCATTTTTCATTTTTCATTTTCATTTTTCATTTTTCATTTTCATTTTCATTTTTCATTTTTCATTTTTCATTTTTCATTTTTCATTTTTCATTTTTCATTTTTCATTTTTCATTTTCATTTTTCATTTTTCATTTTCATTTTTCATTTTCATTTTTCATTTTTCATTTTTCATTTTTCATTTTCATTTTTCATTTTTCATTTTTCATTTTTCATTTTTCATTTTCATTTTTCATTTTTCATTTTTCATTTTTCATTTTTCATTTTTCATTTTCATTTTTCATTTTTCATTTTCATTTTCATTTTCATTTTTCATTTTTCATTTTTCATTTTCATTTTCATTTTTCATTTTCATTTTCATTTTTCATTTTTCATTTTTCATTTTTCATTTTTCATTTTTCATTTTTCATTTTTCATTTTTCATTTTTCATTTTTCATTTTTCATTTTTCATTTTTCATTTTTCATTTTTCATTTTTCATTTTTCATTTTTCATTTTTCATTTTTCATTTTTCATTTTTCATTTTTCATTTTTCATTTTTCAGTTTTCATTTTGAATTTTTCATTTTTCATATTTCATATTTCATATTTCATTTTTCATTCTTCAGATTTCAGTTTTCATTTTTTAGTTTTCAGTTACCAGTTTTCAGTTATCAGTTGTCAGTTGTCAGTTGTTAGTTATCAGTTATTTGTTATCTGTTACCTGTTTCCTGTTATCTGTTACTTTTTATCTGTTATCTGTCATCTTTTATCTTTTATCTGTTATAAGTTATCTGTTATCTGGTATGTGGCATCTGTTATCTGGTGTCTGGTATCTGGTATCTATTATCTGCTATGTGTTATCTGGTATCTGGTATCCGTTATCCGTTATCCGTTATCCTTTATCCGCTATAAGTATCTGGTATCAGGTATCTGGTATCTGGAGCCTGGTGTCTCGTATCTGATACATATCTGGGATCTGGTATCTGGTGTCTGGTATCTGTTATCAGTTGTCAGGTGTCAGTTATCTGTTACCTGTTATCTGTTATCTTTTATAAGTTATCAGTCTTCATTTTTCATTTTTCATTTTTCATTTTTCATTTTTCGTTTTTCATTTTTCATTTTTCATTTTTCATTTTTCATTTTTCATTTTTCATTTTTCATTTTTCATTTTTCATTTTCATTTTTCATTTTTCATTTTTCATTTTTCATTTTTCATTTTTCATTTTTCATTTTTCATTTTTCATTTTTCATTTTTCATTTTTCATTTTTCATTTTTCATTTTTCATTTTTCATTTTTCATTTTTCATTTTTCATTTTTCATTTTTCATGTTTCATTTTTCATTTTTCATTTTTCATTTTCCATTTTCCATTTTCCATTTTCCATTTTCCATTTTTCATTTTTCATTCTTCAGATTTCAGTTTTCATTTTTTAGTTTTCAGTTATCAGTTATTTGTTATCTGTTACCTGTTTCCTTTTATCTGTTACTTTTTATCTGTTATCTGTCATCATTTATCTTTTATCTGTTATAAGTTATGTTATGTTATATGTTACCACCTGTTACCTGTTACCATCTGTTACCTGTTACCATCTGTTACCTGTTACCACCTGTTACCTGTTATCTGTTATCTTCCATATAGCATTGAAAATATCCAGTATAAAATTGTATAACAGACTCAGATTTATGTGAGATGCCGGCAACGTCGCATGTGTTGTTGTTAATACCATACATGGCGTTATAAAATCTTCCATATAGCATTAATGCTCTCTATAAAATTGTATAGCAGACTTAGATTTATATGAGGATCCGTCGCATAAATCTAGCTACCACACGACTTGCAAAAAAATGGCGCTTGACACTGACATATGTCAACCGTGTTCGTCTATGGATAGCAGTGGACTATGCTTTCTTCAGTGTATATGTTTTTTGTTTTGTAATGTCAATGTCATTGTCATAGATAATTTTTTCTAACCTGGAAAATAAAATGTAATACTATTTTGTTTAAAATTCAATAACTCCCTATTGTGAGATGATGTGCATCTACAACATAATGAAAAGAATAAATTAAGATTCTGAAAGTTAATTCCTAAATATCATAGTAAGGAAATCCGTAAAACTATCAAAAAAGTAAACATAAACACCTTGAGAAAACTTCTTCCGTATCAAGTGGTTAAAGTGGAGTTTAAAAACAATTTTTGTAGAAAATAAGGCGGTTAGTTTACAAGCAGGTATGTAACTGAGCGATAATGTGTGGGTATGTTGCTTATAAAAAATGCTGTATTTAGATATCATTGCTATTCAAATTGAACTTTTGTCTTATTGTTACTATTTATTGCAGGAGAACAGTTGAACCAGGTCCTGGTGCATACTTATGTAGTTGTCATTTTGTGGATAGGAAAAAACAAAATTGACCTACATTGTTTAGGGGAGAAGCAATTGAACTTTCCATCGCCAGAAAGAAGAACCCGTAAAAAGACCATTGATAAACCTTTTAATATCTCAACAATGTGAAAATTGAACTCTATAATATGTTACTTCAAATTGGGCCCTTTTAAGGGATGTATGTAATAATTATGTGATCTGCAGAAATAAAAATAGTTTCCCAGTAAGGAGCATACTGTTGATTATAATTTTTGTCATTAGCTTTTTTTAGATACAACACATGGCATCATAAATTATTTTAATGTAGAGTTCAGTACTCCAGCTATAACAGGGTAGTCCCTCGATCTTTTCAAAGCTATTCAACAAATATGTACTTCTATGAGGTTGAATTGAAAAAAAATTGAGAAAGCAATCTTGTATTTGCGTTTCGTATAGGTAACTTTCACTCCCCTGGCAGGCTTAATCTAAGCGATATCACAAATATGTCTATACCAAGTTACGATTATACTGTGCAAGAGTATTTATCTTACAAATTTTGACAAGTAATGGTGTCTGTTGTTTTGACAAGTCCTTAAAGCAGCTACATTCTAAATCGAAGTACATACATTCTGCATTGAGATCAAAATAAACAACTGCAGTGGCTGTGAAAGTCTTAGTAATCATGAAAACTTTGGTAGTAGATATGATTATCAATGCTATTTTTCAGCGCTTTGCATATTCCTTCATCTGCTTGATAATATGTGCCAATCGAAGGGATAGATCCTCCTATGTAATAGAGAATTCTATAATAATGTAGCACTGTTAGCCAGCTAATAGGTCTACATATTTAGATAAATTGAACTGAGGGTCAAGACTGAACTCTTACTGAACTTCATAGAAGTAGTCACAAACTTGAAATAGTGCACTGACATAATCTCACACCTAACACAAATGCCTATGTAAAAGTGAGCTATGATTCCATTTGCATTCAAAACATGAAAGTAATCAACAATTTTCATCACTTGTACAGAAATTTGAATGGTTGCATATTATTCTGAATGATTGTTTAGACAACAGAGAGCATCGCTCAAGTTTTAATTGCATTAATCAACAAGTAATAAATTCAAATGAAACGTGATTGAGACTACTTACGTTTGCCATAGAAATACATACACTGTAAACACTTCACAACACTTTCACTATGTGTAGTTGTGATTGCTTGTTCTAAGCTTCTAATTAATCCTTATTAACGGGAGCCTCATTATTAAGATTTCGATAATGTTTACATTCATACGTTGTAGGTTAGAAATAGGAGGTGATGCAATCAGACATATGCTTTATATCAATCGGTTGGAAAAGCGGAGCTTTATGACATATTGTAAAATTATAACATGAATAGGGGCTTACAATCATATTTTTATCGTATTTATAAACCGATGATGATTTCAATAAACTGATAAACGTCAAAGAATAATTGCAGCCTTTGGCGGTAAACATCGCAATCTGTAAACATAACAAACTACTAGATTCATACGATTTTAATGGCTATAGTCCGGTCCGTTTAGACAATGGAATATAGAAATTTTGAATCTTTTCGAAAATGTTGATTTTCACGCGAGATAAATTCTCGAAGCCAGGATTTTACTTTTTAAAAAATATTTATTTGAGTACCGACCGACTATTACAAGGATGAGTTATGAACTGAACTGATTAACAAAAAATAAAACCAAGTAAACTAAAAATGTCTGTTGCATTTCCGGTAAAGGTGAACGCCGTTCATGTGCCGACGTATGGTTACCGTATCCGGTTGGATACATAACTCCTCCCTCCTTAGGATGGAAGTTCGTTCTCGAACTTCTGCTGGTTGGCCTGAAGTTCTTGAAGATCCTTCAAGGGAAGCCTTGGCTTGAAGAACAGGGTGTGTAGTCTCTTTCGTTTTCTTGAAACGAAATACATAATGGTTGCAGCCAGGATGACGTACAAGGTTGCAACAGTCCGAGATATGGATGAGATGAAGATGGGCCTTAGATGCGTTGGCTGGATCACAGACAGTCGGGGTGTTTCTTGAATTTTGTCGATCTGGTCCAGGTGTATTTGGAATTTGGGATTCAGTTTTACAGGAACAACATCTGGGATCTGGATCTTCTGACTTGATGTAGTATACCATTTTTGGTCAATTTTTACTGCACATGTTGACTGGACTATTACTGGTTGGTTGACATTTTCCACTTCTCCGGAACAGTTTTCAAAGACTTGGATCTGCCTGCTTGTGCTCAGTACTATCAGATTTTTCTCAGTACGGTGGATGATCGGTTGGTGAAAAACTGTTACGGCTGTTGTACAGTTTTCCAATGTTGGCAATTGGCATTTGCTAGACGACATCGATTGGCATATAATCTTCTTGTCCGGGTGCTTGCAGTCAGGGTACCAATGATTGTCTCCATAATGGGTAGCCGGGGGTATCAAAATGATTGCGTCTTTGTTTTGGACGGGGTAAATATGGTAAAGGGGAAACTGATGTTCATCAAGGATAGGGATCTTTAGGATAATTAAGAGTTGAGTATCCGTTATAACTATTGTGCTATAAGAATTTTCAATTAATTCAAAGGGATGCAGATCGTCTGACAAAAGACAAGTTTTCTTATAGAAAAATTTTAGATGATTTTCCAGATCAGTTATTTCTGACAGGGTAAAAAGTTCTACATTTGACTGCTAAAGTGCTGCTAGACTTATTGTTCTTAAAATTTTGAGAAGAAATTGATTCAGGCTACTGATGCTGAGAATTTCGCTATGAAGAGCAAAGTACTTTCCAAGACTGTTCTCTATGGATTCAATCTCCCGTGCCACCTTGACAGAGTTCTTATTGAAAGCTGTAATAAAATTATTATATCTTTGTATAGTGTCTAAGGCGTAGGTGATGGAGTTATTAACGACGGTAATAATTTCGGATTGCTTCTTCTCAAGAGCATCAATATGTTTTTCTAAAAATATACGATCATTCTCATCGAGGTTTCCAGTGATGGACTTTATCACCGTACCCAACATGTTCACTAGACCACGTTTTCTACGTGACCGAACGATTTTATGAAAATTATCCAAAGTTTCTTGATATAGAAGAGTATAGTGAGTGACTACATTTTGGTATGCAGAAGTCGAAATTTTGTTGAACAGGAGGGGGTGTAACAAGGCTGATTTCAAGGAGATGTCTATAGAAGTTAAGTTAATGGTTAAAATATGGCGGTGATAGTGATCCAACATTTGTGCTTGACCAACCAATTCCTGGTAATATCCATTATTGGGGATCGGGCGCACTTGAAGGGCCAGGCTGTGGCTCAGCAGGTGGCTGGTCCTGTAACAAGGGGGCTTTGCGTAAGCGTTTTATGTTTCTTGGATGAGTATTTGTGGGTCTATTTTTAGATGTTACAGCCTCTATTTGGGTCTCTTTGGCTGAAGTGACCTTAGCTGACACATAGGGTGCAGTAAGCTTGTTTCGAGGGTTTTTGTGAATGTAAATAGGATCTCCAGGTTTAGGGGCTGGGGTAGAATCAGAGTGCTTTTCGTTTCGTTTGTCCAAAATTCTAGTCTCTTTATTGTGAATTTTCCTATATAGGGAATCGATAAAAGGGCGGAGTTCGTCTTTATGTCGTTGATTATATTTTTCATATACTGGCATGTCGTCGTCAAATTGAATTTCTTCGGCATAGGGGCCATAAAGGATAGAAAATGGAGAGTAACCAGTAGCGGAATGTATCGATTGATTATAGATTAGGACACAGTGAGTTACTAGATCTTGAAAATATTCCTTTGGACGTTCGTCTTTCATTACTCTGAGTTTTTCTATGAAAGTCGAGTGAAACCTTTCAATAGGGCTATTGGAATTTGGATTGTTTACTGTGATGAAATGTAGCTCAATTTTATGAAGACTCATGAATTCCTTGAAGAGATTATTAGAAAATTCTGTGCCTTCGTCACATACAATTTTCCTCGGATAGTTGTGGTGCGAAAAATAGTGACGTAATTTACTCAATATTGTGACTGTCGTTTTATCTGAAATATGGTAGACTTGAGCGTATTTAGAAAATGAATCAATAATAGTCAGAAAACATTCTTTATAACAGGAAAATGTATCTATGTGTAGAATATCGAATGGTTTTTGACCTAGAAGAGGACCTTTCAACGGAAGTTTGTATGGATGTCTTTCATACTTATTGCGAAGACAGATATCACACTGATTAATAAAATTTGATACAGTACATCGCATATTTGGCCAGTAATATTTAAGTTTTAACTGATTGATGGTTTCGACAATGCCATTATGATTATTTTTGTGATAATTTTGAACACATTGAACTTGAGCTTCAAGATCGTCTATGTCTTGAACACGCTTGGAACAAAAGAAAATTTGGATGGTGTCATTGTAGGTATTTTGAACATACTCAGCGATATATTTTTGGATGTCGGTATTGTCTGTAAGAATATAATAACGTTGATTTGGGGCAATTATGTCGTGAAGTGCTGTTTTTACGCCGTCTTTCCAATTTGCTTGGACAAGGGTGACCAAATGTTGATGTTTAGACTTGAATTTCAATGAATACCTGATAGAATGTTTGTCTCCAATTTTTATTATAATTTGGTTAGTGAAGTAATTTATAGGCTCTTCAGAAAATGGGACAGTAGCAACAGGATGTTCAACTGATGAATGTTGGGTAGATTGGCCAGTTTCTTTATTAAAGGATTGATTCCCAAATTCGTCAAGATCAAATATTTCATCGTCCGAAGACTCTGAAGGGGGATTAGCAATCACGGATTCAGTTTCATGCATATTAATTTCTATGCGGGATGGGGCATCAGCTACAACATTCTCCTTGCCTTTTTTATATTTTACGTCAAAATTATAATCTTCCAGTTTGAGTCTCCAACGAACTAAACGAGAGTGAGGTTCTTTAATTTTCTCTAGCCAAACGATGGGATTATGGTCAGTTTCGACAGTAAATTTAACACCATACAGATAAGGGCGGAAATGTTTGCACGAATCTAAAATCGCTAAGAGCTCTCTTTCAATGGTCGAATAGTTTCTTTCAGCAGTATTAAGAGTACGAGAGTAGTAAGCAATGGGTTTTCCATCTTGAGATAGAACTGAACCTATGGAAACACCTGAAGCATCTGTGGTAAGAGTGAACGGTTTTGAAAAATCTGGCTATTGGAGTATGGGGGAGTTGCTAATTGCGGATTTGCACTTTTCGAAAGCTTCTATGTACAACGGATTGGTTATGTCAGTTTTTTCTCCTTTTCGTGTACAACGTGTCATAGGAGCGACTATTTTGGAGAAATTGTGAATGAAGCGTCGGTAGTAGCCGACTAAGCCAAGAAAGCTTTGAATTTCTTTTCGTGATTTGGGAATGGGATAATTTTGAACTGCATGGATCTTACTAGGATTGGGCTTTATACCCTCTGGGGTCACTATGTGGCCAAGGAATGCAACTTCTTTGCACAGGAACTCTGACTTGTCAAGTTGTATTTTTAGATTTGTGTCACGGAATTTTTGAAAGACTTGTTTGATGTGTATGAGATGTTCTTGGAGGGACCTAGAAAATATGATGACATCGTCCATGTAAACAAAACATGATTTATAGAGGTGGTCTCGGAGAACTTCATCCATCATCCTTTGGAAGGTCATAGGAGCATTACGGACCCCCATAGGCATCTTCAAATACTCAAAATGTCCATTTGGGACAGTGAAAGCGGTCTTGTCCACAGAATCTGGATGGACCTGTATCTGATGGAAACCTTGGGCTAGGTCAAGAGTTGTGAAATAGGTACACCTGCCAAGATTATCCAGAATTTCATCTATCCTAGGAATTGGATATTTCTCTTCCACTGTATTGTCATTGAGCTTCCGATAATCGATTACCATGCGAAACTTTTTCTTTCCGGATGCGTCTGCTTTTTTGGGAACAATCCAGACTGGGGACGAATATGGAGAGATTGAGGGACGTATGATGTTGTTTTCTAAGAGTTTATCAATTTGTGAAGAAATTTCGGGAAGCATAGCTCTTGGATACCTATAAGATCGAGAAAAAATAGGCCTATCGTCCTTAGTACGAATAATATGCTTGACAGTACTTGTACAAGTGAGAACGGAATCTTCTGTATGAAAAATGTCTTTATATTGATGGCATAAACGGAGAATTTTTTCTCTTTCTTCAGAGTTCAAGTGTTGAGTTCGAATCATACTACTATTGAAAGAGGTACTAGAAGACTGCTTAGGAAGTTCTTCCTCAAATTCTGAGAGGTATGTGGCAGAGACAGGTTGAGAAAAATCAATTTCCAAATTTTCTGGCTTAGGAATATCGATATAACCATCTTTAGCATAATGTATAGATTCTGGTAAGATAACATGACCTTCATGGATGATTTCCGGGATAACTACTTCACCATTGTTGACGGATACAGGGATAGATAACCGATTATTTGTACGATAAATTATTTTAAAAGGAATTTCGATACCTAGTTTACGGACAGAAAATATGTGAGATTCATAGTCAATGTTTGCACCCAATTGATCAAGTTCACCAGTTCCGAGAAGAATATCAAAATCATCATGCCAGTCTGCAATTCTGACTATAAGAGGTGTATGAATACCTATTTCATTTAGTACAGGGTAATATAAATTTCGAGTATACGTTTTCAGAGTTTTCATGGAGATAAGAGTGAAGGGCTCATAGAATTCATGTTCAGGGTCATACATTTTAGCAGCTCTTGGGGTAATAACTGTATCTGATCCACCGGAGTCGATCAAAATTTTCAAATTGGAATAGGGTAGGTAGAAATAGGGTAGCTTGGTGTGTTTTGAAAAGTTATTTAATTGGATGGTTCGATATCGAGCGGTTCCTGAATGGCAGGCCCTTGAAAATTTTCGGAATAGGCTTGTTGGTCTTTATATGTGTCATAATATTCGTGATTACAACATTCGTCAGAATATGTGACGGAATTTGGGTCACACTCTACATTATGATGAAAAGTACGACTATTATGAGTGGAGGTGGACATCGGAGTTGGTTTACGACTAGTAGTCTGCGTTACTGACATAGGACTGGGCTTGTATTGATTATTCGGTACATTATTTGGACGAGAAGGACCGAATACTTCTCTGTTAGTAGGAGGATTTTGACGTTGAGGTATGGGCCAATTTATATCACCAAATGTTCTGTTAGGTGTGAACGATTGGAAACGGGGCTGTTGAAAAAAATTTTGGGTACCATTAGATGGATTCTGTTGAATCGAAGACTGAAAATTGGGTAATGCATTTTGATTACTCGGTTGAGTGACAGCTTGGGCATTACGTTGAATGGGACGTGGTGGTGCCTTTTGATACTCATTGGGGTAGGTAGAGGATTTCAGATACGACATATATTGCTGTTGTTGCTTATGATTATCTAAAGAAATACATTTCTGAAGAGCTTCGTCTAACGAAGATAAATCGTAATGAGATAGGTGGTCGCAATATGGATTATTTATACCAGTACAGAAGGTTCTAAGTGCTTGATTTCTAAAGAATGAAGCTTTAAACTCAACTGCCTGTGGATTACTTTCATGAAGTGAAACATGCTGAAGAATATCATTTAATGCTAGTGTTACTCGGTGGTGATATTCATGATACGATTCGGATCGTTTTTGGACTGTGGTTGTGAGTTGGGTTAATAAAATTTCCTCGGTGCGATGATCACCATATTTCTGCAATAAAAGTAGCTTTATCTCAGCCCACTGAGTTTGATTGTGAAGATTTAAAAAATCACAAGCCTCGCCTTTTACCTTAGACAATATATTAGCATTTATGATGTAGGTTTGGATAGCTTCCGCACCTTGTTGAGAAAAAAAATTTACCAAATTATCTACAGAGTTGATAAAAGTAGATAGATTTTCACCCACTTTGTATTCTGGCAAGGTATTACACAGATTATTGATATCCGAATTTGAGAGAACCATGTTTGGGTTTTCTGTAATAGTTTCTAAGGAAGAGGTACTTAATTGTTCGGTAGAAATATTTTCGAGAGAGGGAGTAGAATATGGCTTAAATCTAGACTTTTCTTTTGAAATTCTTCGAGTACTAAGTGAAATAACAGCTTGTAAAGAATCCTGTGGATACTCGGAACTCATAGGAAAAATGGAATGGACTTACATAAGGATCAGACGAATCAGAAGGATTTTCATCTCCAGTACGGTCTCCAGTTTCCTCAGGTCCGTGATATTTGTAGATAACTGCCAAGTCGTTGACACGAGCCGATGATCCTCAGGGATGTCGTGCAGTTATCCTGTTCGCAGCGCCAGATAAATTCTCGAAGCCAGGATTTTACTTTTTAAAAAATATTTATTTGAGTACAGACCGACTATTACAAGGATGAGTTATGAACTGAACTGATTAACAAAAAATAAAACCAAGTAAACTAAAAATGTCTATGTTGCATTTCCGGTAAAGGTGAACGCCGTTCATGTGCCGACGTATGGTTACCGTATCCGGTTGGATACATAACTCGCGTAAAAAAGGACAATGGTATTCGGCGTGATCCTATATTCGATGAAGCGACCGACATAAAGCCGAAAATAGCACGTTTCGGACGTTCCGCTCGCACGCGCTCACTTTCGTAATACGATCCTATCTACAATACCCCGCCTAACAGGAATCCGGGGATCTGGAGCGGAAATTCAAAATTGAAACGTCAAACTAAAAATGTGTACATATCTTTGAATTTTGTAATCAGCCGTGTTTAAAAAATGCGATCGGGTAACGTGTCGTATGTCGGTTTAATCAGGAGACTTTGGTCTTTCGTTTTGCGAAAAAAAATCGTAGCCATGTCGCTCCGTAACGCAGGTCCGTATCGACGAAGACAAAGTACGCCGAAAAAACGGTTGTCATCGGTACTTTTGAGGCGCTCAAAGTTTACTTTTTCGAAATTTGACGGTAATTCTGACGGTCAGAATCGTTTCGTCAGCTCATTATCGTTATTTTTCGATAGCTGTATAATTTTTACTCGCTCACGTACGGTAGTAATAGGCGAAGACAGAGCCGGATGACAAAATAACTTTTCCACGCATCGAAATGTAGCGTGTTGTCGGGCAATTTTTGAAAAATCGAAACTTTCGAACGACAAGGGATAAAGGAAAAACAAAGACGCTATCTTTGTGTCCGATGTCCGGGCTTTCTCACGCAAAAATCGTCAGGTTCGTAGCTCCTTTATCTTCGGAGGAGATGTCTGATCGACGGCGAAGCAGCGTGCTTTATACGCAAAAAGTCATTCTTGACGACGTTCGAGGTTCGTTTATTCGAAACGGGTACCGTAAACGAAAAAACGTCTCTCCGCGTAATTTGTAGCGCTCGCCGAGATGTACGAAACGCGGCGCGCGAAATTCCTTTTCTCTTCGGCATAAGGGAGATATCGTAGTTTTCCGGGCGATTCGTCATTTTTGTCGCTTTTTTTTCGAACATTCCTAGAAAAAAAAACGAGACGCGGAACCGAACGGATTCAGCTGATAGGTACGTATTTCTCGTTTAGCTATCGAACGAGACCGATCTCGAGTCGATATTTCGATAAACGGCGAAACGAGTGTGAAATAACGCCGCGTACCGCCCGACAAACGGTCGATTTTTCGACTTTACCGGCCGTTTTCGATCCGATCCGTTCCTCTCACCGCGACGGTTCCCGCTCCCCGGTAAAGCGTCGAGTTTCTACTTTCCGAAAAGGTACCTCTTTCCTTGCGAACGTTTCGCGAACCGGGAAAAATACCGGAAAAACCGCGTCGACGTCGCACGGCCTGAATCTCTAGCGTCACGTGGCCTTCTACGAAAAACAATCGACCACCGCTTAATATAGTCGACTAGCGCGGTTGCTGGCATGCTAACGCTATGCAAAATATTGTATGTTGATGTCTTTATTTAAAACCTCACGTAGCGCAGTTGCTGGTATGCTAATGCAATGTTAATGATATACTTTATCCCTATCTCTAATCATTATCTATCCTTTATCACCTTTGATCTGTTATCTGTTATCTGGTACCTGGTATCTGACATCTGACATTATCTGTTGTGAGTTGTCAGTTAACATGGCGTTATAAAATCTTCCATATAGCATTACAAATACCATCTATAAAATTTTATAACATACTCAGATTTATGTGCGGAGCCGGCAACGTCGCATCTGTCGTTAATAACACAGATGGCGTTATAAAATCTTGCATACAGTATTAATGTCCTCTATAAAATTGTATAATAAGCTCAGATTTAACGTTGCTTATATATCTGGCAATCACGTGACGTGCCAAAAAAATAGCGCTTGACTGCCATAAATAGAGATGATATTAGCAGCGACTTGGAAGTCGCCGGGATATCGGTGACAGCGACCTTAAAGTCGCCGGTAGATTTAGCAGCGCTTTAGGTCACTGCTTATCTATGGTCGCTGCCAGCAGCCAGCGACTCCCTGGTGCTGATTACATTACTCGATATTTGGCGGCGGTTATCCATTGATATTAACGAGGTGTAGATGTTCAGGTTCCTGAAGATTTGAATTAAACTATATTTAAGGTTTTTGTTTTTAACAATATTGAGCACAAAACACATAAAATCATAAAAATACATAAAATATCTTTCTATGAATCTTAAAAAGGAAAACAAAATACTGTTTTACCAGTCAAAATAAAACTTTTAAAACATAACAAATGTAGTATAAAAATGCTTCTTTTATATGTTAAACATTGCTTAATAAACGAAACATTTTTCTATGAAACAGGAACTCACAACAATAACAATAAAAACTAACAAAATAGGTTAGGCTACGCCGTAGCGACCCTGTACTTCCCGCGCGATGATCGCGAACGTGATGTGTATATGCTTCCTGGCAGCGACCGCGACCGAAACAGCGTTACAGCTACCGATCAGTGGTTACCGATACTTCCAAACAGCGATCTGGGTCGCTGCTTCATGGAGAATCAGGTCGCCGGGACTAACGGCGACCATTGAAGTCACCGGGAAAGGTCGCCGGTACCGATATATCGACCATCTCTAGCCATAAATCAATCGTGTTCGCCTATGGACAGCACGGGACTGTTCCTTTTTCAGTGTAAATGTTTTTTGTTTTGTGATGTTAAGTCAATGTCATAGGTTTTTTCTAACCTAGAAAATACAACATAATGAAAAGAAAAATTATGTTTCTGAAAGTTAATTCCCAAATGTCATTATATGAAAAGTATTGGGATTAAATCAAATCACTGTCATGCTATTTTTTCAAAAAACACTGGATAACATTATCCGTATCTACGTACATGGAGGATCTGAAAACAACTGTAATCATGTGATATTCACCACACCAAATATGTTCCATTCTTTTATAATTTCTTAGAACATCAATATTTCTTTGTGCTAATATGCTTTAGGTTGAAAACAAAGCTGTTGCGGATCCATGTTCTTATGGAAATTTCGTTATCAAATTGACCAAGGATTCGATGGTTAAAGTATGTCTACATATATATTATAACACCCATCATATGTGAACAATATAGATTTTAATAGTAGTTATATTAAAGCATTATTAACAGTTATTCAACATAAAAATTATACTGGTGCACATAGCGAAGGTTATGTAATATAAAAAAATTGCTGTTCTAACTTGTCCCCAAGTTATAACTGCAAAAAATGTAGAAAAGACCTCCATGCTTTACATATTCAGTTGGAAATATACAGAGTATATAATATTTTTAATATCAAATTTCGTAATATGAGGGGTATCTTTGTTGATAACACTGGTCTTTTTCATATAACACATTAGAAAGGTATGACTTCTTTTGAAAGATTCAGCATGGAATTTGCCTTACTTTTCTTGCACAAAATTATCAATGGGCACATTGATTGCCCCCAACCATTAAGAATCACCCTGTAGTTCTCTGATTTTTCAGAAAGCTATGTTATAAAGATGTACCCTTATCGATGAGAAAAAGATTTCATACACTGCTCAAAGTTTGACCTTGGCTTTTATTAATTGTCATTGCAAAAGCCAAACGTACAGGTAATTGTCTCCTTTTCAAGTTGACTGGTAGATCAAGAGAGTTTAGAGCGATGTTGTCAACTCTGGAAATTAATTCGATCGAAGGTTCATTATTAGGGTCTTCTACTCGTTTTGCTTCTATAAAATTTTCGTGTAAATTATGAATCAATAAGCGTGTGCCGTTACATAAACCTCTCTTTAGATCTAAATTCTTCGTTAAAATGATAACTGCACCAATCTTTAGTGTAAGAATGTGGGGAGGAAGTCTTGGAGCATCCAAAGAATTTAAAAAGTCTTGTGGACATGCGGAATCTAAATCATCAGCAGCATTTTCAGTTGTATCGTCTTCTCGGATAATACTAGCAACACTATATATTGTCGTGATCTGCCTGGCAGTTTTTCTAAAACAACTGCATTGATATCCTTCACATGAATGTTTAACGGAAATCGTGTTCAATTAAATTGCTACCGTAAATGCTTTCAGTAACATTTTCTACAATAATATGGTTAGGAACTTTGACTATAGTATCTCTGCCATTTTCTAAGTGACGTAAAATTTCGGAATTATTTCCTATGGTCATGAGCCAATCTTTGAACTCGTTTTGCTGTGGCAGTGCTCTAACGTTCGTAAGAAGATCGTACTTAACAAAGTGTTGCCATAGTTGGGAACATTTCACTGATGCAGAAATAGTTTCATTTTTGCCGGCCAATGGAACGATAGGTGCGCATTGCCTGAAATCGCCTAGAATTATAATAATCTTGCCGCCAAGTGGAATGTCATTGTTCATTATTTCTCTTATCTTCCTACCTATTTCATTAAATATACTTTTATGTACCATCGATATTTCATCAATGACAATAATTTTTGAATATCTAATATTATCAGCAATCGCACTCTGATTGCGAATCCTTGACGTTGAATTTTCTAGAATTGGAACCGGTAACATAAAAGCAGGATGAATCGTTTGGCCATTTTTCAGTAAGCTGGCTGGGATACCTGTATAACAGATAGAAATGTAACGGTGATTATTTCCTAGTAGGTAAGTCAGTAGTGTATTCAATAGAAATGTTTTCCTGCACCTCCAATTCCCTTAATAAAGAAAAGACGATGTGAAACTCTTTCATTTTCGTTTACGGCTAAAAGTATATCGGTAAAAATACGTCGTTGCTCTTGGTTTAAAAGGGGAATGTTCCTATTAGCAATTTCTTGTTCTTCTGATTGATCATAATCGTATTCATCTTCGATTAGGTGTTCTACTGGTTCAGTGGGTAAGAGCAGTTGAAAGTCTCTGTTTGATTTGCCTAAAAATAAAAATGTAATAAGTAGTTGTATAAACATTTTATAATTATATTGAGTAATTACTTATCATAATATAGTTTTAATATACTAAGTGACATATAAATCCGAACACCCAGTTTAAATGGTTTTATTTTAATAAAAGTTGGTGAATGTATTTATCTTACTGTAAATAACAAGTGAAAAAATTTTCAGCCTTATTAGTTGGACATTCTGGTTTTTATACTGCTTTTTTTTAATTCACTAACGCTCTAAAAATGAATATTTCAGCCGCAGTAAAGAATCAACGTTGGCGGATTTTGGTTCTTGACATCCTTTACGATCGGTTACGATGCCTAGAGTACGGAGACCTGTACGATTTCGTCAACTTAGTGAGTTTGATAGGGGCCGTATAGTGGGACTTCGGGAAGCTGGACTTTCTTTTCGGGCAATTGCAGTTAGAGTGCAAAGAAGTGTAGACACTGTAGTTAGGTGTTGTCAGGCATGGCTTCGAGAACAACAGACCGTGAAGATCGCCGCCTAAGATAATTGGCCTTAAGGGACCGTTTCTCCACTACCAGGTCCATTGCAAATGAATGGTTTGCAGAACACGGAAGACCTATTGGCATGCGAAGTGTTTACCGACGAATGAGAAGTTTTGGCTTGTTTTCATACCGGCCACACTGGGTCCTCCCTTTAACTCGAAAACACCGACGTAATCGCCTTGAGTGGTGTAGACAACGGTCACTCTGGGATCAGGAATGGAACAGCATTGTCTTTAGTGACGAGTCTCGATTTTGTTTAGGCATGCACGATGGTCGTGCCAGGGTTAGATGGCGACGTGGTGAAAGGAGGAATCCACAGTTTTTTGTTGAAAGACATGTTCATCACACTGTTGGAGTTATGGTTTGGGGTTGCTATAGCTTATGGTTCCAGGTCACCTTTAATCTTCATCAGAGGTAACATGACCGCGCAGCGTTATATCCACGAAGTTCTAGAACCCCATCTTTTACCCTATCTTGACACCCTGGCAAATCCAACTTTCCAACAAGATAATGCCCGACCACAAGTTGCAAGAGTCACAATAGACTTCTTTCAACATAATGATGTCACATTGTTACCATGGCCACCAAGATCTCCCGACTTATCCCCAATTGAGCACGTGTGGGATATGATGGGTAGGAGATTGCTCAATTTGCAACGTCCTCCTC